>CM076582.1:1208381611-1208793155 GCA_034641835.2 Pinus albicaulis | reverse complement strand
TGGTGTTGTTCAATTCTCAGCAATAGCCACGAAACTCCCTAAAAGAGGAACCAGGTCGCATTAAAGTTATATGCCAAGTAGAAAGTGTCAAATCAAACCAAGCCGAAAGGGAAAAAGGGTGGTAAAGCGCACATATATTGAAATCAATGGATAAATGGCACTAAGTGAGGAGAGGCGGAACAATAGCTAACGACTGGCACAAAGGTTAGGGACAGCACTACAGAGACCAACCTCGCCTCCCGAGAAGGCCGGATTATACATGGCCGGTGCGTAGAAATTCCGAGAGGTCAGAAAGCCGTGAGGAAAGACGAGGCCACTTACCCCTACATCCTAATGACTCTGTGTAAGACTTCATAACGAGCGGAGAAATAATGTGAGGTTGGTAGGAGGTTACGTCGTGGTGGGTTAAGGTGGGCCGCATTTCCGGTGAGAAGATAGCGTTAGTCGGCAAAGGGAAGTCTACGTGTTAAAGAGTGCAACATATGGAACAATGGTAAGGTAAGTCCATTAGGACGGCTGGTACTAAACCGTACCAGCTTTTTTAACTTGAACACGAGCGCTCCTATATCTAGAGTACAGTCACAGCGCCACGTGTCTCGTGTCGATGTCCTTAACACTTGCCCCTACGTTCCTCTTAAATTTCACCTTTGCCCTAGCAGTCCTCCACGAATGGTAAAAACTCTAAGTATTCCTCTCTGGTAAATCATTTCAGGTAGTTTTCTACGGCGAATACTAAGTAGGGAAGAACGCCGAGTTTGTCCAAGTCACTGTCACGGTTCCCCTCGTCGCTTTCCCGAGCATTGTCACCCTCTGCTCAGGTAATCCATTTTATTTGTTCGTTTTCATTTTTTTCCTTTTTCTCTCATCGAATTGTTGAATGCACATGGCAGAGGAGAGGGCCTTGAAGAGCAGACACGAAACTCCCACAACTCCGCAGAGTCTGAAATCCTCCTGGTTTCGAGCCTTCGTGACTTACGGCGGGTATCTGTGACCCAAAATACCCTTTCGATATACGGAACATCAAGCCCCTACTGTTCGGCCGCCACTGTAAGAGTGCTGATCGTTTCCGAGTTGTCGCGTCCGCGGCTTGTATCACTACATTACCCCCCAAGTCAATTCCTGTGTCGATTTTATTGTCTGGCTTAGAGTCTCCTACGATTCACATCGTGATGCCTTCATTTCCCCTCAGGGTAGCATAATTTTCTCCCTTTCTCCCGATATTATAAGGCAGGCCCTCCGTTTCCCTTCCAGCGATGCCTACTTCAGTTTCAAAGATGAAACCTTGCTCCCACAGTTTAATAAACTGTCGAGGAAACATTGTGCCTTCATAGGCACGCATAGCAATTGATCGACGACAGCCCTACCTCCCATTGAGCCTTTCCCCCTTCCCCATTAAAATACATTTAATGAAGAGAGTCAAACCCGAGTCCTGTCCCTCATTCTTGCCTCCTCACGGGAGAAGAGACCCCTGAAGACATTTCCTGGGTATGCATTCGATTCTTGTGGCTTATGACTCAGAATGGGGTTACACTGGATATTCCAGGTTTCCTGTCTTTTACCATCCGGAACCAATTTCGGGAGCTGGCCAAGGCCCGAAAGTTCCGTTTTTGTTCGTTGGTTTTCTACCTCTTCCTGTTCCAGCATGCAGACAAGTTTAATCATTTGGGGCTGGACCGGATGTATTCTGAAAATTCTCAGCCCGAATGAAACTGCAGACCTGGGAATTTCTCCGTTCGTCGGTACTGAGAAGAGGGTTACATCGATTTGGCGTGAATACCTTCATGTCCATGCTTACACCATCATTCACGGCCTTCCTTCCACAGGGTTTTGTTGAGAATGCGGCAAGATGATGGAGCTTAGTGAAATGAAGTCGCCTTCACTAAGTGGGCCCGCAGGCAAATTCTGGCGCAAAGTCTATTTTTAGACTATGTCTATTTTTAGACATACGGAGCATAATTTGGGAATTCTACTTGGAGATTCTTGATGGATGCTACATGTTGGTAAAAATAGATGAGACCCTAATTTTTAGGACCCAGGCTATTTTTAGACTGATCTCCTAAAAATATGGAAGTCAAATATTATTTACCCTTAATAATATTTTGACTATAAACAGCAGTTTACTCTCTTGGCGCACTTCATTTTGAGTCATGGAGGTGGCTCATGCAACTGACACAAGGAATCACGTGGTTCCTAGGGTTTGATGGCATCTTGCATGGTTGGCTTCAGTTAGACTTCAGTGGCAGGAGTTTTGGAGGGGTTAACGGGACAAGTAGTGGAGTTGTGTTCTGTTTGTTTTAGTTGAACTAGTTGGGATTAGTTAACTAACTAATCAACTAGATATGAGTGGAGTAAATTAAATAATATTTAATTTACTAAATATTAACTCATTAGTAAACTCAAGAACACTTCAGTTCACTACAGTGCATGATCAGTTCAGTGAAGACCAGTGAAAGAGATAGATGAAAGGGTAGAGTTAGCTATCAGTTGTAACTATACTGTTGCTATTTGCAACACATAGATGGGTGGAGTAAGCTATGAGTATTGCAAAGTTTAGGCTGGTGGTTTATCTATATAAAGAGGCCATCCCATAGCTTTGAAATACGCAATCAAGGTTGGCTATCGAGTGGCTAAGGATTGGAGCAAGTGATTTGCTAGATCTAGCTTGATAGTGTGTAGCATGGGAGGTAGTGCATGAGAGCTTGTGAAGAGTTTTTGTACTATGATTGTTACATGATTTCTCCATTATAATATACACAATAGCTGCGGGGTTTTCAGCTATAGGCTTTCCCCATACATACCGAGTTAATGTGTGATTGATTTGATGTGAGATTGCTTCTGTTATTTCCGCATGTGACAATTAATTGTAAGAAGAGGGTTATGTGTTATGCATGCAATTCGAAATTGATGTATGATCGGGTTAATCTTCATTGAATAAGTGATTTATTCAGCTAATTTCTACATGGTATCGAGCGAGATTAATCGTCGAAGTTCATTACGGTGACAAACTTATTTTATCGCAGTCTCGCATGCGGATGTATTCTAATATTCATCCTTCTTTCGTAAGGTGAAAGATCCGTAATGCCCTTTGCACTAATCTCTCGATTTGGAAATAATTTGTTTTCTACAAGTATAGATCGGAAGCGATAGAGCTTGGAGTTTGGAATTTGAATTTTGGCAGAAGGTTGTTCTTCTTATGCCGGTGTTGAAAGATGTCTTCTTTCAATGGTTTGGTACCCGGCACATGCTCTCGAAGGCGCTTCCACTATGTTGCATGGAAGGATCTATGTGCTGTGCATTAGAAGACAATGGTCTCGAAGGGAGTTCGTGGATGCGATGTCCCAAAGCCCACCGATGCAGCTTTGGTCGATGCATGGCAAAAGAAGATCGCGAAATGTCGAAGGATCCCGTTGGAGGGCGTCAAGGATCATATTGTATCCACTTCTCTCATGGTAAGGTTACCCATATTTAATGTGGAAAGCTTTGACGCGATCTATTCCGCAGTAAGAGTGACCAAAGGAATGGGCGCTCAAAGATAAGCTCGTGAACATCAAGATGGGAGAAGGGAGACGTAGACGCTAAATGTTTCTCACGAAGTTCACTCAATGCGTAGATGAACTGGGAAGTGTGGGGGTTACCGTCGATGAAGAGGACATGGTCGACTCCGGCTCTTGGTCTTCCGAAGGCTTGGCACTCATATCAAGATAGTGTCAATGGTCGGGAGAAGCCGTCGGGATGGGGTGCCGCTTTGGGCGGATCTCATGCAATGAGGAGATAAGGAGGACTACTGAGATGGATCTTCATCAAAGGAGCTCGATGAAGAAAATCACAGCTGGGTGTCCAAAGCTAAGAAAGGAAGGGCAAGAAAACCTCTCATTCGGGAGCTAAGGGCAGAAGCAAGATATGGCGAAAGTGAAATGTTTTCACCGCCATGATCACTTTGATATTATGCTACCAATTGTCCAAAGAAGAAGAAGAACAAGCAAGCGGGAAGATCTGCAGATGGAGAAGCTTTGGCTTCGTCAGCTCGAGTCAATTTTTCACCGATCGTATGCTTGGTTTCAAGTGTGATGGGATCGGTGGTTCTTTGGACAGCGGTGCGTCATTTCACATGACGGAGATCGGGAGTTGTTCTCGTATCCGGAGTGACAAGGATTTGGGTATGCACATCGAGATGGGCTACGACGGTAGATGGCTGGCGACTGTACTTGCACCGTATCCTTTCGTAGGAGCTCAAAATCCCTTTGTCTTAAAGGGATGTCATGCATGTACCGGGATTGAAGAAGTGTCCCGATTTCAAATAGCGATGTTGGAGGATAAGGGCTATGATGTGGTCTTCAGCGAAGGAAAAGCTTTCCCCGCGCAAGACTACCGGAGAGACCCGAAGATAGGGGTCCAACTCGAACCTTTATCGGGGCCAGGTGTAGATGACCGCGCAGCTATGGAATGCAAGGCTAGAGATGTGGTGGAGTCGATGATGAGGGCGAACTATGGCACAAGAGATTGGGCCATCTTTCACTCACGGAGCTTTGAAGATTCTCGTTAAAGAGATTTCTACCGGACTTCCTAAGGGCACTCTTGCTAGGCCGTATCAAGCAGCAAGGTGTACTTTTAGGGAAGTATGTGAAAGCCACTCTTCACGAGAAGGATAGTCGCTGCCACGACTTCCATCCTTGAGGAGAGTCTGGCCACGTGTGTGGTCCTTTCTCGCTGCTTCGACAAAGAAAGCACGTATTATGTGATCTTTGTTGATGATTTCTCTCGAAAGTGCCGGATCTTCTTCATGCAGTAAGAAGAGCGATACATATCTAAGTTCTCGTGAGTTTAAAGCACCGGTCGAAGGAGCTCAGGAAGAAGGTGATTTCTCTAAGGAGTGATATCTGCAGAATTCATCCTGGCTGAATACCCAAGGAGTTCTCGCAATGTTGCATGGGATTCGAGGAGAGCTCATCGCACCCCATAACCCACAAGAAACGGGGTGGCCGAGCGGAAGAATGTAACGATCGTGGGTGCCGACGGCGATGTTGCATGATCGTGGCCTACCTTCACTATAGGCCGAGGCATGCAATACAAAGAAGAGATGTGCAGAACCGTTGTCCTCACAAGGTTCTTGGCATGAGTACACCGAGGAGGCTTATTCTCGCAAGAGGCCCGATATTTCCCATTTGCGGATTTTCTGACTTCCCGTCACATGCATGTGACGAAGGATGCGAGAAGAAGTCGGGATCCAACTCACTGGGTTGGAATATTTGTGGGGTACACCGATACACCTCACAACGGTCGAGTGTATAACATGCATACGCAAGACCGTTGTGCGACGGGATATAAAATTTCAGAGGAGAAAGCCATGCAAAGGTTCGCTGAGAGGGAGCCACACTTGCATGCAAACATGAGGAGCCGTTAGTTCCCAAAGAGGAGCTTTCCTGAGCGGTGGATCAGCCACAAGAGGAGGTTCGTGGAGGTGGAAGAAACCACCCGCGTCGCCAACCATCGTAGGCGCATGCGCACTACGTGCCGAGCGACCGGCTCCTGATGCAGAGAAGGTTGTAGGACCACCTACAAAGACAACAAGCAGTATATAGATGCCGTCTGACGTAACACGGATACATGGCTCTTATGAGTCAATGTGTTGTGGCTGCAGCCATCTGAGGAAGCTGAGGAACCCGCATGGGTTGATGCCATGATCGAAGAATATGATTCGATCATCGTGAACAAGGCATGGGAGATTGTCCCAAGACCGGTTGGGAACCGCTGTAGGTCTTCGCGATGGATCTACAAAGTGAAGCAAAGTGTCGATTTCCGGGAGGTGGAGAAGTACAAGGCGAGATTTGTCGCCCGTGGCTTCGCCGCATCGAGGTGGGATGACTATGAGGAGACGACCGGCTTGGAAGGTACTCTTCCACACGGACGATCCTTGCTCTCTCGCCGCATGGGGTGGCACATTCATCGATGGATGTGAAGACCGCGTTCCTCAATGGAGTTATCGAGGAAGAGTGTACATAGAGCAAATTTCGGTTGCTCTTGAGATTCAGCATGAGTCGCATGTGTGCCACTCAAGAGCACTTGTGACGGCCGTAAGCAAGCACCTCGTGCTTGGTACACTCGGATAGACAACATTTACCCAAGTTTTCTGATTCTCCAAGAGTGAGGCGGATCCAAACTCCGTACCGCGATTGTGGTGGAGGGGTATCGTTGATCATTGTACCGTATGTAGATGATCTCATTTGATCGGCGACGAGCAACGGATACTTTCATGCAAGGATGATCTTTGCACGAGAGTTTGAGATGAAGGACTCCGGGCATCCTTCATTATTTCCTCGGGATTGAGATTAAGTAACAAGAAGTTGAGATCAAGTGAGCTGCCAGTAAGGTGAGACAAGCCTAGGACTTCGGAGAGTCAACATGCAAGGTCGCAAGCTCATTGGACAATTTCTTCCTGAGGATGGGAGGAAGGGAGAGATGCGACGGGAGAGGAGGTAGGATGCCACTGTCATCTACGCTGGTGGGGGTCGTGTTGATGTATTTGGTCAATACTCGACCCGATATATGCTATGCGCTTAACCAAATTTTCGCAAGCTATGGTTAAGCCCACCAAGCTCTTTTGGAAGGTGGGCAAGCATGTATTGCGCTATATCGAGGCACATCTAGATATGGTCTATGCAGGCTGCATGAAGAGGATGGAGTGAAGCTCGCTTCACCGATGCAGATTGGGCGTGGAGTCCAATGTGATCGGAAGAGCACTTCGGAGGAGTTTTCAGTATTGGCTCACAGCATTTTCCCCGGTACACAGAAGCAGTAGATCCGTGGCACTCGCTCAGCAGAGGCCGAGCAGCTACGGTGCCTAGCTTGGTCGCATGTGAGGCTATTTGGATGAGGAAGATCCTCGCAGTTTGTTCAGTGTTGCATTTGAGCCCATGGAAGGATCTACATCAGATAAATCCGTAGCCGCATCAAGCTCTCGCTAATCCAAGTTTTTCATGATAGGTCCAAACATATCGACATCGTAGTACCATCACATCGTAGATTGTGTTCCGCCGGAGGATCATGATGCTTTCATATGTTCCCACTGAGGATCGTGGATGCCGACATCCCGACGAAGGCGCTCACCAGAGCAAGTTCTAATTCCACAGTAGGCACAGATAGGATTGCGTATAATCCATATCTTCGTCGAGAGGGAGTGTTGAGAATGCAGCAAGATGATGGAGCTTAGTGAAAATGAAGTCGCCTTCACTAAGTGGGCCCGTTGTGCAAATTCTCGCGCAAAGTCTATTTTTAGACTATGTCTATTTTTAGACATACGGAGCATAATTCTTGGGAATTCTACTTGGAGATTCTCGATGGATGCTACATGTTGGTAAAAATAGATGAGACCCTAATTTTTTTAGGGACCCCGTGCTATTTTTGGGGACCGATCTCCTAAAAATATGGAAGTCAAATATTATTTACCCTTAATAATATTTTTGACTATAAACAAGAAGCATTTCCCTGCGCACTTCGCCTTGAGTCATGGAGGTGGCTCATGCAATCGACACAAGGAATCACGTGGTTCCTAGGTTTGATGGCATCTTGCATGGTTTACTTCGCTAGACTTCAAAGGCGTGTTTTGAGAGTTAACTAGACAAGTAGGAGTTATGTTCGCTTGTTTTAGTTGAACTAGTTGGATTAGTTAAACTAACTAATAACTAGATATGAGGAGTAAATTAAATGGCATTTAATTTACTAAATATTAACTCATTAGTCAACTCAAGAACACTTCAAATACCACAAGGCATGATCAGCCTGAGACCAAAGAAAGAGATAGATGAAAGGGTAGAGTTAGCTATCGTTTGTGCACCATCATATATTTGCAACACATAGATAGGTGGGAGTGTTGTATATTGCAAAGTTTAGGCCGGTGGTTTATCTATATAAGGAGGCCATCACCTAGCATTAAACACGCAATCAAGGTTGGCTATCAAGTGGCTAAGGATTGGAGCAAGTGATTTGCTAGATCTAGTTTGAGCAGGCAGGTAACATGGGAGGTAGTGCATGAGAGCTAGGAAGAGTTTTTGTACTACGATTGTTACATGATTTTCCCATTATAATATACACAATACCGGGGGTTTTCAAAGTCATAGGCTTTCCCCATACATACCGAGTTAATGTGTGATTGATTTGATGTGCGATTGCTTCTATATTATTTCCGCATGTGACAATTAATTGTGTAATATGGTTATGTGTTATGCATGCAATTCAAATTGATGTATGATCGGGTTAATCTTCATTGAATAAGTGATTTATTCAGCTAATTTCATGTAGGTGGTTTTCCCTGTGAGATGAAGCGCCGGTTAAGGCCGGGAAGTACCGTTGTACCGGCGATTGGTTTCTATCAGAGGAGTATACTCAAATCCGTGTCTATGGAGTCAAGTAGCCTCCCTACCAAACTCCCGCCTTTTCCCCGTCGACGAGTCTACGCCCCTGAATACATCCGGCAAGCCCTCAAGGCTGACCAAACCTTCATTTCATTCCCGCTTAAGAAAGGCTACATCCCGAAGCTTCCCCGACAATATTGGCCCCTTTGTTGTAAATTCTAGATATGCCCTCCCGATTGTTGAGGAAAATATTGCGAACTTGGATCTGAAATTAGGGGAGAGTTGGGCTTATGACCCACGGGAAATTATCTCAAATAAAAGAAAGAGAAATGTATGCGCCCTATGTTCATGAATCCGTGCCATTTCTCTGGAGTGGAAGGCTAATTATGAGGTTTGGCCTATGTTTTCGCATGGAGATGGACTCATCCTGGCCACAGGAGAAGAAGAAGTGAAAAAAGGGGGCAATGAGCAGGAAGCCGGTACTTCCGTGAGCGCCACCACCAAAGAGGCAAAGGGTGGCCACTAGTGAAGCCGAGGTCATCGGGGAAGCGGGACAATTCTGGAGCCCCTCGCCAAATTTGGAGAGTTTGACAAGAGCAAGGTGGATAGTAGTTCTAAGAGATAGCACCGCCTCCTCTCACTACACCGAAGTCACTGTGCCATCATCGAGCCTCCTCCTTCCAAGACAAAAAAAAAAAAAAAGAAAGGAGCCGTACCAATAAAACCGTCGAGACAAATATAGGGCCGAACTAGGAGGTTTTGTTGAGAAATATCACACCGTAATCTCGCTCGGTTAATGCGTACACCGAAGACTCCGGTACTTTCTGTATATTTGAGAAGGTCCCGGACCCGACCCGACGTCCCAGGCTACAAGGTGATCGAATTGGTTGTCGACATGAAGAAGGTTCCTGTAGACAGACCCTCGAATGGGATCTTTTCCGGCATTAACCGCGACATGATGAAGGATAAAGATTTCGCATCACCCTTGCCCTAAAGAAGACAAGAGCAGAAATTCGACGACCACCGTAGGGGCATTGTCGTGCTAACGCACATCGTGCGCGTCCTTAGAGAGCAGACAGAATTCGTACGACGGAGGGAAGGGAATGCAAGCGGCATTACGAGCTGCGTCGGAGAAGGACATTTGGGTCAAGTTAGAAACGGTCTGGCATAACACGGCCACATCCGATACGTACCGATGAACCGGTGCACGTGGAGGAGGAAAACGAGCCGATGGCCAAGCTTTCCGCAGAGAGAGAGGAGAAAGAAAAAATGGTCGTAAGAATGGAAGATCCGGAGAGCGTAGCTACCGAGCTGCAGACTCCGCCGGGACACGCACAGTTGTCATGTGTACCGAGACATCAAGTGGGACAAGATCAGCAACAAGACAACTATCCACAGCTATGGCTGGAGATGTGGCGGTTGGGAAGCAAACACCCATGTACCCAAGCAAAAGGTGGAAGAACTGAGGGCGCCCGTCGAGAAGGTCGAACTATTGAAGGGCTGCGAAGAGAAGTGGAGGAAGGAAAGAAGACTGCGATCGAGCAAAAATGCACTAATAATGTAGGCCGAAGAGTAAGGTGAAGGGAAATATCACTCGGCCGAAGCCGAAGCCTAATCTGTCGGATATAATCGTGGGCCGTGACCGAAAGTGGGAGTTCCTAACGATGATAGGGAACTCAAATCTACCCTTCCATACCTTAATAGGAGGTTGTAGGAGGCCGGGATAATCACAACTAGAGCCCGACATGCCGGAATTTATATATCTTTTTCTCTATACACTCAGAGAAAATGACGTGGTAAAGCATGACATTCCCAGCAGTGTTTTATGGAAATCAATGAATGCCTGGAAATTATAGGAGAAAGAGAGGTCTGGACAAGGGGCCGAAGGCTCTCCCACCAGGTCGCGTACATTGTGGAATAGTTTAACAAGGTGTGGACGAATCATCACCGCCGCCTACCATGTTGGGAACCAAATGCTCCGGCCGTACTCATGCACCCCGATCGATATACAACACTTCTAGAGGCAACAGTGGACCTGGCCCTCGATCTTTCAGACGATAAAGGAACCCACCAAGGCCACCATCACTTCGCCGGTCCTACAGAAGGAGTTTAGCCTCCTCCATATGATCCGCATCGTCTCCCACCCATGCAGACATTCACACCTTTGGCGAGGCATTTACTGTGGTGGAGAGACTCTCGCAGATGTCGAACCAAATCCAGAAGCCGGAGGTTAATAGCCTTCCCGACTCAAGACGCTGCCCTCCACCGATGGTTCCTCCGAGTTCGTCTGCTAAAATTTCGACTCAACAACATTCATGACAACTCATGTTTCATTCACATGGCCTAAACGGCCTTTTCTTTCATCTGCCTATGTTTTTTTAAATTTCCGAGTGGGTGGTTTTTCCTCCCACTCTTTGCATTTTTTATTTACCTGTCACAACAAATGATTCACATTTTGGTTTTAAGTTTGGCCCGGGCCCGTTACGGAAGGATAGTATTGTTTTCCCCATCATGCCATTTTGTGGTTTGACAATGACTTTAAACAATTTTGATCACGCGATATATGATGCAGAAAATATCTTCGCCGGGAAGCTGCGATAGAATGACATAACATGAAAAATAATGAAATCAAATCGCCTTCATAAAATTGATTGTGATAGAATTTCCCCGTGTGTCTCATGAAAAAAATTCGGATACGTCTTTAGGAGCCCATCGGTCTCAATAATAAGAAGCTTCACCGTAATAAGGATCGGACACGCTTGTATGGTAGTGTGTTCCTCTATTGGTTAGTTTCATCTATGCTCATCTCTTTTATATTACATCCTGAATGTAGTGTCTTTTGTCTTTTGATATGAACATTTATTGATACTTATGTCGTAGCAGTTTGACACTTTAAATGGCTCAAAGAGTAATGTATTTTGCCACATGCATTTCACTCGTATTTCTACTATGTTTGCTGTATTGAAATGCTATTGATTTAAAGCTCTTGGTATGTGTGGATTCTTATTTAAGCCCATTTATGCCATGAAGTTCTCCTTAGTATCATCTATCTGATTAAGATCTCTCTCTTCTTATAATGTACTCTCTCGCTATTGTTTATACTTACTTTCTCTCGCCATGTCGTAACTGCCCTCATTATGTTGACCTCACAATTATCCATGCTAAATAAAGATTCTGAACACAGTATCACATCTGTCACCGTTGTTTAAAATGCCTCAAACTGTCCGGTTCTCAGTTCATTTAGTCTGTTTTCCGTTTGGAAGAAGGTATGGTAAGAGCTCGTCATGTTAAGGGATGAAACGTTGTCTTAAATATCCTCGCTCTCTACACCTCATAAGATGTCCTAGGTAATCGGGTCTATAACAACTCTAGGTCGTCTCTAGGAGTTACAACATCTTTTTGGCGCCGTTGCCGGGATCGAAGTTGAAGAGATTTAAGTCCCCGGGCCTCTGAAGAATCCTATCCACTCTTCCCGCTAGGTGAGCACGAAGAGTTGTGAGTTGTGCATACCTCACTCGCGACTCCACATTTATATTTCGTATAAACCTATTTCGTTAGCCCCCCCGGCCCTCGAAAGCCACACCTAAGGTCGTATACATAACACAAGCCAAAGACACCTTCGTGTCCGACCTGCAGCGAATCCTTCACGTAAGAGGCCGGAGAGAAAGACCACCAGCTTCATACCGCCGATATTCTCAGTTTTCCCCTCGAAAACTTTCCATATCTTCGCTCTCTCGTGTCGCCTAAATACAAAGCTCTAACCCGTTGGTAAGAGATATCAAGTTATTACCCGATAGCCCTTACCGAGAAGGCGTCCGTATCAAAGACGGTCGAGTCTAGTTATACTCCACATTATTCTTTCCATCCTACCCCGAAGTTGAAGAGGTCAAAGAGATCATCAAGTGTCTGCTGCTGATGTACCCCTACCTTCTCATCAAGTCCTCAAGTCAGCCGTCCACTATATTCCCATCATTATTCATACTCAACTCACAACACCTCCTCCACCCGCGTCGCTCAAGCCCTCATCCTACCTCCGCCTCCCCCGATGGCGAATGTACCGTTCTTCTTACAAAACAGCATGTCTCTCATGCCGTTCATAGCAGACCTTAAATGATATGCCACAGACTATTTGAAGATTCTACCCGTATTCAATGGGGAGAACGGTGTTGATGCTCACAAGCATGTTGAAATCTTCTCCGCTTCTTTCGCAAAATTTAATGTGGAACATTTGGATGTGGTTCTGAGGTTGTTTGTGTGCCTTGATGGAGAGGCTAGAAAGTGGTTTAAGTCTCTGCGCTTGATTCCATCAACACCGGGAGGCTATGAAGAAGCTTTTGTGAAAAAGTGGGGAGATAGGAAAGATCATGGGGATACTCTTAACCGAGTTCAACACCCTTAAAAAGAAGCATAACGAAGGGGTATCGAATTCATCGAAGATTTAACAATCATTAATAAATTTCTCCCAAATGGAGATGAAGCCCCATCAGACCGCTGCCAAGGTCGTTTTTGTGGCAGCATTTGATTCCGAGTTTGGTTTCTCACTAAGGGAGAGAAAGCCAGCCACTCTAGATGATGCACAGACTGATGCATTGGAAATAGGAGCAAACTTTGTCTCGACTGGTAAGACCAAAGTAAAGCAAGAACATGATACAAGAAGAAGAAGCAAGGAAGAAGTGTCCACTTCAAGTCAGGACAGAGACTCATCAAGTGACAAGATCGAAGAGATGAATAAAATGATCAAGAATCTCTCTAGCAAGTTAGTCAAGCTAGAGATGGAGGCCAAGAATTCCCCACCAAAGAATTTTCAGAATGCTCCTAACAGAGGATTCAATCGTCAATATAGGAAACCACCCTTGCAGATACTGCAGAGGGGGCAGAAGGAGCAACAAGACCAAGTACCGCACCCTTTGTACTTGGAAGGACAAATGGAGGCTTCCCCTGAAGACTCCTCTTATGAGCAAGATGAAACATGTCCTGTTTTCTCAGACAGCGATGACATAGAGTGCCCTGTCCAAGGAAGTGAGGAGGATGCATTGCAACCTCACTCAGAAGCGAAGGATAATGAGGATGCCGAAGAGCCAGAAATCGATGACTACTGCAAACAGTTTGTTGATTTCATGCAAGCTCAGTTCAACAGGAAATATGACCTCAGGTCCTCCAGGAAAAGGACCCCCACTCAAGATGAAGAGGAAGATGCACCCTAGAGATCAGCACCTGCACAGAAAGAGGCCAATACCAAAGAATCTTCTGATAGAGGTAAGAAGCCCCTTTACCAACCTTTGCAAGATGATAGTCACATACCCTCCTCCTCTCAAGTAGCTGTGTCTCCTGTGAATAAAGTTCCCATTAAAGAAGTCAAGTCTGCCTTGCCAAACAAAGAGTCCAAAGAAAAGGAAGTCCAGATACAAAAGCCCTTGTCTGCCTTCAGTTTGCAAAAGGAACTTGAAAAGGTCAAAATCCCTGTCCCTCTGTCGGAATTGTTGAAGCAGCCTGCATATCAGTCACAAGTCTCCTCATTCATTTCAGCTCCTGAAGTCTCACACATTCCAGACAGTCTTAATTTGCAAGAAGAGAGGCCTATGGTAGTGTTTGGCCCCCATGTCGAGGAATTGGACCCCTCTACTCCTCCTTTCTATGTTTCCCTAGTAATCCATGATTTACTATTACACAAATGTATGTTGGATTCAGGAGCATCCCACAATTTGATGCCCCCAGCATGCCGTCATGGAGAAATTGGGGCTCCAAATTACTCGCCCATATAAAGATCTTTACTCTTTTGATTCCAAGAGAGTAAAATGTTTGGGCATGATCAAAGATCTAGCAGTTACCCTGGCTCAGAGCCCGGCCAAGAGTGTGGTAATGGATATCGTAGTGGCTGACATCCCAGCCCGCTTCGGTATGCTATTGTCAAGGTCTTGGGGGACCAGAATTGGAGGGTCAATCAAGCTGGATCTGTCATACGCCACCATCCCTGTCTTTGGGGGTCAAGAAAGGAGATTGTACCGAGAAACTAGGTTTGTCAAGACAGTCACAAAAGTAGGAGATTCAGTAAACTCCCCAGTTTACAGTAGAGATGGAGATTTTTCCTGTCTAATGTTGGAGGAAGATCAGGAATATGCTCATGAACTGTTTGTCGATAAGTGACTATCGAGCCCGGACGAGTGGATCGGTATGCGGACGACCTCACTTTGATGGAGCAAATTCCAGAGAAGGAAACGGGGCTGGAGTGTTGCTTATTTCACCTATGGGTCAATGGGTCCCCCTCTCCTTCAAATTAGAATATGAGGCCACGAATAATGTGGCTGAATATGAGGCACTCATACTGGGGTTGCAAACAGCAAGAAGCATGAAGATCCAGGGTCTAAAGGTGATGGGAGACTCAGAGTTGGTGGTGAGGCAAGTGAGAAATCAGTGTCAAGCGAAGCATCTGAGGCTAAAGGCCTACAGAAACGAAGTTTGGGATCTTGTGGAAAATTCCTTTCTGGCATTTAACATTCAGTTTATGCCCAGAGAACAGAATAGAATGGCAGACTCCTTGGCCGTGGCAGCTAGTACATTCCGCCCACCTCAGAACCCTCTTCTGAGATACGAAATTGAAGTAAGATACCGTCCTTCAATCCCTGATAATGTCAAGCACTGGCAGGTCTTTGAAGATGAGGAGCAGGTAAAGAGGTTCTTAGAGACCGTGGGGGAGTTTTCAAATTTAGAGATTGACAATTGTGAAGAAGAAGAATTCGGAGACATTCCAGGGGACAAGCTAGAAATGGCGTCCTGAGATTCCTACGGCTAAGGGAAATGTGTTCCCAGGGTTGAGTACCCTCTGGAAAGGCTGTTCAATAAAGGGGATGATGTCCCATTACGGCTAAAGCAAAATGGTATTGGACAGGTGCAAGATTGGAGATCTGGAGCGAAGAAGATCTACAAGTCAAAGATTGTGAAGCTGTCGAAGAAAGTCCCCGATGAATATAAACCATTGTACCAAAAGTTGTTTCAAACCTACAAAGACGTATTCGCCTGGTCATATCAAGATTTGAAAACCTTTGATATCAGTGTGATACGACACAAAATTCCATTGAAAACAGATGCAAAACCCCACGAGCAAAAGCTCCGGCGAATCGATACATTTGTTACACATGTAGTTGAGCAAGAAATAAAGAAGCTGCTGAAGGCTAAAATTATAGTGCCACTGAGGTATTCAGAATGGGTGGCCAATTTAGTCCCAGTACGAAAGAAGAATGGCGAAATCAGGTTGTGTGTGGATTTCAGAAACCTGAACAGGGCGTCTCTAAAAGATAACTATCCACTACCGAAGATGGATCATCTTCTGCAGAAGGTGGTAGGGGCCTCTAGAATGTCCATGATGGATGGGTTCTCGGGCTATAATCAAGTGGTTGTATTCCCGGAGGACCAGAAGAAGACAGCTTTCACCACGCCCTGGGGGACATTTATGTATGCTAGGATGCCATTCGGGCTGATCAATGCAGGGGCTACGTTTCAGAGAGCTATGGACATAACCTTTGTTGGAGAACAGGATAAGTTTCTGGTGGTGTACCTAGATGATATAACAGTCTTTTCAAAAGACGATGCCGAGCACGTTCAGCATTTGCAGAAAACCTTTGAGAAATGCAGGAGGTATGGACTTTCTCTTAACCCCCAAAAATATTTCTTTGCATTAGAAGAGGGTAAACTCCTCGGACATATAGTAACTAAAGATGGGGTCAAAATCGATCCTAAAAGGGTGGAAGCTATAAATGGTATCTCCCTCCCTAGGAATAAGAAAGAAGTCCAGGTATTCCTAGGGCGTATCAATTTTCTTAGAAGATTTATTCCTAACTATGCTGAAATAGTTAGACACATCACAGATATGTTAAAGAAGGATAATGAGGTGAAATGGGCACCAGAATCAAGACAGGCCTTTGCCAGGATCAAGAATGCGTTTGCTGAGGCTCCCGTGCTGGCAAAGCCTGACTTTACTGAACCTTTTATGATATTCTCTTTTGCATCACCTCACACGATAGCAGGGGTCCTACTACAGAAGAACGCAGAGGGGTATGAGCAACCCATTGCTTTCTTTAGTCAAGTACTTCATGATGCAGAGCTAAAATACAACATACTGGAGAAGCAGGCCTACGCCCTGGTAAAGTCCCTAAAGGCATTTCGCATGTACATTCTGCAGTCCCACGTTACTGCTTTTGTACCCACAGCAGCAGTTAAGGACATCCTCGTTCAGGGAGACAGTGAAGACAGAAGGGGCAGGTGGATTGCGAAGATACAAGAATACGACCTGGATATCAGACCCACCAAGTTAATTAAAGGACAGGGGCTAGCAAAGATTTTATCAGAGTCAAACCACCAAGCTTTGGGTATCCACTTATCCATGATCGCAAATGAAGAGTCCGAGGAGCAGACAAGGAGACAAGAGGTGGAAATGGCTACTCAAACAATACAGATGAAGTATCTCACTAGCCCCTGGTACAAAGAAATTGTTGAGTACCTCCTGACACTCAGCCACGGCGTAACTGATCCAAATCGACCTTGAGGCTTAAATCTCAAAAGTACGCGGGGTGTGTGGACGGTTATATTGGAGAGATCCGTCGAATACGCGGTATGTCTCATCGAAGATCTTTCTACATCATCGCCGAGTTCCATCCACATGTCATACGGAGGGCATTACGAGTGGAGGAGCACAGCCCGGAAAATTTTGAAGGCCGGGTTCTACGGGCCTAAACTATGGAGATGTCTTCACTTGGGTTAGAGCCTGTGACAAATGCGAAAAGTTCTAGAAACGAGAAGCTAGCCGCTTTACCACTGATTCCTGTGCACGTTGATGGAGCCTTTTAAGCAATGGGGTATTGACTTCATAGGTGAGATCCACCCTCCCTCCGGTCGTGACACAAATGGATTTTGACCCTTTCTGATTACTTCTGAAGTGGGTGAGAGCCATCCTGCAAATGCTACAGATACAGTGGTCATAAAATTCTTAGAAGAGAACATCATCTCAAGGTTTGGATGTCCTGCCAGAATAGTCACGGACAATGCTCAGGCTTTTAAATCGGTTAAGATGGTGAATTTCTGCCAACAATACAACATCACTCTGGGCCACTCCACAGCTTACTACCCCCAGGGCAATGGTCTTGCCGAGTCATCAAACAAAACACTGGTCAGAGCACTGAAGAAGACAATAAATGAGAACCAGAGAAATTGGGATTCTCAGCTGAAGTTTGCTCTATGGGAAAACAAGATAACCAGTAAAAGGGCAACAGGGAAGTTGCCTTACGAACTAGTATACGGGCGAGCAGCTGTATTCCCCATACAGTTGGCTCTACCTGTGGCTCGTTTCATGCAGGAGACTCAGGAAGAAGCTGATGGCACGACTAGAAGAATCAATCAATTGATTGAACTGGAGGAAACGCGTGTTCAGGTGAATCAGAGGCTGGTGGACTATCAAGAGAAGATGAAAGATTTGTTTGACCAGCACACCAAAGACAGGAAGTTGCAGGTGGGGGATTTAGTGCTCCGATGGGATGTACGCAGAGCTGACAAAGGAAAACATGGTAAGTTTGACCCCCTTTGGTTCGGTCCTTTCAAGATCGCAGAGCAGGGAGGAAATAATACATTCAAGCTGGAAAATTTACAGGGGGATCTGTTGGAAGCCCCTGTGAATGGGCAATTCCTCAAACCATACTTCCAATTCTAAAGAAGGCTGGAAAGCCTGACTGTATTATATTGTATAATAGTTGCTATTATGTTTTGTTTGTTTATCATCAATTACAGGCATGTCATGAAGATCTGTACACGGCACAGCTCTAGAAACTGAAAAGTGTTGTTCAGAGAAGGTCTACAGGCGGTCTGCGTAGTTCTCGACACGTCCGAGGACAAACGTGCCGTCCCCAGGTGGAGCCAATGTTGTTCAATTCTCAGCAATAGCCACGAAAGTCCCTAAAATATGAACCGGTCACATTAAAGTTATATGCCAAGTAGCAAGTGTCAAATCAAATCAGGCCGAAAGGGAAAAAGGGTGGTAAAACGCACATATATTGACACCAATGGATAAATGGCACTAAGTAAGGAGAGGCGGAACAATAGTTAATGACTGGCACAAGGGTAAGGGAGACATGCCTTTACAGATCAACTCATATACGAGAGAAGGCCTTTGATTATACATGACGGCAGTACGTAGAAATTCCGGGGGGGTCAAGCCGTGGGGAAAGGACAAGGCCCTTACCCCCGCGGAATTGCGACACGTGGCAGGGCTTCACGGCGGAGAAATAGTAACAGGGTTGGGCCAAGAGATTCTGTATTGTGGTGGAGTTAAGGTGGGCCCGCTCAGGTGAGGAAGATAAGCGTTAGTCCGGCAAAGGGGAAGTCCTACGTGTTAAAAAGTGGATAGCACATATGGAACAATGGTAAGGTAAGTCCATTAGGACAGCTGGTACTAAGGCCCGTACCAGCTTTTAACCCGACACGAGGCGCTCACCTATATCTAGAATTACCCAATCCCCACGCGCCACGTGTCTCAGTGTCAGTGTCCTTACGACACTTGCCCTCTGTTTTCTTACACTTTCCCCTTTTAACCTAAACAGTCCTCCCGAATGGTAAAAACTCTCGTATTCCTCTCTGGTAAATTATTTTCAGGTAGTTTTCCACGGCGATTTCCAAGTAGGGAAGAACGCCGGGTTTGCCCAAGTCACTGTCACAGTTCCCCTCGTCGTTTTCCCAAGCATTGTCACCCTCTGCTCAGGTAATCCATTTTCCCGTCTTTGTTTCATTATTTTTCCCTTTCTCTCTTTTCCGAATTGTTGAATAAGTGCCATGGGGAGAGGGACGCCCAAGAAGAACGAACCTGAAACTCCCCAACTCCATGAGTCTAGAAATCCTCCTGGTTTCGAGCCCCTTCGTGACTTGCAAGCAGGTATCTGTGACCCAAAATACCCTTTCGATATACGGAGCATCACGCCCCTACTGTTCGGTCGCCACTGTAAAAGTGCCGATCGTTTCCGAGTTGTCGCGTCCGGCTTGTATCACTACATTACCCCCCAAGTCCATTCCTGTGTCGATTTTATTGTCTGGCTTAGAGACTCTTACGATTCACATCGTGATGCCTTCATTTCCCCTCAGGGTAGCATAATCTTTTCCCTTTCTCCCGATATTATAAGGCAGGCTCTTCGTTTCCCTCCCAGTGATGCCTACTTCAGTTTTAAAGACGAAACCTTGCTCGCACAGTTTAATAAACTGTCGAAGGAAGCCCGCCGTGCCTTCATAGCTGCCATAACAGTCGATCAGGCGACGGCCCTACCTCCGGTTGAGCCTTTCCCATTGAGTCTGTTTAATGAAGAGGTCCGACCAGTCCTGTCCCTCATTGCCGGCCTCCTGGGGGAAGAGACCCCTGAAGACATTTCCTGGGTATGCATTCGATTCTTGTGGCTTATGACTCAGAATGGGGTTACACTGGATATTCCAGGTTTCCTGTCTTTTACCATCCGGAACCAATTTCGGGAGCTGGCCAAGGCCCGAAAGTTTCGTTTTTGTTCGTTGGTTTTCTACCTCTTCCTATTCCAGCATGCGGACAAGTTTAATCATTTGGGGCTGGACAGGATGTATTCTGAAAATTCTCAGCCCAGGCCAGTCTTCGACTGGAATTTCTCCGTTCGTCAATTGCCTAAGGGGGAGGGTTACATCAGTTTCGTGAATACCTTCATGTCCATTGCTTACACCATCATTCACGATGTACCTTCTCCTAGGGTTTTCCCAGAGATGAAGCGCTGGTTACAGGCTGGGAAGTACCGGTGTACCGGCGATTGGTTTCTATCAGAGGAGTATACTGAAATCCGTGTCTATGGAGCCGAAGTAGCCCCCTACCAGCTCCCAGCTTTTCCTGTCCGACGAGTCTACGCCCTTGAATACATCCGGCAAGCCCTCAAAGCTGACCAGCTTCATTTCGTCCCCGCTAAGAAAGGCTACATCCTAAAGCTCCCCGACACTATTGGCCCCTTTGTTGTAAATTCTAGATATGCCCTCCCGATTGTTGAGAAAATATTGCAGAACTTGGATCTGAAATTAGGGGAAAGTTGGGATTATGACCCACGGGAAATTATTTCAAATAAAAGAAAGAGAAACAGGTCTGCGCCCTACGTTCATGAATCCAGGCCATTTCTGGAGTGGAAGGCTAATTATGAAGTCTGGCCTATGTTTTCGCAGATGGAGACGGACTCATCTGCCACAGGAGAAGAAGAAGAAGTGAACAAAGGGGGCAATGAGCAGGAAGCTGGTACTTCCGGAGCGCCACCACCCAAGAGGCAAAGGGTGGCCACTAGTGAAGCCGAGGTCATTGGGGAAGGGATAATTCTGGAGTCCCTCGCGAAATTTGGAGAGTTCGATAAGAGCAAGGCAGGGATAGTAGTTCTAAGAGATAGCACCGCCTCCTCTGACTACACTGAAGTCACCCAGGCCATGACCGAGCCTCCTCCTTCCAAGACAAAAGAAAGGGAGATGACAAATAAAACCGTCAGAGACAAATATAGGGCCGAACTAGGAGGCTTCGTTGAGAAATATCACACCAGAATCTCTGCCTCGGTTAATGCAGACACCGAAGACCTGGTACTTTCTTTGGCCGAGGCTATCCTGGACCCGAATTCGGACGTCCCCAGCTACAAGGTGATTGAATTGGTTGTCGACATGAAGCAGGTTCCGGTACAGGACCTGAATGACTTTTTCCAGACGATCTGCGACATGATGAAGGATAAGATTTCGCAGATCACCCTTGCCCTAAAGAAGACATAGCAAAAATACGACGTCCTGAATAACTCTTTTGCCGCAGAACAGAGTGCTAATCGTGCTAACGCACACCAGGTGCGAGTCCTTAAAGAGCAGATTAAGAATTCGGACGACGGAGGGAAGGGAATGCAAGCGGCATTAATAGCCAAGTTGGAGAAGGATATTTCAGCGGCTAGGAAACGGTCTGGCATACCGGCTTCACATCCGATGCAGACCGATGAACTGGTGCACGTGGAGGAGGAGAAAAACGAGCTGATGGCCAAGCTTTCCAGAGAAAGAGAGGAGAAAGAAAAAATAGTCAGAAGAATGGAAGATCTGGAATGCAGAGCTACCGAGCTGCAGACCCGCTGGGACACACACAGTTGTCATGCAGCCGAGACCTCAAGTGGGACAGGATCAGCAACAGCACAACTATCCACGGCTATGGCTGAGATACAAGTGCTTGGGAAGCAAACAACGACAGCAAGGCAGAAGGTGGAAGAACTGGAGGGCGCCCTGGCAGAGAAGGTCAGAACTATTGAAGGGCTGCGAAGAGAAGTGGAGGAAGGAAAGAAGACTGCGACTGAGCAACAACAGATCATCGCTGAGCTGAAGAATAAGGCGAAGGGAAATATCACCCTGGTCGAGGCCAGAAACCTGATCTGGTCAGATATAATCATGGCCGTGACTGAACAATGGGAGTTCCTAACAATGATAGGAGAGCTAAAATCTACCCTTCCATACCTTAATAGGAGATTACAGGAGGCCGGGGATAATCTGCCAACTAGAGCCCGCCACGCTGGAATTTATATATCTTTTCTATATACACTGAGAGCGAATGACGTGGTAAAACATGACATTCCCAGCAGATTTATGGAAATCAATGAATGTCGGAAGATTATAGAAAAAGAGGAGGCTCGATCGGCAGCTTCAAAGGCTCTCCAACGGGTCGCTGACATGGTGGAACAGTTCAACACGGTATGGAACGAAATCACCACTGCTGGCCTCCCTTCATGTTGGGAACCAAACGCTCCTGCCGTACTAATACACCCCGACAAATACACAGCACTTCTAGAGGCAGAACGGGATCGGTCGGATCTTCAGATAGGCAAAGGAACTCAGCTTAAAGCTACTACCATCATCACAGCCCTACAGAAGGAGTTTAGTCTCCTCCACATGATCCGGTACCGTCTCCCCACCCACGCAGACATCCACACCTTCGGCGAGGCATTTACCAGGGTGGAGAGACTCTCAGAGATGTCAGAGCCAAATCCAGAAAGCCAGCGGAGGTTAACGCAGTTCCTGACTCAGCATGCCAGTCCTTCCACCGATGTACCTCCTCCAGCGTCTACTACAGCCTCGACCCAACAGCATTCATGAAACCTTATGTTTCATTCATGACATGGCCTTAACGGCCTTTACTTTCATTTCAGTTATGTTTGATTTAAATTTCCGAGTGGGCGGTTTTTCCTCCCACTCTTGCATTTTTACTTTTACCTTGAACAATGATCTACATTTTGGTTTTAAGTTTGGCCCGGGGCCGGTTACGCATGATGGAAGAGTTGCTTTCCCCATCATGCCATTTTGTGGTTTTGATAATGATTGTTAACAATTTTGAGCATGCGAGAAAGATATTTTCAGAAAATATCTTCTCGATGAAAGGCAGAGAGAAGGCTATATAATACAGGAAAAAGAATGGCACCAAGTTCCATTTTCTTCAGAAAATTGATTGTATTAGAATTTCCTGTGCGTCTGCTTTGTGAACAATTTGGATACTGCCCGGAGGAGCCCATTGGGTTTCAATAATAAGAAGCTTTACTGTAATACGGATTCTGGACACGGTTGTATGGTGGTGTGTGTGCTTCTCTATTGTTAGTTTCATCTTTGCTCATCTCTCTTATATTATATCCTGGAATGCGAGTGTCTTTTGTATTTTGATATGAACTTATCGCGTTGATACTTATGTCAGTAGCAGTGTGACACTTTAAATGGCTCAGGAGTAATGTATTTTGCCACATGCATTTCACTCGTATTTCGACTATGTTGGTTGTATTGAAATGTTATTGACGAAAGCTCTTGGTATGCGTGGATTCTTAGATATTTAAGCCCATTTGTATGCCATGAAGTGCTCCTTAGTATCATCTATGTGACAGCCGATATCCCCTTCTTGCTATACAGCTTCGCTATTGTTTATAATTACTTTCTCTGCCATATGTCGTGAATCTGGCCCTCATTATGTTGATCTGTCTTATGATTGTCTGAAGCAGCAGTATCTAAATATTAGCATTCCATTCGTTCAGCGTTGTTTAAAATGCCTCAAACTGTCCGAAGTTCTGGTTCCATTTTAGTTTGTTTTCTGTTTCAAAAAAAGGTAGTGTAAGAGCTCTGTCACGTTAAGGGATGAAACGTTGCCTCAAATATCCTGCTCTCTACACCTCATAAGATGTCCTAGGCACTAGTCTGTAACAACTCTAGGCTGTCTCTAGGAGTTACAACATCTTTTTGGCGCCGTTGCCGGGGAACGAAGTTGAAAAGATTTAAGTCCCTGGGCCTCGACAAACCCTGTCCACTCTTCAGTTAGGTGAGCACGAAGAGTTGTGAGTTGTGCATACCTCACCTTGGCGACTCCACATTTATATTTCAGATAAACCTATTTGCAGTCCTGGCTCCCCGAAAGCCACACCTAAGGTCAGATACTTCACAGTCAAAGACACCTTCTGTGTCTGACCCAGAGCGAATCCTTCACAGAAGAGGCTGGAGAGAAAGACCACCAGTTCATACCGATATTCCGGAGTTTTCCCTCGAAAACTTCCCGTATCTTCGGCCCTCCTCTTCTCAGGTCGCCCAAATACAAAGCTCTAACCCTATTATAAGAGATACTGGCTATTACTCTGATAGCCCTTACCGAGAAGGTACCCGTATCAAAGACGAAGCTGAGTCTAGTTGTACTCCACATTATTCTTTTCATCCTACCCCTGAAGTTGAAGAGGTCAAAGAGATCACTGAACTGTCTGCTGTTAACAGCCCTATCTCCTCATCAAGTCCTCAAGCCGCTGATCACTATATTCCCATCATTATTCATACTCAACTCACAACACCTCCTCCACCTCGCGCTGCTCAAGCTCTCATCCTACCTCCGCCTCTCCCGATGGCGAATGTACCCGGCTTTTTACAAAACAGGTATGCTCCTTTACAGCTGCCTGCAGTGTTAAATGATATGACGCAGGACTATTTGAAGATTCTACCCCGATTTAATGGGGAGAATGGTGTCGATGCTCACAAGCATGTTGAAATCTTCTGCTCTTTCGCAGAGAACTTTAATGTGGAACATCTGGATGTGGTTCTGAGGTTGTTCGTGCAGTCCCTTGATGGAGAAGCCAGAAAGTGGTTTAAGTCTCTTGCAGTTGATTCCATCAACACCTGGGAGGCTATGGAACAAGCTTTTGTGAAAAAGTGGGGAGATAGGAAAGATCATGGGGATACCTTACCCGAGTTCAACACCCTTAAAAAGAAACACAATGAAGGGGTATCAGAATTCATCAGAAGATTTAACAAATTGTATTACAGCCTCCCAGCTGAGATGAAACCCCATCAGACCGCTGCCAAGGTCGTTTTTGTAGCAGCATTTGATTCCGAGTTTGGCTTCTCACTAAGGGAGAGAAAGCCAGCCTCTCTTGATGATGCACAGACTGATGCATTGGAAATAGAAGCAAACTTTGTCTCGACTGGTAAGACCAAAGTAAAGCAAGAACATGATATCAGAAGAAGAAGCAAGGAAGAAGAGTCCACTTCAAGTCAAGATAGAGACTCAGCAAATGATAAGATCGAAGAGATGAATAAAATGATCAAGAACCTCTCTAGCAAGTTGGTCAAGCTAGAGATGGAAGCCAAAAGTTCTCCACCAAAGAACTTTCAGAATGCTCCAAACAGAGGGTTCAACCCTCAATACAGGACACCTCCCTTGCAGATACTGCAGAGGGGGCAGAAGGAGTCACAAGACCAAGTATCGCACCCTTTGTACTTGGAAGGACAAATAGAGGCTTCCCCTGAAGACCCCTCTTATGAGCAAGATGAAACATGTCCGGTTTTCTCAGACAGCGATGACATAGAGTGCCCTGTCCAAGGAAGTGAGGAGGATGCGTTGCAACCTCACTCAGAAGCGAAGGATAATGAGGATGCCGAAGAGCCAGAAATCGATGACTACTGCAAAAAGTTTGTTGATTTCATGCAAGCTCAGTTCAACAGGAAATATGACCTCAGGTCCTCCAGGAAAAGGACCCGCACTCAAGATGAAGAGGAAGATGCACCCCAGAGATCAGCACCTGCACAGAAAGAGGCCAATACCAAAGAATCTTCTGATAGAGGTAAGAAGCCCCTTTACCAACCTTTGCAATATGATAGTCACATACCTTCCTCCTCTCAAGTAGCTGTGTCTCCTGTGAATAAAGTTCCCATTAAAGAAGTCAAGTCTGCCTTGCCAAACAAAGAGTCCAAAGAAAAGGAAGTCCAGATAGAAAAGCCCTTGTCTGCCTTCAGTTTGCAAAAGGAACTTGAAAAGGTCAAAATCCCGGTCCCTCTGTCGGAATTGTTGAAGCAGCCGGCATATCAGTCACAAGTCTCCTCATTCATTTCAGCTCCTGAAGTCTCACACATTCCAGACAGTCTTAATTTGCAAGAAGAGAGGCCTATGGTAGTGTTTGGCCCCCATGTCGAGGAATTGGACCCCTCTACTCCTCCTTTCTATGTTTCCCTAGTAATCCATGATTTACTATTACACAACTGTATGTTGGATTCAAGAGCATCCCACAATTTGATGCCCCTGTCTGTCATGGAACAGTTGGGTCTCCAAATCACCCGTCCATATAAAGACCTCTACTCCTTTGACTCCAAAAGAGTGAAGTGCTTGGGCATGATCAAGGACCTAGCAGTCACCTTGGCTCAGATTCCTGCCAAGAGTGTGGTAATGGATATCGTAGTAGCTGACATCCCAGCTCTCTTCGGCATGCTGTTGTCTAGGTCTTGGGGGACCAGAATTGGAGGGTCAATCAAGCTGGATCTGTCCTACGCCACCATCCCTGTCTTTGGGGGTCAAGAAAGGAGATTGTACCGAGAAACTAGGTTTGTCAAGACAGTCACAAAAGCAGGAGATTCAGAAAACTCCCCAGTTTACAGTAGAGATGGAGATTTTTCCTGTCTAATGTTGGAGGAAGATCAGGAATATGCTCATGAACCTACATTTTGTCAGATAAAGACCGAGCTATCAGAGCAGGACCGTGAATCTGATATCTGGACACTCCACTTTGATGGAGCCAATTCCAGAGAGGGAAACGGGGCTGGAGTGTTGCTTATCTCACCCATGGGTCAATGGGTCCCCCTCTCTTTCAAATTAGAATACGAGGCCACGAATAATGTAGCTGAATACGAGGCACTCATATTGGGGTTACAAACAGCAAGAAGCATGAAGATCCAAGGTCTAAAGGTGATGGGAGACTCAGAGTTGGTGGTGAGGCAGGTGAGAAATCAGTGTCAAGCGAAGCATCCGAGGCTAAAGGCCTATAGGAACGAAGTGTGGGACCTTGTGGAGAATTCCTTTCTAGCATTTAACATTCAGTTTATGCCCAGGGAGCACAACAGAATGGCAGACTCCTTGGCTGTAGCTGCTAGTACATTCCACCCACCTCAGAATCCTCTTCTGAGATACGAAATTGAGGTAAGATACAGGCCTTCAATTCCTGACAACGTCAAGCACTGGCAGGTCTTCGAAGATGAGGAGCAGGTGAAGAGGTTTTTGGAAACTGTGGGGGAGTTTTCAAACTTAGAAATCGACAATTGTGAAGAGGAAGAAGTCGAAGACATTCCAGGGGACAAGCTAGAAGAAAAGATAGCTGGTCACAAATTCCTACAGCTAAAGGGAAATGTCATTCCCCGAGGGTTGGTACCTCTGGAAAGGCTGTTCAATAAGGATGATGTCCCATTACAGCCAAACAAAATGGTGACTGAGGACCAGGTTGAAGATCTGAATCTGGGCACGAAAGAAGATCCAAAGATTGTGAAGCTGTCGAAGAAAGTCCTAGATGAATATAAACCATTGTACCAAAAGCTGTTTAAAACCTACAAAGACGTATTCGCCTGGTCATATCAAGATTTGAAAACCTTTGATATCGGTGTGATGCAGCACAAAATTCCATTGAAAGCCGATGCAAAACCCCACAAGCAAAAGCTCCGGCATATCAATCCCCTGTTGTTACCATCGATTGAGCAGGAAATAAAAAAGTTACTGAAGGCTAAAATCATAGTGCCACTAAGGTATTCTGAATGGGTGGCCAATCTAGTCCCAGTACGCAAGAAGAACGGTGAAATCAGGTTGTGTGTGGATTTTAGAAACCTGAACAGGGCATCTCTAAAAGACAACTATCCACTACCAAAGATGGATCATATTCTGCAAAAGGTGGTAGGGGCCTCTAGAATGTCCATGATGGATGGGTTCTCGGGCTATAATCAAGTGGCCGTATTCCCTGAGGACCAGGAAAAGACAGCTTTCACCACGCCCTGGGGAACATTTATGTATGCCAGGATGCCATTCGGACTGATCAATGCGGGGGCTACGTTTCAGAGAGCGATGGACATAACTTTTGTGGGAGAACAGGATAAGTTCCTGGTGGTGTACCTAGATGATATAACGGTCTTTTCAAAGGATGATGTCGAGCATGTTCAGCATTTGCAGAAGACTTTTGAGAAATGCAGGAGGTATGGACTCTCTCTCAACCCTCAGAAATATTTCTTTGCATTAGAAGAGGGTAAACTCCTAGGACATATAGTAACTAAAGATGGGGTCAAAATCGACCCTAAGAGGGTAGAAGCTATAAACGGTATCTCTCTCCCCAGAAACAAGAAAGAAGTACAGGTATTCCTAGGACGGATAAATTTTCTCAGAAGATTCATTCCCAATTATGCCGAAATAGTTAGACACATCACAGATATGTTAAAGAAGGACAATGAAGTAAAATGGGCACCAGAACCAAGGCAGGCATTTGCCAGGATCAAGACTGCATTTGCTGAAGCTCCAGTATTAGCAAAGCCTAACTTCACTGAACCCTTCATGATTTTCTCTTTTGCATCACCTCACACGGTGGCGGGGGTCCTACTACAGAAGAATGGGGATGGGTATGAGCAACCCATTGCTTTCTTTAGTCAAGTTCTTCATGATGCAGAGCTGAAATACAACATACTTGAGAAGCAAGCTTATGCCTTGGTAAAGTCCTTAAAGGCCTTTCGCATGTACATTTTACAATCCCATGTGACTGCTTTTGTACCCGCAGCAGCAGTTAAGGACATCCTAGTGCAGGGAGACAGTGAAGGCAGAAGGGGACGATGGATTGCAAAGATACAAGAATATGACTTGGATATAAGGCCCACCAAGTTAATTAAAGGACAGGGGTTAGCGAATATTTTATCAGAATCGAACCACCAAGCCCTGGGCATCCACTTATTCATGATGGCAGATGAAGCATCTCAGGAACAGACAGGGAGGCCAGAAGTGGAAATGGCAACTCAAAAAATACAGATGAAGTACCTCACTAGCCCCTGGTACAAAGAAATTGTTGAATACCTCCTGACACTCAGCTGCCCACCCAGCTGTGACAAGTCCAAATACAGAGCCTTGAGGCTTAAATCTCAAAAGTACGCCGTGGCCAATGGACAGTTATATTGGAGAGATCCGTCAGGCATACTGCTGTTATGTCTCATCGAAGGGGAGGTAGGGAACATCATAACCGAGTTCCATGAGGGGATCTGCGGAGGGCATTATAGCTGGAGGAGCACAGCTCAGAAAATTTTGAAGGCCGGTTTCTACTGGCCTAAACTATTTGGAGATGTCTTCACTTGGGTTAGAGCCTGTGACAAATGCCAAAAGTTTGCTGAGAAACAGAAGTTAGCCGCTTTACCCCTGATTCCTGTGCACGTTGATGAGCCTTTTAAGCAATGGGGTATTGACTTCATAGGTGAGATCCACCCTCCCTCCAGTGGGCAGCACAAATGGATTTTGACTGCTACAGATTACTTCACCAAGTGGGTGGAGGCCATCCCCGCACGAAATGCTACAGATACAGTGGTCATAAAATTCTTAGAAGAGAACATCATCTCAAGGTGTGGATGTCCTGCCAGAATAGTCACGGACAATGCTCAGGCTTTTAAATCTGTTAAGATGGTGAATTTCTGCCAACAATACAACATCACTCTGGGCCACTCCACAGCTTACTACCCCCAGGGCAATGGTCTTTCCGAGTCATCAAACAAAACACTGGTCAGAGCACTGAAGAAGACAATAAATGAGAACCAGAGAAATTGGGACTCTCAGCTGAAGTTTGCTCTATGGGCAAACAGGATAACCAGTAAAAGGGCAACAGGGAAGTCGCCTTACGAACTAGTATACGGACGAGCAGCTGTATTCCCCATACAGCTGGCTCTACCTGTGGCTCGTTTCATGCAGGAGACTCAGGAAGAAGCTGATGGCACAACCAGAAGAATCAATCAATTGATTGAACTGGAGGAAACACGCGTTCAGGTGAATCAGAGGCTGGTGGACTATCAAGAGAAGATGAAAGATTTGTTTGACCAGCACACCAAAGACAGGAAGCTGCAGGTGGGGGATTTAGTGCTCCGATGGGATGTACGCAGAGCTGACAAAGGCAAACATGGTCAGTTTGACCCCCTTTGGTTCGGTCCTTTCAAGATCGCAGAGCAGGGAGGAAATAATACATTCAAGCTGGAAAATTTACAGGGGGATCTGTTGGAAGCCCCTGTGACTGGGCAATTCCTCAAACCATACTTCCAATTCTAAAGAAGGCTGGAAAGCCTGACTGTATTATATTGTATAATAGTTGCTATTTCGTTTTGTTTGTTTATCATCAATTACAGGCATGTCATGAAGATCTGTACACGGCACAGCTCTAGAAACTGAAAAGTGTTGTTCAAAGAAGGTCTACAGGCGGTCTGCGTAGTTCTCGACACGTCCGAGGACAAACGTGCCGTCCCCAGGTGGAGCCAATGTTGTTCAATTCTCAGCAATAGCCACGAAAGTTCCTAAAAGATGAACCGGTCACACTAAAGTTATATGCCAAGTAGCAAGTGCCAAATCAAATCAGGCCGAAAGGGGAAAAAGGGTGGTAAAACGCACATATATTGACACCAATGGATAAATGGCGCTAAGTAAGGAGAGGCGGAACAATAGTTAACGACTGGCACAAAGGTACGGGAGACATGCCTTTGCAAATCAACTCATATACGAGAGAAGGCCTTTGATTATACATGACGGCAGTACGTAGAAATTCCGGGGGGGTCAAGCCGTGGGGTAAGGACAAGGCCCTTACCCCCGCGGAATTGCGACACGTGGCGGGGCTTCATGGCGGAGAAGTAGTAACAGGGTTGGGCCAAGAGATTATATATCGTGGTGGAGTTAAGGTGGGCCCGCTCAGGTGAGGAAGATAAGCGTTAGTCCGGCAAAGGGGAAGTCCTTCGTGTTAAAAGTGGATAACGCATATGGAACAACGGTAAGGTAAGTCCATCAGGACAGCTGGTACTAAGGCCCGTACCAGTTTTTAACCCGACACGAGGCGCTCACCTATATCTAGAATTACCCAATCCCCACGCGCCACGTGTCTCAGTGTCAGTGTCCTTACGACACTTGCCCTCTGTTCTCTTACACTTTCCCCTTTTAACCTAAACAGTCCTCCCGAATGGTAAAAACTCTCGTATTCCTCTCTGGTAAATTATTTTCAGGTAGTTTTCCACGGCGATTACCAAGTAGGGAAGAACGCCGGGTTTGTCCAAGTCACTGTCACAGTTCCCCTCGTCGCTTTCCCAAGCATTGTCACCCTCTGCTCAGGTAATCCATTTTCTGTTTCGTTTCATTGTTTTTCCCTTTCTCTCTTTTCTGAATTTTTGAATACCTGCCATGGGGAGAGGGACGCCCAAGAAGAACGAACCTGAAACTCCCCAACTCCATGAGTCTAGAAATCCTCCTGGTTTCGAGCCCCTTCGTGACTTGCAAGCGGGTATCTGTGACCCAAAATACCCTTTCGATATACGGAGCATCAAGCCCCTACTGTTCGGCCGCCACTGTAAAAGTGCCGATCGTTTCCGAGTTGTCGCGTCCGGCTTGTATCACTACATTACCCCCCAAGTCCATTCCTGTGTCGATTTCATTGTCTGGCTTAGAGACTCTTACGATTCACATCGTGATGCCTTCATTTCCCCTCAGGGTAGCATAATCTTCTCCCTTTCTCCCGATATTATAAGGCAGGCTCTTCGTTTCCCTCCCAGTGATGCCTACTTCAGTTTTAAAGACGAAACCTTGCTCGCACAGTTTAATAAACTGTCGAAGGAAGCCCGCCGTGCCTTCATAGCTGCCATAACAGTCGATCAGGCGACGGCCCTACCTACGGTTGAGCCTTTCCCATTGAGTCTGTTTAATGAAGAGGTCCGACCAGTCCTGTCCCTCATTGCCGGCCTCCTGGGAGAAGGGACCCCTGAAGACATTTCTTGGGTATGCATTTGATTCTTGTGGCTTATGATTCAGAATGGGGTTACACTGGATATTCCAGGTTTCCTGTATTTTACCATCCGGACCCAATTTCGGGAGCTAGCCAAGGCCCGAAAGTTTCGTTTTTGTTCGTTGGTTTTCTACCTCTTCCTGTTCCAGCATGCAGACAAGTTTAATCATTTGGGGCTGGACAGGATGTATTCTGAAAATTCTCAGCCCAGGCCAGTCTTCGACTGGAATTTCTCCGTTCGTCAATTGCCTAAGGGAGAGGGTTACATGAGTTTCGTGAATACCTTCATGTCCATTGCTTACACCATCATTCACGACGCACCTTCCCCTAGGGTTTTCCCAGAGATGAAGCGCTGGTTACAGGCTGGGAAGTACCAGTGTACCGGCGATTGGTTTCTATCAGAGGAGTATACTGAAATCCGTGTCTATGGAGCCGAAGTAGCCCCCTACCAGCTCCCAGCTTTTCCTGTCCGACGAGTCTATGCCCTTGAATACATCCGGCAAGCCCTCAAGGCTGACCAGCTTCACTTCGTCCCCGCTAAGAAAGGCTACATCCTGAAGCTTCCCGACAATATTGGCCCCTTTGTTGTGAATTCTAGATATGCCCTCCCGATTGTTGAGAAAATATTGCAGAACTTGGATCTGAAATTAGGGGAGAGTTGGGCTTATGACCCACGGGAAATTGTCTCAAATAAAAGAAAGAGAAACAGGTCTGCGCCCTACGTTCATGAATCCAGGCCATTTCTAGAGTGGAAGGCTAATTATGAGGTCTGGCCTATGTTTTCGCAGATGGAGACGGACTCATCTGCCACAGGAGAAGAAGAAGAAGTGAACAAAGGGGGCAATGAGCAGGAAGCTGGTACTTCCGGAGCGCCACCACCCAAGAGGCAAAGGGTGGCCACTAGTGAAGCCGAGGTCATCGGGGAAGGGATAATTCTGGAGCCCCTCGCGAAATTTGGAGAGTATGATAAGGGCAAGGCAGGGATAGTAGTTCTAAGAGATAGCACCGCCTCCTCTGACTACACTGAAGTCACTCAGGCCATCATCGAGCCTCCTGCTTCGAAGACAAAAGAAAGGGAGCTGACCAATAAAACCGTCAGAGACAAATATAGGGCCGAACTAGGAGGTTTTGTTGAGAAATATCACACCAGAATCTCTGCCTCGGTTAATGCAGACACTGAAGACTTGGTGCTTTCCATGGCCGAGGCTATCCTGGACCTGAATTCGGACATCCCTAGCTACAAGGTGATTGAATTGGTTGTTGACATGAAAAAGGTTCCAGTACAGGACCTGAATGACCTTTTCCAGACAATCTGCGACATGATGAAGGATAAGATTTCGCAGATTACCCTTGCCCTAAAGAAGACAGAGCAGAAATTCGACGACCTGAACAGCTCTTTTTCCGCAGAACAGAGCGCTTGTCGTGCTAACGCACATAGTGCGAGTCCTTAAAAGGCGGGGTGGGGAGTCGGACGACGGAGGGAAGGGAAGTGCAAGCGGCAGGTAGCCAAGTTGGAGAAGGACATTTCAGCGGCTAGGAAATGGTCTGGCATACCGGCTTCACATCCAATACAGACCGATGAACTGGTGCACGTGGAGGAGGAAAAAAACGAGCTGATGGCCAAGCTTTCCAGAGAGAGAGAGGAGAAAGAAAAAATGGTCAGAAGAATAGAAGATCTGGAGAGTAGAGCTACCGAGCTGCAGACCCGCTGGGACACGCACATTTGTCATGCAGCCGAGACATCAAGTGGGACAGGATCAGCAACAGCACAACTATCCACAGCTATGGCTGAGATAGAAGTGTTGGGGAAGCAAACAACGACAGCCAAGCAAAAGGTGGAAGAACTGGAGGGCGCCCTGGCAGAGAAGGTCAGAACTATTGAAGGGCTGCGAAGAGAAGTGGAGGAAGGAAAGAAGACTGCGACTGAGCAACAACAGACCATCACCGAGCTGAAGAGTAAGGTGAAGGAAAATATCACCTGGTCGGCGGCTTTGATACGAGTCGGATATAATCATGGCGTGGTGAACAATGGGAGTTCCTAACAATGATAGGAGAGCTAAATCTACCCTTCCATACCTTAATAGGAGATTACGGGGGGGGATAATGCGCAACTAGACACCGCCATGGCGGAATTTATATATCTTTACCCTTTCTCTATACAACGAGAGCTTATGACGTGGTAAAACATGACATTCCCGGCAGATTTATGGAAATCAATGAATGTCGGAAGATTATAGAGAAAGAGGAGGCTCGATCGACAGCTTCAAAGGCTCTCCAACGGGTCGCAGACATTGTGGAACAGTTCAACAAGGTATGGAACGAAATCACCACTGCTGGCCTCCCTTCATGTTGGGAACCAAACGCTCCTGCCATACTCATGCACCCCGACAAATACACAGCACTTCTAGAGGCAGAACGGGATCGGTCAGATCTTCAGATGGGCAAAGGAACTCAGCTTAAAGCTACTACTATCATCACAACCCTACAGAAGGAGTTTAGTCTCCTCCATATGATCCGGTACCGTCTCCCCACCCACGCAGACATCCACACCTTCGGCGAGGCATTTACCAGGGTGGAGAGACTCTCAGAGATGTCAGAGCCAAATCCAGAAAGCCAGCGGAGGTTAACGCAGTTCCTGACTCAGCATGCCAGTCCTTCCACCGATGTACCTCCTCCAGCGTCTACTACAACCTTGACCCAACAGCTTTCATGACACATTATGTTTCATTCATGACATGGCCTTAACGACCTTTACTTTCATTTCAGTTATGTTTGATTTAAATTTCCGAGTGGGCGGTTTTTCCTCTCACTCTTGCATTTTTACTTTTACCTTGAACAATGATCTACATTTTGGTTTTAAGTTTGGCCCGGGGCCTGTTACGCATGATGGAAGGGTTGTTTTCCCCATCATGCTGTTTTGTGGTTTTGATAATGATTGTTAACAATTTTGAGCATGCGAGAAAGATATTTTCAGAAAATATCTTCTCGATGAAAGGCAGAGAGAAGGCTATATAATACAGGAAAAAGAATGATACCAGGTTCCATTTTCTTCAGAAAATTGATTGTATTAGAATTTCCTGTGCGTCTGCTTTGTGAACAATTTGGATACTGCCCGGAGGAGCCCATTGGGTTTCAATAATAAGAAGCTTTACTGTAATACGGAGTCTGGACACGGTTGTATGGTAGTGTGTGTGTCTCTCTATTGTTAGTTTCATCTATGCTCATTTCTCTTATATTATATCCTGGAATGCGAGTGTCTTTTGTCTTTTGATATGAACTTATCGTGTTGATACTCATGTCAGTAGCAGCTTGACACTTTAAATGGCTCAGGAGTAATGTATTGTTCCACATGCATTTCACTCGTATTTCTACTATGTTGGTTGTATTGAAATGTTATTGACGGGAGCTCTTGGTATGTGTGGATTCTTAGAGGTTTAAGCCCATTTGTATGCCATGAAGTTCTCCTTAGTATCATCTATGTGACAGCCGATATGCCCTTTTCGCTATACAGCTCCGCTATTGTTATACTTACTTTCTCTGCCATATGTCGTGAATTTGGCCCTGATTATGTTGATCTGTCTTACCATTGTCTGACGCAGTAGTATCTGAATATTAGCATTCCATTCGTTCAGCGTTATTTAAAATGCCTCAAACTGTCCGAAGTTCTGGTTCCATTTTAGTGTGTTTTCTGTTTCAAAAAAGGTAGTGTAAGAGCTCTGTCACGTTAAGGGATGAGACGTTGTCTTAAATATCCTGCTCTCTACACCTCATAGGAGTTACAACATGTCCAGTAAACAAGGGACCAAACCATAAAGTACATGCTGGCATAAAAATGAGCTAGATAAAAGATATAATGATGAATCCCACATACATTCTGTGCCTGGGATAACAACTAGGACTTATACAACAATATCCGAGTACATGAGATACAAATACAACCCAAATGCCCCTATACACGGGGAAGGGCTTGCAAAATCTGATTGATACATGTAAATCAAAAAGGTGCTGCAAGCGGCTGGCCGACATCGTCAAATATATGGAGCTGCATCAAAGGCTGTGATGAAAAGGTCATCCGGGTATGTGGGGGGCTACCTGTAGGGCCACCCCCTCATGAGGGCTGAAACATCTCACACACACCTGGGAGTTATCGGTCTCATCTATTGCATCACTGAATCATCAAGCATATGGATCTCGATTGTGTTGGAAGGAGTTGGAGCTGAGAAAAAATCAAGTCAAAGGGCTGTAAGGAGTCTCTTTGCCTGATCCGAGGCACTGAACAAAAGTGGAATCTAGAACCAAGATACACCGCCTTCTAGACCTGTCTTCTGGAATGAGTAAGCTGATGTCGACAGAAGGAGATCCGCCTTAGGTGAGGTGATAAGGAGTCCTCAACTAAGGCATTAAGGAAAATAATAGAGTGACTGACAGAATAACACCAATGATGATGATGTAATGGGAGGTACTGAGTAGCGGACAGATGACTTCCCTTGTTAGAGCATGAAGGGCATGGCTAATCTGACAGTGACTGACACAAAATCAAAGGGATAGGGGACAGGAAGACTGGAGGTTATAATGAGTGACACGAGAAAGAGACAAGGCAATGAAGGATTGGAAGACTACGAGGGGATATGAAGGAACCCAGGATAGACTCCATGAATGTGGTGATGACTCAACTCAGATGCTCTAAACAAGGGCGACTCAATGATGCTGCCACACAGTGAAGGTCCAAAGGGGACCTCAAAAGCATGAGTACGAGATGGTATCTCATGACGAAATTTGACACGGACAAGGAGAAGTGTGGAGGCAAAGTGGTGCCCCAAGTAGAAGTGTTGTAAGTGAAGAAATTTGATTTTGAGGAGAGGTGAAGTGACCCTTCTGGGACAAAATGTGTCTTGGTGAAGTATCAAATCACAAAAAACTAACAGATACCCATTTGAGGGCTCAGTGAGAGCTTTCCAACGGTGCAGACGATTTGTCAAACTGAGCTACGGTTTGGTCGTAGCAGGCGAAAGAAAAAATGGGGGTTTGTCTTTTAATAAGGCATTTTCCCTCCAAATTCACTCATTTGCTTATGTAGCTGTGGTGAATGTAGAGAGGAGAGAAGGCCCTAAATCTTGTGGTGATCGTAGCAGACAAACCGACCGTTGGAATCGAGATCCGTCAGTTACAGGTAAGAGGCCTAATCCTACTCTTTCTTTTTGATGGATTAAAAGTTCAGATTAGGGCCCAAAATCTCAAGAACAACCCCTCTTTCATCTTCATGGTTGGGTCACACTTTTTGGGTCAAAAAATGTGACCTGGGACACAAGTTTTGAGCAGAAAAGTGCGACCTAGCCCAGGATTTGGCCAAAAAGTGCGACCTGTCAAATGGATGTGGTTTCGAGGCTGTTTTGGGGTTGAGATTTGGGTTTTTGTGGTTGGATACAGTTTTTCCTATCTGTTTACTGACGAAGATGATGTTTTTGTGCAGAATATGGTAGATATGCTGATCAACTGGCAAGAGAGAGACCTGGGTACATTACGGTCGGAGATCCAAGGGGATTAGGGTGTCCATCGTGCGTTGGACAGGTTTGGGGTTATGAAATTTGTGGAGAACCCGCTAATGAGAGCTAGTGAGCCCTTGTTGGCCTGGATTTTCAGTTATTGGGATCCAGACCATGAGGTCTTTATAGTGTAGGGGCACAGGATCGTGTTGACAGTCCAAGATCTATATTTCCTGACTGGACTCCCACCACTAGGGATGGTGGGAAATACATAGCCAGTGTTACCTCAGGGGCGTAACATCATGGAGTTTGTAGAGAAACATTGTCGACTAGGCCTCCAAGTCAAAGGAACTTAGATATCGATCGGGGACCTAGAGAGACTAAAGACCCGTGTTGTGGCCGTAGCGGTGCTGCAGATCCTGGGAAGCCAGGTGCTCCATCACATCACTAGAGGGAAAATGATGCTTATGGAGAGTGTGCTGAGTGGGACTTAATATGGGTGGGCCCAAATGATGCTGTCGTCATTGAAACGACAGTTTTCGCTTTGCAAGCGACAAGTGAACCATGATTGTGCGTATGGGACTGTATTGTGCTCGTTCTTTTTTGGGAAGATCCCTACCTTGCACCCTCAGATACAGTTCTCAGATAGGGGCTCGAGAGAGCCCAGGATGCATCGGTGGGGACGAATACTATGCAGAGGAGGAGGAGGGATGGTCGGACGAGTGTTCCGACCCAAGTTCTTTTCCCATTGGGATCAGATGCCATTGTACATACATGACTATCCCTATAGTGGGATGAGTTATTGTGGGGATCCGAACCTGCCACTTCTGCCTGGTCGAGTATGGGGGCCCGATGGTAAGTGACAAGTTACTAATCTTTTGTGTGCATGTAAAGTTTCTAAATAGTATATATGGTACTGATTCATGTAATTTTGGTATGCAGATATAGCTTCGGTAAAACCGGCCAAATATATGGGACGACCTGCATTATTAGGAGCTACAGGACCTAGTGGATTGAGAGGGGCACAGAATGAGAATGCGGCAGCCCTCTTGGAGGACATCCATCGTAGATGTGAGAGGCTGTTGACCCGTGTTTCAGAGCGTGGTTGGCAAGAATTTGACAACCAGTACATAGAGCCATGTATTGGTCTACCGTCGGAATGGCGAGGTGTCATGCGGCGCATGGCGATGGCCGGTCAGAGGATGCGCGATCTACAAGATGCGGGAGCAGAGCCATTGGTGCGGGATCCTCCTGATAATGATTAGGTGTGGGGTAGGTGGTGCCCCCAAGTGTGTATGTAGGGGCAAGTGGTGCCCCTAGTGTGTATGTAGGGGTGAGTGGTGCCCCCCAGTTTTGAGTTTTTTGTAACATACTATGGGCATGTCATATGTATCAGAGTAGATGGACTCTAAAAACATGTTGTACGACACATATTATGGATATGCATCGTTGTGATGATTATGAATGTTATTGTATTGTGTGTGATAAATGCCAATCTAGAACATGTTTTGCAATGCTATCTACGAAATGATTTTGTTCTCTAGGTACATGACTGAAAGTAATGATTTCAAATTCATGTATCAAAAGCTTCACTCTTAAATATCGTCTAAAAAGGATAGGATTATGCACACGATAGACACCATTTAGTTGCATGACAAGAAGCACAAAATCTAAATGAACATGTAGACAGAGGATGCGATGGGAAAGGGCATCGACTAAGAGACCACGCACTGCATCATATTCGGCCTGATTATTGGTGGAAGTACCAATGCAGATGCCATTCGAGAGAAAAAGTGTATGCCAGGGGGTGAAGATGGCCCAACCTGCTGAGGCTAGATTCCGGGAATAGCGACTTGCACCATCAGCATAACCGATATAGGGTGTGGACGGGAGGTCCTGCGGAACAGTGTCACAAGACAATAAATGGGAGGGGGAAGAACAATGGTTGTAGTGGGAGTACAAAGTAGGCATCGAATGACAACTACGAGAGGAAGTGGTCTGGGTAGGATGACTATGACTCATATACCGAATAGAGGGTGGTGTATGAGGGCTACAGGAAATGTAGCTGGTGCTCATGCTGCGGAGGTCAACACGGATATGGATGGTATGATCCCGTTTAAGGGCAGGAAAGATGAGGTCAGGGGTGGATAAGGCTTCCAGGAGGGCATCATGACGGGAATGATGGGGGGAAGAGAAACCACATGACACTAAAAAGCTACCTACATCAGCAGCATGGGAAGAGAGGCTCACATATGGATTGTCACGGGGGATGATAGAAGAACAAGTAAAAAGATGGTCAAATGATGTGGAGCCCAAGAAGGTCACTGAAGGGAGGTCAAGCGAAACAAAAGGAGGGGATTCAGAGGGAATGTACTCCGAGGGTCTCACGGATGATGATAGGTAGAGGATGGGGGCAGCAGGCTCCGCCATCTCAACATCCAGGGGGGGGATGTCAATGGTAGCGGGGGGATCCTCAAGCTGACCTGAAGCATATTACGCAAGTATGGGAGAGGTGGATTGATTTTGTTCAATCTCGTACTCTCGAACGATCTCTAAAGAGGCGCAGAAATGCGTCAGGTGGGGACAATGGTGTGAATAATGGCCATGGACACCACACAAAGAATAAGGTTTGTTGGTGCGAATAGTCTTTGGGTTCTTGGCTACAGTCGAGGTAGAAACAGAGGCTTCAGGGACCGCAGACTCGGGGAACGCAACTTGAACCATGCGTTTAATGCGGGGCAACTCAGGACAAGTATGGGTGGCATGACCGACAACATCGCACAAAGCACAAGGCTTTGCGGGCGGAGGAGGGGCAAAATCAATCTAGGTGGCCTTGTCTTTGGGTGCCCCCTTGCGAGCTTTGCCTTTCTTTCCCAGAGCTAGCACAATAGGAGGGGGGTCCTATTGAGGTGCGGGTGGCACTGGAGCAATGGAAGAAGAGAGGGGAACCGGTTGAACCGGTGTCAAAGCAAGGTAAGGTTTGGGCTGACCAGGCGGGGTAGTGGCTGGAGGTTCAAGGTACCAAATGGGTATACCCAGGGTCAGGTTGGGGAGGGAAAGGGTGGCCATGACGGGAACTGAATATACTCCGAGAGGGGGAGCAAGGAACGATATCTGACCCGCGAGATAATGACCAGGTGGGATGGCTCCAAGATGGTTAAGACCTGGTGGAACTGATCCAGGAGGATAAAGAGGCTCAGAAGTACTAGGTGTAGGAGAAGGACCAAAAGGAAGGGGTTCGGCTGGCTGAGATGAAGGGCTAGGAGCAGGTTGCGGCAGGCGAGGTTGAGGTTGCTGATTAGCTGAAGCAGGCCGCTTAAGGGCAGCCTGAGATGATTGCATCATGCAAACATTTGATAAGCTGGGATCAAAGACAGGTGGAGGAGGGAGACTAGGGAAAGTGCCAAGCAAAGAGGAGTCTTTTTAAACTCTGGGACAGACATTGGTCAAAGAATTGACGGCTTGCTTATTGGCTACAGAAGAGATGGTTATCTCAAGGGAGGTCTGAGATTTCGGCTCATGGTATGTTAATTGGTCAATGGTGACTATCTTTTCATTGTGAGGAAAAGACATCTTGCGGTGAACAGTGGAAGGGACAACAGACATGGCATAGGTGTAGCTATGCCCCAAAATAATGTTGTAATCAAGAGGGGTGTCGATGACGTTGACATCAACGCAAACAGTCTTGCCCACAAGAGTGATAGGACAATTGCGGAATATTCCAATTGGCTGGGAGGCATGGCCATCCCACGCTTGAAGAGTGATTGTGGAAGGGGCCAACTCAGGAGAGCCAAGTTTCTTCCAAACCGAAGCAGACATCACACAAGTGGATGCCCCCTCATCAATGATGCACCGGGAAATGTTAGCGTTCCGGATTTTGACTGCGATTTGGAAGGTAATGGAAGTAGGGAGAGGAGGATGCTCTAATTGATGGGCGTCGAAAACAATCAATTGGTCATCAGCAGGATCTACAACACCCACGGCAGATAGTAGAGACTTTTTTTTAGAAGTGCATGACTGGAGGAGTTCCAGTGTGGAAAAGGCAGCAGAGGATTGTGCCAAAATCATCTACTATGCTATACGAATGAGCAGCTCGACTAGAAGTAGAATTTCAGCGTAATGGTCCCTTAGGAATCTTGGTATGAACCTCAAATTTGGGTTGAGGGATATGCAAGGGACCATTGGATGTCGAAAGAGGCTCTGTAGAACCTGAAGAAGGTGATTCAGGGACAGACGGAGCGGAAGGCTTGGGGTACTGACGGGACCGAGTTTGAAGGTTAAGGTCGACAGGTAAAGGTGTATCAGAGTTTATCATGAGTATCTAGTAATCAGAGGAACCAGAATGTGAAGGTTGAGTGGCTGCCGGTTCGTGAGATGGTTGGGTAGCCATGAATCCTTGCTGAGGGAAAGGATTGGTAAACACAGCTAGTTGAGAAGTAGCCACATTGGGGGGAGAAATAAGGGAGGCATGCTCTCCTCGTAATGTGGCCTGAGACTCCCACATCTACCACATCTATGGTAAAAGGGGACAATCATGAGTGTAATGACCGTAAACACCGCAACACAAACAAGGCTTATTTGTACAAATAGGCCTGTCCGGCTTGGAATGAGTGCCCTATTGCTGGTTAGCAGTGTTAGAGTCAGTACCTTGAGGATTAGGTCCATGAGTACTAGGGGCATATTTATTTTGATTGCCTTTCCTCTTCCTTTGAGAAGAAGGAGGATTAGTCACACCTTGTTGTGCAAATACTTGTCCTGGAGAAGGTGGTAGTTGCTATTGTTGGGGTTGAGAAGGCAAGGGAGGTGGAGGTGAAAATGGCAGAGGGGCAGGGGCACCAGGCTGTGGATAAGGATAATGGTAAGGTTGGGCAACATTGAGGTAAGCAGGAGGTTGGGCAAAAGGATGAGGCATGCCGTATCCTGGATACATGCTACCTGGAGGGGGAAAAGTGCTAGAGGTGCTGACCCCTCCTGGAGGGAGGTCATAGCCCATGGGAGGTCGAGCATATGGATGAGAGAGGGCTCCAATGATACCGTCGGCAGAATGAGATGCCCCCGGGGCATTAACGCCACCGGGTCTGAGGAGGTTAGGAAGGACGGTATAAACATAACTGGATTGAGCATAAATCAGGTCATATTTCAAGGCTATTTGGAGGGTAGCTTCTTCGGTTTGAGAAAACTGAGAGGCGACATCTTTTCCGATGGCGGGTAAGAGAGATCTAAGGAACCAGTCCATATAGACACGATCTTCGAAGGTAGAAGCTCGAAATAGGCTCTTTCATCTGCGCCATTCTTGAACATGATCGGATAGGCGGGTTGCAGATGATTGACAGAAAGAAGTCAACAACTCGGTACTAGTGTCGTATTGTAGAGGGAGCTAGAAATAAGATAAGAAGGCGCGGGCAAGAGTCCAAAAGGTGGTATGGGAAGAGGCGGTCTGGTCAACATACCACTTAGAAGTGTCACCTATAAGTGTGCGTTGGAACAACCGAAGATGGATGGAATCATCGGTAATGGAATTGGATGAACACCACATGTGAAAAGATCGGATATGGTTAGAGGGATCTTCTCCAGCAAGACCTTCGAACTTAGGAATGTCGGAGGGGAGCTTGGTGGGCATAGCAGGCCAACCAACATCGTGGCAGATAGGGTCATTTATCAACTAATTGAAATCGGGGAGATTGAGGCCTTCCATATAGGGGAGCAAAGGGACAGCTGAGGTAGTTCCCGTGGCGGTTCCACTAGTAACATTCCTAGCATTAGGGCCGAGGTTGCCACTAGCGTTAGGCCCTGGACCAGACATGGTGAAGGTAACAGAGGGAGAACCAGAAGTAGGGGGAGAACCCAATGAATCAGAAGAGGAGTTGGAGTGCGGACTCAGAGGAGGACTAACTCGACGAGGACGGGAAAGAGTAGGTCAACCAACCTGGAAACTGAGGGTGAAGGCCAAGAAGTCTCTGGGATATATGCCTTGGGGGTGCAATGATGACGGCAAAAAGGGAAGAAGAATGACCAACAAGGGCAGGGAGGTGTAGAATCAAGAGATTACAATGTCGAAACAAGGGCAGAGAGGTGCAGTGTTAATTGATTTTAAAGTCTTTGCCTGGCGGTGTTAACCAGGCTCTTCTTCGCTTAGGGTTAGTGTGTGGCATGTGTTAATTTTAATTTTTAAACCCAGACGTTTTGAGAGTAAAAGAAAAAAGTGTGCTACGTAACTGAAAATAAACCTGTAGATAACAGTATATAAAATTGAAATAACAGAAAATTAACAGCTAACAATGCATCAATCTAACCCAAGAAGGCGGGTCTCTCAAAACTAGTCTAAAAGAGGGAAAAAATATAGTCAAAACACACTAAAAAGAGGCCAATAGATCTAAGGTCGGGAGGGATAGGGATCTGCAACAAGGGGCTAGAAACACATGGAGGAAATCCCTGTCCCTCCCGACAGGGATCAAAGGAGAAACAACAAAGAGGCAGAGGCAAGGTTGCTGCAACAAAGGAGGAAATCAACTAAAGGCAGAAGGGAAAAGGAGGTGACCCTAGAGGCAAATCCAAACAAAACTATATGAGGTGATTTGAAAGGGTAAAGAGCTGATCTAAAAGGGATATGAAGATGAGGTGTCAGATGTGAAAAAGAAAAAGGCTGAAACTCTGAAAATTCAGACAGCTGAAACAGCTAAAACTCTTCCACAAAAAGTGGAGGGTACTGAAGCCCTAGGGGGCTAGATTCCCACTAAGATGAGTAAAATAGATCAGAAACAGGTCTAAACGGGCTGAGAAAGAGGCTAGAAAACCTTGACAGAAGCTTTAGACAAACCTAGAAAAGTTGCAGAAAAACAACAGAAAAAAGTGCAGGTCGCAGGTTCTGACCTGTTTTTTGTCCAGGTTGCAGATTCTGGGCTAAAAAGTGCATCTTGTAGTCCAGGTCGCAGGTTCTGGGCCAAAACGTGCGACCTGTAGTTCCAACTCTCTCGGCGGCAGATTTCAGAAAACTTTGTCGTCTCAGCTGCGACTGATGTCTGTTACCTGCATAATAGGGCCAGAAACACGTGGAAGTTAGAAATTTTAATGTTTTAGGGTTTTAGAGGTGAAAAACACCATAAAAATAGGAAAAAAAAAGCTGAAGAGAAACCCTAGGGTCTGAAATAGCTGGATATGTAGGAATATAGAAAACAACAACAATCGTAAATGAAAACCCGTGTGGAGTCGCCAATTTTTAGTATGAATCTTTAGTGTAGATGTACGAAAAAAGACCCTTTTAGCTGTGCATAACAAACAGCCCTAACATCAAAAGATGGCTGCTAATATCTTCAGATCTGAAAAAGGGTGATCAAGACAAATACTGCAAATATCTAGATCTATGCATAAAATACATTAAAAAGCAAGTAAAATGAAATTTGCTCCATGCATCTCATAGACAAGACAATAATTATGTTTTAAATAATTTTATATTAATGGCACCTAGGAGGAAAACAAGAAGGATGTTACCGGTTCTCCTCAATGGAATGGGTTCTTGAAAGTCCTCAGCATTTCAGATCTAAAATTTCTCTCTCTTGTTGGTGTAGAAAACCCATACAAAATATAGAACTCAAAGGGAGCTCACAAAGAAAAGATAGAAAATATGACAATGATAATGGCTCAAAGTCATACCAAGAGTAAAGATCCAGAGTGATCTCATAGGCAACAAAAGGTGATGAATGGTAGGAAAAACCCTTCTATTTATAACAAAATATTAGGGTAGTCTAGAAATTGGTGCATGAATAAAATATTATTAAACAAATTCTAGAACCATCTTTTAGGAATATTTTATTATATTTTTTGGAGGGGAAAGGATTTTGACTTGGGTCAAATCCTTTATTTGTAAATAATAAATAAATAAATGATTTATTTATTATTTTTAAGGAAATTGTGGGAATATAATTAAATAAATAATGATTTATTTAATTATTTATAAATGATTTAGTCAAATTTAACTAGGAATATTATTTAAATAAGGTTTAAATAACTTATTCCTAGGAAATAATCAAATAAATAAGGATTTATTTAATTAATTTCCTTGTTTTGGGTTAAATATGATTGGGAATAATAATTAAATTGATGTTTAACTAGTTATTCCTTGAGGAAATACAAACAAATATAGATTTGTTTATTATTTCCCTTTGGGGTTTCCTGTTTAGACCATAAACAGCTTAATAAAGGTGTTTTACTAAGTTATTTCACATAGTGAAAGCAATTTTACTTAGGGTAAAATTGGTCTTACATGGTGTACTTGGGTCCATCTAATGATAATATGTTAGATGACCAAAAAATGGTGTAACAGTGATATTCCATTACATTATTTTGATCAAAGGTGTCCCACCACTTGCACCTAAAAATAACACATTGGAAATAAGAGAAGTCCACTTCAATGTTCTCTTGTATCTTTCTGACATAAACTAACGTCCCTCGTACTAGGTTTTGATCACGGTGGCTAGCTTGACTATATTGATCAAACTCGACTTCCACTCCACAGTCTTGTGTCATGTGTCCATCATCGACATTTTCTGTGAAAAAATGGTGTCCATATGCCCACATAGATGGGAAAAAATGCACCTATAAAAAATTTAAACAATCATAGTGTCATGTGTCTAATAATCCAATTGTTAAAATACAAAATATAGATGTTACATTTCAAAGGTGCATTATTAAGTTTAAAATGTACATAAATAGATTATTACCGAGTTACTGCACCCAATCCTTATGTTTAGCGCATCCTCTCCAACGCACGGGTAACGACTGGTTGCACTATATTTCTCTCTGAATTGGTCACAACCCAACTATTGGGGCATATAATTGGCATATTTTCTTTTAAATGATCAGGATAAGGCATGCTTCTACCATTCAATCATCTAAATTATTTCCTATCATTATCCCATTTCATTCTCTTTTGTTCGTACAATGTGACACACGGTTGTGTCACTTTGGAATTGTAAAGAACGAATTTATTGATTGCTTCAATTTATGCATTCCCTAATGAAATCAAACCGACATATAGTACATATGAGGTAAAAATACACATTATATCGAAGTTCAACGTGAATATTTACTTTGTGTAAATTTGACAAATTAAAAGTCCCTTACTCTTTATCAAGCACCTTTTTCCATTCGTTTGGAGAAGCTCCCCTTCTCTTTTGTTCATCCCTTTCATCGCCCCAAATCACCACACCTGGTATGTTGTTGATCTGCTTTATGTACTCACTGGCATAATAGAAATACCCATACGATATGTACCCCTCTGCCATAGACCCCTCGGATTTTTCCCTTTTTCATACAAAACCTTTCAATTTATTCATGTACATCTCTAAGAAGACCATCCAATGAAAAGAAAGCACCCCAACCAATTCAACCACATCTACTAGGTGGATTAGAAGATGAACCTACAAGTCCATGAAACTCGTCGACAGGTCCTTCTCAAACATACAAAAAATTTCAATTATCTCTTGACGCCACCATTGACTGCCAAGCACATGCATATCCTTTGACGTGATACAATGTACAGATGCATATAATTTAGATATGGCACGTCCTAGGTCTTTAGGGAAGTCATGTTTCACACAACCCCACACGAACAAGGGATAATGACACTACAAAGTTATAAAAACATGCATACAAAATCAGTTATGTTTTATGATCCCATGGGATAAAAATGATTAATATAAAATCATGCTTTTGACATTATATGTACTCTTAGAAGATTCAAATTTTCATGCGATTTCAACCCTGAAAAATTGTCTTCCATGGTCAAGTAGCGCCGTAGTGAATACCCATATGAATATGGCACCCTCACACCCATTATAACTTTATTTTCCAAAGAAAGATCATACTTTTTAAAAATCCATGGGGCATCACCTTCTTTGAAAGACCAATTAGAGGGACCAACCTCTCCTGTACTTTCTAATTGTCTTGGCCAATGTTTCTTTTTAGTTTTTGAAGTAATAAGATCTTTCCTAACATCCAATGTATCACTTTTTTCGATGATATGTGCCTCCATAAAGAAGATGAAACATTTTTAAATATATGCATAGGATATAGTAAGTGGGTAATCTTAAGATGCTCCGAATATGGGAGGTTATAAAAGATAGATTTCATTTTCATCCCAATGGGCAATTTCTCAACATAGGCATCGAATAATTCTGGATCATCAAACATAGGATCCCCATTTGAATCGAACATTTCTATGAAATACTTCTCCTTCTCTCTCTCTTATGCTCTAATCCATCCAGCTAGTGTCATTATTGCAGATCTTTGGGTTCTCTCTCGTTTACCATTGAAAGTGGATGTTTCTATTTTGTAATGGTGTTATTCTAGGAGGAATACCCTGGAGAAATCATACACTGGCTTTCATAGGTCGTTGGACCATATAGCTTTCAGAGAAGGTACACAACATTTAGATCCATAATACCCTTTTGTTACAAGACCTGCGAAATTATTGTATACAATATGCATGACACATTAAAGAATATCATGAAGATCATAAAAATTGCAATGAATTAAATTAATATGCGAAAGAATATTTTCACGTATATAAACAAATCAATAAACATGTAATTTACCTGAGAAAAATCCTAAGCCTGGACAATCATGTGTGGTGTAAGCACATATGCCATACAACGTAAAACTCCTCTCTGCTGTGATGGGTCTTGATACATTGTATACATTTATCACATCCCATAATTCCTTCAATTCATCTACCAGTGGTTGTAAGTAGACATCCATATTCTTCACTTGCCTTATACTAGGGACTATGAGAGCCAACATAAGATGTTAATTATTCATGGAAAACCATGGGGGGATATTGTTATTGATCACTAATACAGGCCAAACATAATAGTTGGTGTTTTGGAGGGAATATGGGTTGACGCCATCCATGGCTATGCTGAGTCGTATACTTCGTACGTCATCCTTGAAATTTTCGGGCCATTTATCCTCTATATGCTTCATGGCTATTGAATCTGTTGGGATTTTCATAAATCCTAACTCACTTCTGTGTGAGGCAGACCATCCTTGCAACATAGCTAATTATTTGCAACGAAAGAGCCTTTGAATCCTTGGGATTATAGGCATGTGCCTCAATATATTAAGAGGAGGACCACATGATTTACCATTCTTTTTTTATTTATCGTACCTGTCATGCCCACATTTCAGACATATCTCTTTGTTTGCATATTCTCCTCTATATAGAATAAAACCATTTTGACATGCATGATATGATATGTACTCAACACCGAACATTTTCAGCAATTGATTTTCCTCTTTGCAGCTACTGGGAAAGACATTATCACTTGGAAGAAACTTATCCTTGAATAACCTGTAGTTAGTAGACAATGATTAAATGCACAATGCCAATAATTATTAACGTTCGTAAAATTGACCATTTGCAATGTTGATTGTGTGACAATATTTCTCAAAATATAAGGGACTTGATGGTCAATTCACTTAAAATTTCAGAGAAACATGCATTCGACAAGCCAAAATTTTCTTTCAAGTTGTACAATAACATCGTTGTCACCAATTGGGTAGACTTTGACTGACCACAAGGTCAAAAGAGAGTGGTGGTGGAAGTAAATTTAAGGCTTTTGAAAAATGTACTAGCGATATGAACATCATCCCCTAGATGATCATCGTTCTGGAATGCATATAACAACATTATCTCCATGGAAGTCGTATACCTTATGTAATCATCCATACCAACCTCTATTTGATTGTGTCCATTTCCAACTTGTGAAGAACTAATATTGTTGTAGTCATTCCTAATTGGTGAATCTAGACGTAGTGGGAATTGAAGAGGTGGTTGATTCAACAATTCTTGATATCGTTCCTCTCCACGTTTTTCTCTTAATTCAGCCTTCTCTCAATTTTACATTGTCATGGGGTGCAATGGAAGATGGTAGGTAGGTCTCTCATCATCACTAGAATCCTAATAATTTCAAAAAATATATTTGAACATGATTAGTAAAATATCGATGATATCAATTAGTAAGCACATCAATGCATGATTAATTGGTTTGACGTTGAAATAATTAAATTATACCAAAAAATTATTACCATCATTGCCCAAGGATTATGGCTAGAAGATGGCATGTTACAATTGGCAGGGTGAAGCGGATGTCCATTTTTATCTACCATCCGTGCCTTACGGTATGCTTCTCCTGATAAGAGCTTTCGACGTTTTGGAACTGTTTGAATATTTTGTGCATCTGAACTCAATTCTGAATCTACATGAACTTGAAAATTTGTATACATTACTTTTATTCAGATTGACATGGATAAAAAAAATAAATTCAATTAGATAATGAAAATATAAATAAAATCTGAAGTAATTATGTCTGGAGATGGATAGGGATAACTCTGTGATGGAATTTTATAAATATTATGAACGAGTTGGAATTTGAAGAATTTTCCATTTGATATAATTATGATATTTCCCCCCTGCATTTGAGCAAAATCAACAATAAATTTTGGTTTACACACCTAAAAGTTATTTTGACGTGTTAAAAAAGGAGTTATTGTTATTGGTGCTAATGTACCGTTAAACGCATTGGTGCGGTTAGTTAACAAAAGCACCGAATATCGAATAAAAAAACTTGAATTTATTTTTTTGAAGTGAAAAAAAAAAGCAGTAAACTGAAAAACAAGTGGAAAATTAATTTCGGAAATCTAATTTAATAAAAATTTCTTTAAATAGTAAAATCTATTCATTATTTCGTTATTTTTTCCAAAATTTTCAGGGAGAGATTTGCAGGAGAGACATACCTGGAGCAAGAGAGAACTGTGGAGCAGCAAAATACTTTCGAACAGTAGCACTACTTAGAGAATCATAAAACATTTGATGATTCACACAAAAATCCTGTAGTATAGTAAAAATGTTAAATTTTACTGTAATAATTGTTTTTTTTACAGTTTCTGTTAGATTTAATACATGCATAGTAAAATTTTTAAATGTTACTGTGAATTTTACTAATAAAATCATTTAGAATCTCTATTCCTATTTAAATTTAATTAAAATTCAGAAAAAAAACAAAAAGATCCATTCTTACATTAAACCCTTGATTCTTCATGTTTATGTGACTACAAAAATTCACAATTAGGGCTTTTCATTTTACAATTATAGGGTTGTATATATATGTGTGTGTGTGTGTTTGACATCTAACCCAAGGGACCACTTGTAGAGTTAGATCCCAAACCCTGTCGGCCCTTTCACGATTTTTTAAAAAACGGCTTTTGTTAATCGGTGCACCGTGTTTAATATAGTGAACTAGTGCACTCTTTTATTATAACGCACTAGGTGCGTATTGACAAAGATCACTTTTTTATAAAAAAAAATTCCATTCATTTATGTTTATTTTTCAAAATAATTGCTTCTATTAATTGGTTCTCTCGTATTAATATAACACACTGGGTCTCCTATTGACAAATAGCACCATACATTGTTTCTACTGTAGTGGAGATACGCTTACAATAAAAAATCACACCGTTATCATTTATTTATTTTTCCTGTTCTCGGTGCTAAAATGTGAACCGCACTTGTGTGGTTAAAATGATAAATGCATCAGACATTTAATTTAGATAGACACACTGTTTTCTTGATTTTTTCTTTTACATGAAAAGTATGCGATTTATTTACAAAATATATTAATGAATGGTACATGTTTTATATTGATAAAAAAGCGGCTGACAAGAGTTCAAGTAACAAAAATACTGATAGCACATCCATAAAAGAAGAAAAACCAATTTCTTTGTAAATTATTTACAAAAATTATTATTTTTGAACTATATGTAAGTTTAACTAATATATATTGTTTAGTGCGTGTCATGCAAAGCCACAAAATGATGAAGCTCGATAATATTCTTTATGATTGAAGACCAGAAGTGCATAAAAGCTTGATGGAAAAATTGCAGAAGGATGAATCAGGTGAATGAAAAAATACTATTGATCCAATATGAGTTTCTTTTTTTAATTTTCATTAATAATATACTTAAAAATATTAGATAACATGTTTCAAACAATCAATTAATTCATATATGTTTAATATTCTACAACAACCAACAACGAAGGAAAAGAATGTTGTTCTATGGAAAGAAAAAAATAGAACATGCAAATGAAAATGAATTGCTCCTTAGCTCATCTAGAGTGGTGTTGGAAGTTAACGAAAAGGGGAAATTTTTTTACAAAACTTTGAGGGATCTAGAGGAACGAATGTATAGACTTTATTTCCACTTACAATACAAAAATCAATCCAATGATTCCAACAACCAAATTTTATTTAAACTACAGGAAAATTTGAGGGATCTAGAGGAAAGAATGTATATATGTTCTTTCCACTTACAATACAAAAATCAATTAATGATCCCAAGAACCAAATTTTATTTAAACTATAGGAAGAGTTTCCAGAGAATTGGTCAATGAGAAATGTCAAACTTTTAATTTCAAAAATGTACAACAACAAAAAATAAGCATTGAAAAAATAATATTCCTTTAAATGTTTTTCTAGAATTATATGTGTATATTACTACAAAACAATTTTTTATAAATATCACTTTTGTTATATTTAGTTTTCATATATCAATATAAAAATTAAATAGTTTATTGTCATATTAATTTTTCAGCAAGGTTATAAAAATATCAAATGATGAATGAGTTGATATAAAAAATTTACTAGTAGGAATGTCCAAAAAGGTGTACAAGGAGATGATCAAAGAAATGGAAATAATTGCATCGCACAAGGAGCCATTTCAACAACAATGTGCTTCAAATGTAATATGTAATCATTGAATTTTTCGATTAGGTTCAATAAATAAATAATTTAGCATTAAATATTAATTTTCAAGTATTTTCTTGCAGAAAAGAAAAGAAAATGAAACCCATTCATCACATAAAACATGATGACAAGGAAGGAAAGGGTTGATATCTAAGTTTGTGAGTAATTTTTATTTCCTTATAGCAAATTAAATAGATTTAATTTTTGTATATTTTAAGTTGTTTTACAAAAATCATCATTGAATGTCTTCAAATAGGTGCTAACATATAAAGAAGAACCATCCAAAGAATTTATTGACATTGGGTTAAATATGGGTTGTCAGTATATGTTGGCATATTAGAAACTAATTGTGGAATTTGTATCTATCTTGTTTTACTTAGCACCATCTATAATTAATAGAATTTTTTTTTTTAATATTAAATATATTATTTGTTATGGGGTGTAAAACTTGCAGAAAACAAAGTATGGAATTGCGTCAACAAAAGAATTGTTGAAAGAAGGCATGAAATTTGGTTTTGAAAGAATGTGTATAGTTCATGAGTAAATTCTTGCTAGGGTAGATTTCTTTTTGATTTACATTGATGTATATTATTTAATATTGCAATTTTCATTTTTCTCTCCAATGTGGATACACTCATTACACTTTATTTTTATGTTTGTAGATGGAACTTGAAGAAGAAGAAAACAATTAACACAATGAAAAAAACATTCCTCCAAATAACCCAAGTCATGGAAATAGCTCGAGCAGTGAAACAATTCCAGTGAAGAATGATGATCAATATGTTTGGATATCAAATCAAGGCAATTTATTTTTTGAAATATTTTTCTTTGAAATCAAACATTTTGTTTAATGTAATGGACATAGTGTCCCAATTGAAAGACCAAGGGTTACCAATAACTATGTTGTTTTATATGACAACGAGTCTCTTATTCATATATAATAAAATACATTTAAATTTATTCTATTTCATTCTCCATTTTCGTTGTGAAATGTTACACCACTGGTTAAATATATGGATGATTAAATATTATAATGAAGAGATGCAAACTCTGATGATATAAAAAATTCATCCAAATATCACATTCAAATGCACTAATAGAAATTTAATTGATATGAATATTGTTATAAGATATGTGTGGACTTTGATGAATAATGAATTTAAAAAAATCACAATAATCTCATTGTCACAGTTCGATGTTTCTAAAAAATAGAAAATGAACACCAGTGCATTGTATGATATTTTTCACTAGTGCGTTTCTACGAGCTATGGGCACCGCACCAAATACCAATGCCAATTAGAACGCCTGGTTTGCTTTATTGATGACTACGACCCAGGCGGATAGACGTTGCATGCACCGGTATGGTTTGCCTTTAAGATGATGGTGCGTTTTTACACCTTAACAACCTGGGGCATGTACCCAACCAATACACACCAAGAGGATAGAAGGTGCATGCACCAGTGTTATTTGGCTTCAATGTATCGATGCATTCGTATTTGTAACGCATCGATACTATTTGCATTAAATGCCTCTGTGCTTTACAACTATAATCCGAACAACACTGGTGCATGCACCTTCTATTGGATCGATGCATATTTTTTAGTGGCATGCATAAGGACGTTGCATATGTAAACACCCCAGGGCTTCAGAAATTTGTTTTCCTTCCCGGTTCTTGGTATGTTTACCGCATCAATGCATACCATTTAAAACGCACCGGTGCATTCACATGAAGCGTGCAATGATAAGAAAAACATCCGTAAAAACCTATGGTTGTCCAATTTTTTTAGTTTTGTTGAAGTTTCGTTAGTAGGTTTGTCAAAACCTCCATTAACAAAAATGGATTTTGTAGAAAATGTTTCTTTAACAATTTTGGCCAATTTTATAACACTAAAAACCTCCTTTATAACTTCCGCTAGCGAGTATTTTCCTTGTAGTGTTGTTCAAAACAAACTTTAGTTCTTCTCTTCTATTGTGATTCCTAGTGCTCTGATACCATGTAGAAAATCTAACAATGGGATGCATTATGATCTTGTAATGTAGTAAAACAAAATATTGAATCCTTCTACAAATTGTGGAAACCAATTGTGATTGCACAATCACATAACAAGTAAGAGAAAGAATTTATCAATTGCACAACACAAGATGTACCTAGGGAAAGAAACCACTAAAAACCCCGCTATCTATATATTTCATAAATTCAAGATCATGAAACAATGTAATGCTATTCCTCACACTAAGAAACCTATGCACTCTGCTGACTGTCTCACTCTGATCCTGCTCGAATTTGGCTTGTGATCTAAGAAATTTTGGTCCAATATTTAACCTTTTTCTTGCCTAGGTATGACATGCCTTCCTTACACATTCTTGGGGTTTTTGAACCCCTATTAATTAGGAAAATCCTAATTAATGATTGCGCAATCCTTTTAGGCCTTCCCGATGACCTCATGCATGACCTGTATAATTTTCTAATTATACAATTGATAGTTATCTTCCCTTTAACCTCAGTCTCAACTGGGCCTTCCTTTGAACTGACATGCAAAAATTATTTATAGATAATTACCAGTTAACTGATTTATCACTACTTGTGAATTAAATTATGATTTAATTCACTGAACCTCTCACTAGATCATCTCTCAGTTATAACTATTTAAACTCATTTAAACTCAATTAATTGAGTTAACTAATTTCAACTCACAAATAAGTGTAACCGGACCCCCCAAAATCATGGGAGAACTCTACATACCTTCTCTCTGACCTATAATTTGAATTTCCTAAGTTAACTAAGTCTTCTTGACTCAATTAACTAATACAAGTTGTCATGAGATGAAATTACAAATTTTCTTCCAATTTAATCAAGGGGAAATTAAATTAGAAGCCCCCTATGGTGCCATTTCTTGTTGCCAATGTCAACAGAACCAAAGACCTTGAGATGCTTTACCGAAGGAATGTGGCCATACCAAATTTCATAAAGATTCTTGTTTCTAATAGCATTATATGGACACCTATTCTTCATATATACAACACATAGAACTACATCAACCCAAAAAATCAATTTAAAATTATTCAAAAACATCATGGAACGTACCATATTTAAGATTGTCCTGTTCATTCTTTCAGCTACTCCGTTCTTTTGGGGATTATAAGGCACAATTTTTTAATGTTTGATCCCTTGTTTGCGAAGATATTTTTCAAATTCATTTGAAGTGTAATATTTTCCATTATTAGTGTGAATAAAGCCAATATGAGATTGTGCATCATTTTCAATCCATGCATGATAGTTCTTGAATCTTTGAAAAACATTAGATTTGTTCTTCAATAAATAAACCCAACACATTATAGTGTAGTAATCAATGAATGTCATCATATATTTATTACCATTTACAGAAGGAAAAAGCATTGGGCCACATAAGTATGAATGAGCATGTTGAAGTTTTCTTTGTGCTCTAGAATGAGAATCATGAAAAGACTATTTGCTACGATTTCCTAGAATACAAGAGCATCACATTTATTAAGTTTCCTTTGAATTGTAGGCAAAACCAGTAACACCATTTTTCTTCAAGAAACGAAGGTTGTCATAGTTCAAGTGTCCAAATATATCATTCCATAAAAGACTTGATGGGAATGTACCTTCATCATAGTGAGAAATGTATGAAAAGTTGTGTGCACGAGCAGAGGTACCTTGCAGCTTCAGAAGCCTTTCTTCTTCTTTTCCTTGCTGGCGGATGTGGACCAAAGACAAAAGGTTTCTCCTAAGCTCCGGGAGGTATAAAACATCACGTAGAAGAAAGTATATAAGACCAAGAAATTTGAGCCTGATGGTGGCAAGCCTTGATGGTTTGAGTTTTTAATTATTTGCAAAATACACTGATCCATCAACATTGTCAGTGAATTATTAAAAAAAATATCTCCTAAAATTCACGTGATAAGTTGCTCCTGAATCAAACAACCAATCATCTTTCCATGAAGCAAGTGAAGCATTGAAAAAGTCTTCATTTACTCCAATATTGCGATGTCCCACAACATAGTGACCAGATTTAGGTGCTTTACCTTTCCTTTGTCATTGGTTTTACCTTTGGCTTCATTTTTTTCCTACTCAGTTTTGTCCCATGGAAACTTACATGTGGATGCATCATGTCCATGTATATTGCAACGTATGCAATGAATATCAAAATTTTCTCCTTGGAAATGTTTGCCCCCCCTACCTCTAAAATTTCTTCTTCCTCTTCCTCTTCCGCCACCTCTTCCTCTGGAAGAATATTTTGCATGATTCTTCTCTCTATGTTCAAGACACATAAATCCTTCAAAATACTGAGGAGTTTTCTTCTTCCCAAATGCCTTTTATCTCTCAGTAAATTTCTTCTCAAGGGAGTCAAAATTAATCTCCTTGAGGTTTCCACTTGCTTGTAATGACTCAAGATAATGTGAATAAGTGGGATATAGTGTCTTGACATAGGATATGAGAGGAATTTACATTTAACACCAATGTTTTTTATATCATGCATAATAGATATTACTTCTTATGCTAAATCAAGAGGGTCATCATTTTTTAATTCAAGACTGAACAATCTAATAATCAATTGGACAACTTCAAGTTCAGGGTGTGAGTCTTACAATTCATTCAAATTATTTAAGGTTTCAAATGCATTTGAATATGGTGAAATATGGCGAATCATATCTTCATTTACAGATGTTGCAATCAAGGCATAGACATTTCTGTTCTTATTTTCCCAAATGGAAATCTCCTTACTTGAATTTGGCTTTGCAGGTGCATTATCTCCTTATCCTTCACAAATTCCTCTCCACAATGCATTAAAAATGAGTGTGTTTTATCTTCCTTGACCATTCAGGATAGTTATATTTTCTAGAGAGAACTACTCCAACAATTGATATCAATGAATGCATTAAAAATATATGTATTGTAAAAGAAATTGCACTTCTAGTGGCAAAAACTGCACTTCTGGTGGTAATTTTGTAAAAAATACACTCTGATTTATATAGGATAGATGTATTATTGGGGGAGGTGGTATATGGGGAAGGAAACATATGAGAGGAGGGCTATATGGGAAGGTGTATATGGTATCGAGAGTTTTATAACTACGAGTTTTATATGGCGGAGTCAATATTTATAACTAGGAGGTGCTACCACTCTTTGTAACAATGTAATGAATGGTGGTATTAACCAAAAAATAAAAAAGAGGGATCGGTGGTATTTATTATAACCATAGTGTTATTAATGAGTTAGGGACTAATGGTATATTGTATATAAGGTGCATTGTAGGTGGAAAGTGATATCATCGCAAGGGGAGGAGTCTATTGCAACATATGCAACCGGGGACCGATGTTATAAACAATCGAACCAAAAGGTGTGGTGCCGAGGGTGCGGGAGGAGGGTGCGGCCGAGGGTGGAGGGGACAAGATAACAGGAGTTGAGGGGAAATGCATTCAAGTGTGTGGGAGGTGTTAGGTTCCTATAATAATAGGGATCATAATTTTGAATTGACTATGGTAAGTCTTGTAATATTGTACATAAATTTTCATTTCTGCAAATGTTTTCCATATTAAAAAATGAAAAGAGGGTATGTTCTAAAGAGAATAATCAAAGGACTGAAATAAAGAAAGATAAAAAAAGATATAAAATATGAACCTCGTAAAAAGAAGCAAAAATAAATTCTGAAAGTGTTGCACATTCAAATGCCACTACTCTTAGTTTACTTTACTTTTGCAAATAAATTGTGTGTAGCTTGTACAAAATTCCACAATTCATGATGATCATACAATCTAATCTTGATCATTTATGCCTTTAAATTTTATGTTATGATAGTTAGTGAATAAAGATCTGACCAAACCATTTAATCTTGGTGGATTAGTAGTTAGGTAGAGAATAAAAATGATCTCATAAGTTTAATCTGAGCCATTGGAAGATATAAGGTCATAAATAAGTTAGTTTTCTTATCAAAAGAAAATAAAAGGGTCAGCAAGCTCAAATGCACCCAATAAAGGAAAGGAAAAAATGTTAGCATAAATAAAGGGTAGGTAGAATAATTTCCAAAAATTTCTATAAGAATCATTTTGCTTATTTCATTATCAAAAATATCTTTCTAACCCTTCCCCTTTCTAAAAAAACCTTTCCCTATTCATTTCCCTTATCCTAACTCCCTTCCCCTTGCTAAAAATCCCTTTCCCCTTTGAAAAACCCCTTACCCTTGCTAAAATTCCCTTACCCCCTTAAATAAAACTCCACATTTTCATAAAAATGCAAAAAACCCATTTTTTGCAAAAGGCTAAAAATACAAAAAAATATTAATGGGCCCCACTTTGACTTAACTCCTTCACCTAAATAATTTCCCAACCCCCTTTAATTTTAACCCCCGCTTAACATTTTTCACGACCCACTTTTTATGTAAACTTTCCGCCTAAAATTTTTACCGACCCCACCTCCTTTTGAAAACACTAACCCCATCAACCGTTCAATTACCTCCAGCTAGATCTAATGGCCAATAATCCATTTCACATCCCCCGATGTCTGATGTTTAAAACCAAGGGGGGAGTGCGAAATGGGTTGTTTTCTCTGCCCGCTTCCCTGCCACACATCGCCTCCAGGTTTTATCACTTCAGAGGTAGATGAGATTTATGGCAGGATGATGAAAATCAAGATCCTGGATGAATAAACATGGTAGAAATTGTGTGATTTACTATAACAGGTGAAATAACATATAGGTGAAAGAACGTACAGATGAAAGAAACAAACAGATAATGACAATCAAAGAATTAGGGCCAGATATCAGTTAGTTTAAAGGTGTCACTATATTTTTGCATAAAGATATTTTATTTTCATAGAATAAATCCTAGTCTATTGAAAGGATAGTTTTGTAATGTTTTGTATAAATACTCCATCATTCGAAGTATCAAGGGTGGATTTTTGAATATTTCCTTAGTTGACTGATCTATTGCCTGATTGTTATTGTACCAACTTCCAGTTGGCAGACAGAACAAGTTATAAAGAAACTTCTTTACAGGATTCATTTGTTGAGCTATCTCAATGAAGTATAAATTTCAATTGTTCAGGTTGTCTTTCTAAGTATTCCATAAACTTATATGTGTTCTAAATTTGAATGTTATAACAGAAGTTTTACTGCAGAATTTTCTTAAACATTACACTCTGCTTCTAACTGTTATACATTTCTATGTTTTCTTCTGATATCTGGTTTAGAGAATTATTAACTGCCCTCTGATCTGGTTTGAATTTCTTCACCCTTCTTCATTATCTGGTTTAAGGAATTCTTACTTTTTCCTTGATCCCGATTGAAAAATCACTTCACCATTCAACCTTGAGATCTGATATTGCTCACCTATCTTTCCCTATAAAAATTTCTTTATAATTTGATTTTGTTCTATTTTCAAACCATATTGACTCCATAGACCAATGGAAAATGGAAAAGCACCTATTCATCTAAATCATTAATTCCACCAACCAATTAAAACCAATCCAAATCAAGCATACATAACTAGCCTAAAATCTATTAAACAAACAAAGTTAAATCATATAGAGAGATCCCTCTCTGAGTTTAGGAAGGCTAGATCCTAAGCTCCAAAAGTGGTTTGTAGTTACCTTTGATATTTCTTTTTAACGCAAGAAAAACCTTTGGAAATTTCATAGTGATAACATATTGGTGAACATACTGGGGAAGAATCAGTCCCTAGTTAATATAAATCTTAAAGGAAACAATTTTCTTCATTTTTAACATTAAGGTTTTAAAGGGGTGTTTCAGTTTATTATAGTAAGTTAAAATTCTGGCTTCTAAAAGAACATATTATACAAGGGCTCATCTTGATCCACAACCTGCTACAATTGTTGATGATCTTGACATAATTTTAAGAAAACCTAAAAGAGTAGAGAGTCAAGGAAGAAGTAGTGAGTTAATCAAAGAAAATTCACTTCCTAAGGAGTTATCAAGCATATAGGAAATTCAATTTGCTTTATTATTTAAGAATTCTTTATTTCGTACCAAACCTGAAAACTCAGTCCATGATATTGTAATAGACTCCAATTTTATTCAATTATTGAATCAAAGAAGGATACTATACAACTTGATTTAGATCAACGGGTTATAGATACTTTTTACAAACTTGATGTTTTAACCTCAAATTTGATAAAAGACATAGACGAAGCCTATTTTCAACAGTCAGTTGAGTTATCTACCCTAATTGTTGCTACCCCAAAGCTCTCTATAGTATCTTCAGAAATTGTAAATACAACTTCACTTAGTTCCACCTCACCTATAATATCCACCACAGTTCATTCCACAAAACCATTCATACCTAAACTTCCTCTCCAACCTAATGTTTCAAGTTCATCTTCAAGCACCACTAATTTACCTCCCAGTTAAGCTAAAGTCTTAGCCATGGCATCCAGATTTTCCCCTTTGGCCTCACATTCCCTTTACATGCCATGCCACAAGATTATCAGAGTAAAATTTTTTCAGTTTGATGGTACTAGTCAGTATACTGCTCAACAACATGTAGATAAGATGAAAAATTATTTTGAGTTACATGAAGTTGATGAGGTCAATGTAAAAATGAGATTATTTACACAAACACTAGTAGGAGATGTTAAAAAATGGTTTAAATCTTCACCTGCTAACCATATAGCTGATTTAGCTTCTTTCCACCAATTGTTTCCAAATATATGGGAAAGAAAGAAAAACCCTCTCCAGATATTATCTGAATATGAGAACATTAGGAGATCTTCGAATGAATCTGTTCAAGATTACTGTATTAGGTTTAACAACATTTACAATGCAATTCCAGTAAATATCAAACCTCCACCAGACTTGGCCCTGATTAAATTTCCAGATGTTTTTGATGCTGACATGTCCTATCAGTTAAAAGAAAGAAACCCTGTAGCTTTAGAACATATGCATAGTGATGCAGTTAGTGTAGAAGCTAACTTACTAGCTAAAAGAGCAAGGATGAGGAATGAGAGGAGAGTGACCATTAAGGAAGAACCTTCCAATTCATATATTAAGATTGATAGTTTAGCCAAAAATGTAGAAAGACTAATGGATAGACTAGAGAACATGGAAAGAAAACCTTAGTGGGAAATAAACAGGGTCCCCAAATTAGAAATCCCAACTTTAGGAAAAATCCTAATACTGGTAAATCAAGAGAAGTTGTACCTGGTCAACAGATTAGACCACCTTTCCAGGAAAATTATGCTGAAAGTTCACAACAACATAAATAATACCAGGACACCCAAATAAACTTGATGGGAGTAAACAATGAAGATTCTATTTTTCTTACTCAGGAAGAACAAGAATTGTACATGTTACAACAATTACAATTAGAACCTGGAGAATCCTTTGACTACAAACAAGGCTATGAATATGCTGTCTATGAATTTCATAAATAGTATAGCCTTAGAATAAAAAATAGCACATAGGTTCCTATTAAAAAATCAGTCCACACCCAAACTAAGAAAACAATAGAAGCTCCTGTAACCAAAATTCTACAAATTCTCCCTAGAGAAACTCAGAATTCTTCCAACCCAAATATTGTATAAATCACATCAACTTCTACTCAAACCGTTGCAGCCAAGGAAGTTGAAAACAAAATAGTTGACACACAAATTGAATTACCAAGTGCTGATAAAGAAGAAAAAAACACACAAACCACAATTGGTAAAGATGAAATAATTAAATTAGCCAAAACTCAAATGCCATTCAATATCAAAATTGAGATAGCCAAATTAATAATACTAGTTCCTTTAACAGAGCTGGTGAAAAATGATTCATACAAAGCACAAATTACTGAACCATTAAACATAGGTGAAGGTGAAGATGCTTTCAACCTTAATGATGATCAACGTGAATTATTATTTGGTCCTGAAGTGAATGGAAAACATCAACAAGGGGGTTTCCCTCTATTCTACATTAGCTTAAACATTCATGATAAAATATTACATAATGATATGTTGGATTCAGGAGCATCTCATAACTTAATGCCTAAAGCAGTCGCGGAAAAATTAAACTTAGACATCACCAGACCCTACAAGGACTTGTTCTCCTTTGATTCTAGTCAAGTCAAATGCCTTCGCTTGATAAAAGATCTATGCATAACTCTAGTCCAGTGCCTGACAAAGAGTATTGTTATGGACATAGTAGTTGCTAATATCCCTCCCAAATATGGTATGTTATTATCTCTCTCACGGAGAGCAAAATTCCAGGGATCACTGCAGTTAGACATGTCATATGCTACCATTTCTATGTTTGGTCAGCAAAGGAAACTATATAGAGAAACCTTGATGAAATTTATGGTAATTAGTTCAGAAAGACCACATAATTATCCTATCTATTCCATGCATTATGATATGGAATCATTTATCTTATGTAATTTAGACAATGATAAAGATAAAATCACAGCTGTAGAAGAGAAACACAAAGAAGTCGATAGTGAAAACATAAAACATGAATTTGCACGGCATAAAGATCTTGATGGCTCTGTAAATAGATTAGAAGCAGGAGCTGGAGTATGGATCTTCAATTTAGAAAATGATCATTCAGAAGGACATGCTTACAGATTAAACTTCAAATGCACTAACAACATGGCAGAATATGAAGCATTAGTGCTAGGCCTTCAAATCGTAATAAAACTTGGGGCTAAAATAGTTTCCATCATGGGAGACTCATAACTCATTATAAAACAAGTCAAGGGAGAGTACATCACTAATAACCTTAGACTTAGGTGTTATAGAAAAACCATCCTATAATTAATAAGATGTTTCCTTGAGACTGACTTTGCTGTCATTCCAAGAAAGCAAAATATGCAAGCACATAGCTTAGCCACTTTTTCCAGCACATGCAGGTTACCCTTTTAGCCAAATCATCAGTACATGGCTGAGGTAAGAAATAGACCAACCATACCTGATAATTTGAAGTATTGGAACATATTTTCACAAGATAATCAAATTCTTGATTCTATGATTTCTGAAGGAGAATTTCAAAATGGTAATATAGACACAGACTGTACATTATATTATACCATAAATAATGAAATAGATGTAAATGGTGTAAATAAAATAGAACCAACTAGATTCACTAAAGTAGAAATAGAACGATTAGAAACAATAGAAATTGAAGAGTTAATCAATGTTGAATCATAAGTTTTAAATCTCAAAGAAAACATTTTTCCTAAGGGATTAGCCCTACTAGAAGACCTCTTTGACTCCAATGATGTAGCTAGAAAACCTAAAATGGAGCCTCTAAGGTCAGATATAGAGAAATGAAACATAGGAAAAAGGAAAATCCCAAGCTTATCAAGTTGTCTAAGACATTACCTCCAACTGAAAAGATAAAGTGCATTAGCTTGTTTAAAGAGTTCCAAGACATCTTTGCCTGGAATTATGAAGATGTTAAGTCTTATGATACCAACATTATCCAGCATAAGATACCAATTAAAGAAAATCAAAAGCCCTTTAAACAAAAGCTAAGGATAATTAAGCCTGTTCTTATGCCATTAATAGAGAAGGAAATTAAAAGGATGTACAATGCTCAAATCATAGCACCCATCAGATATTCTAATTGGGTCTCTAATTTCGTCCCCACTAGAAAGAAAACAGGAGAAATTAGACTCTGTGTTGATTTCAGATACTTGAACAAAGTATCATTGAAGGATAACTATCCCCTCCCTAAAATGGACCACATTCTCTAGAGGGTAGTAGGGTCATCCTGAATTTCATTACTAGATGGATTTTATGGATATAACCAAATCCTAGTCCAACCTGAAGTTCAAGCTAAGACTACATTCACCATTCCCTGGGGAACTTTCATGTATTTGAAAATGCCTTTTGGATTAATGAATGTTGGAGAAACGTTCCATAGAGCCATGGACATAGCCTTTGCAAAGGAAATCCATGAATTTTTAGTCATTTACCTAGATGATATCACAATGTTTTCTAAGTCAGATAATGAACATCTAGATCATCTAAGAAAAGTATTCATAAAATTCAGAAAGTTTGGCATATCCTTAAACCCTAAAAAGTCACTTTTTGGATTAGAAGAAGGAAAAATTCTGGGACACATCATTTCAAAAGAGGGCATTAGAATTGTTCTAGCTAGAATAGAAGCAATCCTAAATATCAGTCATCTTAGAAACATCACATAATTACAAGCATTTTTAGGAAAAATAATTTTTCTTAGAAGATTCATCCCTAACTTAGCAGAACTAATTAGAAATTTAAACAATATGTAAAAAAATGATTCAATACTTAAGTGGATAGTAGAGGCTAAACAATATTTTGAAGCAATTAAAGAAGCCCTTACTAAAACACCTGTTCTCATAAGTCCCAATTTTAACAGAGATTTCATAACTTTTTCATTTTCTTTAGAGCACACCATTGCAGTAGTCTTGTTGCAAAAAAACGATGAGGGCCTTGAACAACCCATTGTTTTCTTCAATAAAACTTTGAGAGATGCAACACTAAAGTATAATATCATGGAAAAACAAACTCTTACTTTAGTGAAAGCCATAAAATATTTTAGAGTATACATTCTATACTCTTACATAATGGCATATGTTCCAAACTCAGTTGTAAAGGACATTCTAACTCAGAATGGGCCTTATGGAAAAAGAGGCAAATGGATTTCCATAATACTGGAATATGACAATGAGATCAAGCCTACAAAATTAATTAAAGGCCAAGGTTTGGCCAAATCCATCGCTGAATCGAACTGTCGAGCCTTAGACATAAATTTCATTGCTTCCATAGATGATCAGGAAGAGATGGCGACTCCACAAATCAATGAAAATTTCATAGATTGACCATGGTATGCAGACCTTACATTTGTTCTATTTAACTGACAAGCTCCTCCTGGTTTATCTAGAACTAAAAGTAGATTCTTAAAAATGAAAGCAATGAGATATTGTATCTTATATAATGTTTTATTCTGGAAATATCATGGTGGAATCCTGTTAAATTGTTTATCAAAAGATGAAGCTAACGAAGTCATGTAGGAATTTCATGCAAGAGATTGTGGAGGACACATATACTGGAAAACAACTGCTAACAAAATTTTAAGGGAAGGTTTTTATTGGCCCACCCTTTTTGTAGATGTCCGAAAGCATGTGACCTCCTGTCACAAATGTCAAATATTTTAAGAGAAGAAAAAAATCTTACCTTTACCCCTCAAACCTATCTCAGTAGAAATGCCATTTCAACAATGGGGTTTAGACTTCATTGGTGAAATTCACCCATCCCCCTCTGCCCAACATAAATGGATTTTGATAGCCACTGATTAGTTTACCAAGTGGATAGATGCCATCCCTTCTATACAAGCCACATACTCTGTCATTATTTCATTTCTTGAGAACAACAACCTTTTTAGATTTGGATGCCCACAAAATCTCATAAATGATAATGATGTTGCCTTCAAATCCAGGAAAATGATAGATTTATGTAACCGATACCATATCACCCTAGGCGATTCCACTGCCTATTACCCTCAAGGTAATGGACTAGCAAAATATTCAAACAAAATCCTAGTCAACATCATCAAGAAGTTATTAGAAGATAGCAAGAAAACCTGGAATAAAAGGTTGGTGAATTTCCTGTGGGCAGACAGACTAACTACTAAGAAATCTATTGGTACATCTCCCTATCATTTGGTATATGGAATGGATGTTGTTTTTCTATCTTCATTAGGAGTGCCAGTAATGAAAATGATTCAAGAGCTGCAAGTAGAACCAAATGACATCAAAAGGAGGATAAACCAAACAATTCATTTACAACAAACTAGGGAAGAAGTTTATATCAAAGCCCAAGTAATTCAAGACAAAATAAAGAAGATATTTGATAAGAAAACTAAAGCAGATGATTTCTTCATAGGTGATAAAGTACTAAAATGGGATTCCGGAAGGGAAGACAAAGGAAAACATGGGAAATTTGACTTTCTTTGGAAAGACCCATACATTATTTATGGTTACAGAGGCAACAATGCCTTTTTCTTGAAATAATTAAATGGAACAGACCTACCAGGTGGACCAGTCAATGGTCAAATACTGAAGCACTATTTTTCACCAGATTAACCAGTAGTTTATTTTGTTCTATTTTATTCATTGTAAATACCATAACAAAGTTTAGAGTGGAGTGGATGATTATATTCTAAAGTTGAATCTTGAAGAGGAAACCTTAAAGTTTTAAAAGATATAACATCATATGCTTGAATAAAGGAAATCACCGAAAGAAATTCCAAGCAAAGAAAAGTCAAAGTTCCAGGGCCACTGATCAGAAAATTCTTAACATCTCACAAGGAGATGCCATCCCCAAGTGGAGCCACTTTTAGGGTCCTATAATAATAGAGATCATAATTTTTAATTGGCTATGTTAAGTCTTGTAATATTGTACATAACTTTGAATTTTTGAAAATGTTTTCCATATTAAAAAAATGAAAAGAGGGTATGTCCTACAAAGAATAATCAAATGACTAAAAAAAAGAAAGATAAAAAAAGATATAAAATATGAGCTGCATAAAAAGAAGAAAAAATAAATTCTGAAAGTGTTGCACATTCAAATGCCACTACTCTTAGTTTACTTTACTTTTGCAGATAAATTGTGCGTAGCTTGTTCAAAATGCCACAATTCATGATGATCATACAATATAATCTTGATCATTTATGCCTTTAACTTTTATGTTATTATAGTTAGTGAATAAAGATCTGAACAAACCATTTAATCTTGGTAGATCAGTAGTTAGGTAGAGAATAAAAATGAGATGATAAGTTTAATATGAGCCATTGGAAGATATAAGGTTAGAAGTAAGTTAGTTTTCTTATCAAAAGAAAATAAAAGGGCCAGCAAGCTCAAATGCACCCAATAAAGGAAAGGAAAAAATGTTAGCATAAATAAAGGGTTGGTAGAATACTTTCCAAAATGTTGTATAAGCATCATTTTTCTTATGTCATTATCAAAAATATCTTTCTAACCCTTCCCCTTTATAAAAAACCCTTCCCCTCTTCATTTCCCTTATCCTAACTCCCTTCCCCTTGCTAAAAATCCCTTTCCCCTTTGAAAAACCCCTTACACTTGTTAAAAATCCCTTACCCCCTTAAACAAAACTCCGCATTTTCATAAAAATGCAAAAAATCCACTTTTTGAAAAAGTCTAAAAATGAAAAAAAATATTAATGGGCCCCACTTTGACTTAACTCCTTCACCTAAATAATTTCCTGACCCCCTTTCATTTTTAACCCCCGCTTAACATTTTTCCTAACACACTTTTGTCGAGGCATAAAAGGTATTTTTTTAACACCTATTTATCTCACATTAATTATCAATCCGAGAGTGACTTTTTATTTCAAGAATGTACTCTGTTTGAGGCAGCAATTTATCCAAGAGTAATGATGTGAAGATGTAGTACAGAATAACAAATGCAAAGGTAACAAATGCTTGTAAAGAAACTTACTTACAGTGACATGAATGGAAAGATTAAACTACATCAATCTTGCAAAACATCGATCAGGGATGCAGTAGCAGTAACTCTTTCCCTTAGAAATCGATGCAAGATAACCAATCTGGAGACTTAGGAGCAATAACTTCTATCCTCTACAGTTGTAGATCTTAAAGCAGTCGAAACAAAAGCAAATTCAATAAAAGAAATTTAAAGGAAACGAAAGCTGGAAAGGAACAACAACATGTAACTATAACTCATCTATTTGCTAATCTAAAGCTATGAATCATAAATAAACAATAAACAGAAATGGAACAACAATATGAACAACAATCAAATAAATATGTAATCGTAATAAATCTAAAGGCAATTATCACACAACAGAAATGAAATAATAGAAATACAAACAACAGAACGATTCCACCAGGGTCGGGCCCTCAACCACCGATGAAACACTGTTGTGCTTTACTCCAACGTTTGAGAAATGGAACGAGAACAAAATATTTTATTAATCAGGCATGAATAATGTTTACAAACAGCTCGTACTCTCTTAACAAGAGTTGATGCACAATTCTGCAAATTACAACAAGAAAAGTCTTCTCATTCTCTCTCAATACACAATACATGCTTCTCCTTTTATAATCAGAAGGAGGAGAAATTAAATAGCAAATATAATCTCCCATAACAATATTGGATTGCTCCCAACAACTTGACCAATCAGAAAATATATTTCCAACAATCTTTCAACAAGAGCAAGGCGAATTTGGCTTTGCAGCTGAGATTTGGAGGACGACCGCAACAACAAATCTGAGGAAATCGTGCTCAAATAACCCTGCGTTTCTCTCAATACAAGCCGAATTTGGGCAAACCGTTCTTTAAAAAAGTTAATTGGGTCCGTTCTGGAAAAAACCCATGTTCCGGATTTTCTATATTCTTCTTCATTTGCTCAGAATCTCAACCACAAAACTGTCACTTCTTATTCCAGTGAATTTCTGAGTTGGAATATTTCATGATGATTTGGAAATCAAATATGCAATCTGACAAATATCTTGGAGGCTAAAATGGTAAGTGATATTACAAAATATATTAATAAACCATCATTGATAAAATTATGCATAATAATCATCAATTTATTAAAAATAAAGGAGAAGAAATAATATTCATCCATAAGAGCATAAATCATTATAAAATGGATTTATATGATAAATTATAATAAATGACATAAAGAAGAGTGAAAATGGATGAAATAAGTGTTAAGAAGTGGTCGTATTCACGGTCCAACATACCCCCAAACTGAATATATTGCATGCCCTCATGCAATCCAAAACTGAAGATATTGCATGTTCTCATGCAACCCAAAGACAAAACTCATGTGTTAACCAAGCAAATGAAATTGTTCATCTCAATCTCATGAAATGGATGGAACAAATGAATTTTTCCTCAAATAATGAATATTCAATTTTAGCAATCTTGATAAATGCATAACAATTTTTACAGTTGACATTCAACTATATGTATATGAAGTTGCAGAAAAATGTGACATAGGTAACAACAAACTTCATTAACCATTTTCCCAAAAATTAGATCGTTTGGATGCACAGATCATGAGATATAAAAAAATGGTTGTAGGTGATAGTGCATAATTTTCGAAATTTTATGAACTAATTTAGCGTGAAATTATCTGGGTTAGTATATTTTAATGATACTTTTTTTGTTATCCAGAAATCACAAAAATTCAGTTCATAGTTTTAAAGATATATGCAAATCAATTTCTGCACTGTACAAAAATGAAATTGTATGCCTTAAATGAGAAAGAAAGTGAAAAACATCCATCATGTGTAGCAATTCCCCCCCAAACTAAAGAATTAGCATGTCCTCATGCGATGCTAGAAAACAAAGAGAGGTGGTTGCTACAATCTGTTGAAATCTATGTTTGGTATAAAACAACATGGAATAAGGGAGGTGTTGAGAATAAATAAGAATATCCATGAATGATAAAAAATATTACAGACATGGTCATAAGAAATGAAATAAATCAACACTCCCCCAAACTGAAAGATGAGACGTGTCTAAAAAAAAATGGGAAGGATGTGGAATGAATGATGATAAATAATGTTGAATGGATGTTTATGAAATTCTCCTAAATTCATAATAAATCAGAAAATTATGCTATTTTACCTCAAGTATTACCTCCGAAAAAATGGAATGACATGTAAAGACTGGCCTTTGTTGAAGCTGATGTAGGTTGAGCGAATACTGAAAGTGATGCAAAAGGTAGAAGCAATGCAAGCACATCATGTCTGAAGAATTGTGTGCATTCGCGAGCCTTTGCTGTTTAGTTGCAATAGTGTGATCATGCTGCGAATAGAATTTTCCCCCATATTTGTTGTTCTCCTGTAAACAAATCACAATTCTGTATACAATTTTCTTGAATCCACAGTTTCAGTTTAGAATGACAACAGATAAGATGCATGCAAAAAGTTCAAGCAGAAAAAATTCTGTAAAAATGCAGTATCAACATTGTGGCAAATCAGCAAAATAGAAGAGTAGCATATTGCATAGCAATTGTACAACATGGAAAGGCATACATACTTATGATACAATCAATGAATTTATAGCATTTACTGAAATCCATGCATGTGATAAATCATAAACAAATATATAAGCGTTTTGTAATGATTCAAGAATAAGGAGAAGGGATAGCTTAAGATAAACATAAGTACAAATGCGTTTATTACCCACTTGAACTAATGTGATCGATTTATGATGATTTTCATGTATAATAGGTTCGAAATCAAAGGCTAAAGATTCATATTTTCATCTGATATTTAAATAGAGATATAGGAAAAATGGTTTAATATTACTATTGATGTGTATAAATGTGACTCCAATACCATCAGCAGAGCTCTATTGCCCACAAGTGTCCATAACCTTGACAGAGTTGCTCTCTCGCCCTTGGAACCATTGTCCTTTATTTATGCTGAGGAAGTGCTTGTTAATTGTCATAACGGAGGCCATTGTGCTGGCTTGGTGACCAGATAAATCAAAATGCCATTCACTGGGAAGAAGTGAAAAGTGGGCAGGCCGGCTCGTGATGAGACCTCCTGTTCCAAGGACTTCTTAATTTTTTCAATTGTCCATTGGATCATATCCCTGGTTTGGTAGCCATGATGGGAATGCCACTTCACTTGCTTCCTTATGAACATGGTAGGCCGACTCTTGATGAAACCCCCTATCCTCCATCTGTCAAATTATAAAATTAATGAAATATGTAAATATTTTTCTTTTCATATAACACTTTCCTATTTATTCATAAAGGATGGCTCAACACTCCTTAAGAGTAGGGATGGTGGAAGAAGTCTGAACAGCTCAATAGAAAATAATATGCCCTTGTTCCTACTCCATAAGTAAAAATCAAAGAAAGTTATAAAATATGGGAAAGAACCAACATGATAAATATAGTCGATCATATGAATTTAGTGGTAATAAGACAACAAAATCATGTTATTGATTATGTCCCTTTTTCCTTTTTTTTATCATTGCTAAACAACTTTATTAAAAATGATGATTTCTTTTGATTTTCTAATTGCAGTAAGCTTTCATTTGTATGATTGTGTATCCTTCCATAAATTGTATGTTTTTCTTTCAAAAATTCATGAAAAATTCAAAAAAATCCTCAAAAAATTGTTCACAAACAAGAAAAATGCATTCAAAAAGTGTTGTTCCTTTGGAAATGAACAACAAAAACAATCTGCGAAAACAACGAAACTGTTGTTCCTTTAGAAAGGAACAACAAAAAAAGGAACATAAAAAACGAGCGGTGTTGTTCCTTTTGAAAGGAACAGGAAAAACAGTCAGTGCTGTTCCTTTTGAAAGGAACAGGAAAAACAGTCGGTGCTGTTCCTTTTGAAAGGAACAACAAAAAAAAAAAAAAACAAGCAATGCTGTTCCTTTTGAAGGGAACAGCGAAATCATGCAAAAAAAATGTTTTTCTTAAAAAAAAAAAAAAAACAACAAAACTGATGAGCGAAAATGTTATTCCTTTTGGAATGAACAACAAAAATAAACACACAAACACATTGTTTCTTAAGAGGAACGGCTGCTATTCCTTGAGAGGTATAATAACTGTTCCTTAAGAGGAACAACAAACAAATATAAACACGTAAAAAGAAAAAAAGAGAAAAAAAGAAACAAAACTAATATGCAACCCATTGCCAAGCAAATCCAATCAAATAGAAAGGAAAGTTGATGTACAGGTTTCAAGAAAAAGTAATTTTTTTACAGAATTGGTGCTACTGAAGAATTGTCTTCTGCAATTTGAAACTTGCATGGTGGGGTCCTTATTGTTCAATTGCAACTGGAGCGGAAATTATAATTTGAAGAGATTAACACCTGAAACACAAAAACATAAAAGAAATCAGAAAAGAAACAACACTTTATTAAGTTACAACAGCTATGATGTTATTTATAAGAGAATATCAAATCTATTATTAGAAAAAAATGATCTTTTGAAAAATATTTGGTAGCAGTGGCATGAATTTTCAAATGGAAACCAATTCTTCATTTATTCTTGTTATGAATCTATTAAGTAATGAATTGGATGAAATGCCCTTGTTTCACTAAAATTTATCTCAAGAATCGCTCATCCATTAATTGACCTTTTTTATTCTTCTAAGACCTGCAAAAAACGAGTGTCTACCTGCAATAAAACATTAAATCATGAAGAAAGAGAGGTGGCCGGTCTCTCCTAATCCAAGAATTATGCAAAAAAACTAAAAAGTAGTTACTCTATAGAACAAGTCCACGGAAAAATAAAACAAATTATATTTGCTACCTGCAGGAGAGCAGCGGTCGATGATACTAACCAACAGTGTTTTAATCATACCTTCTTTTTTTTTTGTCCGATTTGAGTAATTCCAAAGCCAAATGAGAGCTAATTCAAAGGATTATCTCCAATAGAAATAGGTTTTAAAAATTCCATGTAATGGTATGTTAAACTTGCTTAGAACAACCTGCATAATAGAGTCATTTTCGATTTTCCAGCTCAGACCAACAGTTAGTATTTCAAGCATAAATTTTTCGTTTGATGGCGGATTGAACCGATTAAAATTGGAGATTAAAGTAGATTCATTTATTGATCTCCAGTAGAAACAGGTTTTGAAGACAAGAATAATTGATGGGTCAAATACGTTAAGGAACAACCGAGAAAACAGAGTTTCAAGAGTGCTGATTTATGATAGGCAGTCAGTATTTTGGTCATAAATTCCTCATACGATATCGAAATTGAGTGATTAAAATTGCATTGTAAACTAGATTCATAGAGGAATTTACCATAGAAACATGTTTTAAAAATATAGTCATTTATGCCTCCAAAAACTGACTGTCCCAACTCTGTTCCTGAGCTGCCTATTAGACACCCTATCAATGTTTTGGTTCTAACTTTTTCGTTTCAAATCCAAATTGAGTGATTCCAATTGAGTTAGAAATTAGACATCAAAATATAATTAGGATAAAAATAATATTTAAAAAATTCACTTTTGGTCCCCCAAAACATGACTGTCCCAACTGTGTTTCCAGAAATTTCATCAAGCCCGCAAGCCAAAAAATATGATATTCAAGAAATTTTTCCATATTGATGATAAAAATGAATATTAGTGTTTGTAGAATTGTTGTTTGCAATATAATTAATTTACATACACAGATAAATTAGAATATTTATCATCAATGTTGATTTCACAGCGTGTTGCAACAAAGAAACAACTATTTTTACAAAAATAAAATAATAAAAAAAAATGTGTTTATTTTATTTCCTTATTTATTTTATTTCTCCACTATCCTACTCTTATTTGGAGAATGAATAAGATTACGTATAAGAGTATTTCCAGTGGAGCCATTTCGAAATAAAGACTCAATTATGTACATACCCAAATTTAAAAAATGTATGTTAATAAAAATCAGGGTATGAGAAGCCAACTTCCCTTGAAAAGATGGTTCCAAAAATTGTTGAAGTATGGAGTGCTGTTGCAAACAAATGATGGAGTGAAACCAATATTAAATATATCCTTTACTTCCTTGATTTCCCATAGCCATCGTATCATGAAGTTCTTGATCTTTTAAAATGGTTTGTTGGTGCAAAATAGAAGAAACCTCATTTTCTTTCGTAACTTCTACAATTTTTGGATTGGATACATTCTGGATCTTAGTGTAAGTTTTCTCCAATAGTGCATGTGAGATAGAATGGGTGGGAAGGGTGGGTGAATTTTGCAGTTCAACACTGTAAGCATGTTGTACTGGTTTATTATGGTGAAGGTGTGGAATGAGTTGAGTAGGAGATTGTGTAGGGAATGGAGCCTCTTGACGATGTAGTTGATTGTGTTGAGTAAATGATTTTGATTGGAAAACAAGATGTTGTGGAAGAGCTGGAAGATGTGGTGCTACAAGATGAGGGAGAGTAGTCATGTAATCATAAGGTGAACCATGCCAATCTTGTAGACAAGATTGGTAGTGGTTATATTGAGATTGGCATGGCTGCCCTAACATATGAGTATTCCATAATGGATTATGCAAGTAAGGGAATGGAGAGGAAATGTTTTGAGCCATACTTGTTAACCTTGTTGCAGCTTCCCCATCTCTTTGATATGTCACTTCCAAATTAGATAAGGAAGAACAAATATCTATGAAATGCTCCTTTTGGTAATGAGGGAAAAACACTTCATCAAATTCTTGATTTCTATGAACCTGCAAAACATTCAATTGTGACTTTAGAGAGCTAATAAAATCATATTTAAAATTTTCAAATAAAACCTTGATTTCAGCTCTTATGTCTTTTGTTCTTGTAGTAAATTTGGAAGAGAAAGAAGAAACTTCTCTAGAATTCTTACCAGCCTTGAAAATTCCTCTTGAATACCTTATGCACAATTCACAAACATCATCATATGATAACTGAAAAACATCACCTTTTCCTATCAGATTTAAGAGTTCTAAAAATTCATCTTTGATTCCTTTAAGAAGGAGTGTTTTCAAGATTTATTTTTCCAAATGCTTATGCTTTGATTTTTGAAGGTTATATCGAAATCGCTCTACATAGTCCTCCAAGCTTTCATATTCCCTTTGTGTCATACCGAAAATATCTTCATTGGATTTGCAATAGTCTTGGTACTTATTCAAGAATATGTTCTTCATGTCCTCCCATGTTTGGATGCAGTTTCCACCTAGGCTCATGAACCATCGGAGAGCTGCTCCTTTTAAAGTAAGAGGAAACACTTTCAACCTTTGATCGTTAGTAAAATAATCATATCCTCTACAAAGTATTTCAAACTCAAATAAGAATGTATCTGGATCTTCATTTTTCAAACCATGAAAATTTGGTAGAGACAATGGGGGAATTATGTGCATTTGTGTCACTCCTCCTAGATCTTTGATAGGGAATTCGAAAGTTGCAATGTCAGCCATTTCTTACCATAATAGAAGATGTTCTCCAGGTGTTTCTTTAAGGATCCTCCTTCCAATGTTCCTGCCAATTGGCTAGTGAAATGGGTGGTGTTTACATCACCACTCGAGTGGAATTACAAGATTTTTTCAAAAATTCTACCTCTAAAATTCATTCTGCTGTGAAGCGGGCTAGTGAACAAGTGTGTTTCTTGCTCGGTGCGCAGGTTCTTACCTTCCGTCTTTAATACCCAATTCTTCCCAAATAGAAAAAAATTAAATATGCATCACTCTTTCTAAATGGCATACACTCTCCCTGACAACAGCGCCAAAATGTCGAGGCATAAAATGTATCTTTTTAACACCTATTTATCTCACATTAATTATCAATCCGAGAGTGACTTTTTATTTCAAGAGTGTACTCTGTCTGAGGTAGCAATTTATCCAAGATTAATGCTGTGAAGATGTAGTACAGAATAAAAAATGCAAAGGTAACAAATGCTTGTAAAGAAACCTACTTAAAGTGACATGAATGGAAAGATTAAACTACATAAATCTTGCAAAACATCGATCAGGGATGCAGTAGCAGTAACTCTTTCCCTTAGAAATCGATGCAAGATAACCAATCTGGGGAGTTAGGAGAAATAACCTCTATCCTCTACAGTTGGAGATCTTAAAGCAGTCGAAACAAAAGCAAATTCAATAAAAGCAATTTAAAGGAAACGAAAGCTGGAAAGGAACAACAACATGTAACTATAACTCATCTATTTGCTGATCTAAAGCTATGAATAAGAAATAAATAGTAAACAGAAATGGAACAGAAATATCAACAACAATAAAATAACTATGTAATCGAAATAAATCTAAAGGCAATTATCACACAACAGAAATGAAAGAATAGAAATACAAACAGCAGAACGATTCCACCAGGGTCGGGCCCTCAACCACCGGTGAAACGCTGCTGCGCTTTACTCCAGCGTTTGAGAAATGAAACGAGAACAAACTCTTTTATTAATCAGGCATGAATAATGTTTAAAAACAGCTCGTACTCTCTTAACAAGAGTCGATGCACAATTCTGCAAATTACAACAAGAAAAGTCTTCCCATTCTCTCTTAATACACAATACACGCTTCTCCTTTTATAATCAGAAGGAGGAGAAATTAAATAGCAAATATAATCTCCCATAGCAATATTGGATTTCTCCCAACAACTTGATCAACTAGAAAATACATTTCCAACAATCTTTCAACAAGAGCAAGGCGAATTTGGCTTTGCAGCTGAGATTTGGAGGACGGCCGCAACAACAAATATGAGGAAATTGTACTTAAAGAACCCTGCATTTCTCTCAATATAGGTGGAATTTTGGCAAAATGTTCTTTATTGAAGTTAATTGGGTCCGTTTTGGACAAAACCCATGTTCCAGATTTTCCAGATTCTTCTTCATTTGCTCAAAATCTCAACCGCAAAACTGTCACTTCTTATTCCAACGAATTTCTGAGTTGGAATATTTCATGATGATTTGGAAATCAAATATGCAATCTGACAAATATCTTGGAGGCTAAAATGGTAAGTGATATTAAAAAATATATTAATAAACCATCATTGATAAAATTATGCATAATAATCACCAATTTATTAAAAATAAAGGAGAAGAAATAATATTCATCCATAAGAGCATAAATCATTATAAAATGGATTTATATGATAAATTATAATAAATGACATGATAAAGAAGAGTAAAAATGGATGAAATAAGTGTTAAAAAGTGGTCGTATTCCGGCCCAACAAATTTTGTAATAAACCTTTTGCCTAAAATTTTTCCCGGTCCCACCTCCTTTTGAAAACACTAACCCTGTCAACTGTTTAATTACATCTAGCTAGATCTAACGACCAATAATCCATTTCGCATCCCCCGACGTCCGATGTTTAAAACTAGGGGGGGTATGAAATGGGTTTTTTTCTCCGCACACTCCCTTGCCATGCATCGCCTCTAGGTTTTATAGCACCCCCTCATTTCCAAACCACCAAACCACCCTTCACCATGCTATAAACCACCCCGTGCCATACGATAAACCACCCAAGTTTCAAAAAATAAATAAAACCCAACTATTATGTTATTTCTCTCTCTTTTTCAGACTTGCAGAAAACAATGAAGCCCACTCACCTCCCTGCAAACCCTTTTTTTCGTTATAGGTAGTTTTATTTTTGTTGTGCAAGTGATTAATGGAACTAGGAGACGGAGGAGCAGCTTGATACTAGTTCCATCCTGCCTACTCTAGACCCACATGATAGGAATTCAAAATAGAGAAGGATTTGTCACTAACAGAGCCTTTAGCCCAAGAAAAACAACTTCAAAACTCTCGAAAACTTCTTTTACCTCTAGCATGAGGTAAATCACCTTTTTTGTAAATAAGCCTACGTTTGCCAAATATTCAGAAGCGGATGAGATTTACCATAGGATGATGAAAATAAAGATCCCAGATGAAGAAACATGGGAGAAATGTGTGATTTACTATAACAGGTGAAAGAACATATAGGTGAAAGAACATACAGATGAAAGAAACAAACAGATAGCAACAATCAAAGAATCAGGGCTAGATATTAGTCAGTTGAAAGATTTCACTATCTTTTTGCGTAAAGATATTTTATTTTCCTAGAATAAATCCTAGTCAGTTGCTAGGATATTTTTGTAATGTTTTGTATAAATACTTCATCATTCGAATTATCAAGTGTGGATTTCTGAATATATCCGTATTTGACTGATCTATTTCCTAATGGTTATTGTACCAAATTCCAGTTGACAAAAGTAAAAAAGTTATAAAGAAACTTCTTTACAGGATTCATGTGTTGAGCTATCTCAGTGAAGTATAAATTTCAATTGTTCATGTTCTCTTTCTAAGTATTCCATAAACTTATATGTGTTCTAAATTTGAATGTTATAACGGGAGTTTTACTACAGAATTTTCTTAAACAGTACACTCTGCTTCTAACTGTTATACATTTCTATGTTTTTTTCTGATATCTGGTTTAGAGAATTCTTAATTTCCCTTTGATCCCAATTGAATTTCTTCACCCTTCTTCATTATCTGCTTTAAGGAACTCTTAATTTCTCCTTGATCCCGAAAGAAAAATCACTTCACCATTCAGCCTTGAGATCTGATATTTCTCACCTATATTTCCCTGTAAAAATTTCTTTATAATTTTATTTTGTTCTGTTTTCAAAGCATATTGACCCCATAGCCCAATGGAAAATTGAAAATCACCTATTCATCTAAATCATTAATTCCACCAGCCAATTAAAACCAATCCAAATCAAGCATACATAACTAGCCTAAAATCTATTAAGAAAACAAAGTTAAATCATATAGAGAGAGCCCTCTCTAAGTTTAGGAAGCCTAGATCCTAAGCTCTAAAAGTGGTTTGTAGTTACCTCTGATATTTATTTTTACCGCACTTATCCTTAAATCATAAAAGGTCACTTTTTGGATTAGAAGAAGGAAAACTTCTGGGACGCATCATTTCAAAAGAGGGCATTAGAGTTGATCCATATAGAATAGAAGCAATCCTAAATATCAATCATCCTAGAAAAATATTTTTAGGTAAAATATTTTTTCTTAGAAGATTCATCCCTAACTTAGTAGAACTAATTAGAAATTTAAATAACATGTTAAAAAAGGATTCAATACTTAAGTGGATAGTAGAGGCTAAACAGTCTTTTGAAGCAGTCAAAGAAGCCCTTACTAAAACACCTGTCCTCATAAGTCCTAATTTTAATAGAGATTTCATAATTTTTTCATTTTCTTCAGACCACACCATTGCAGCAGTCTTGTTGCGAAAGAACGATGAGGGCCTTGAACAACCCATTGATTTCTTCAGTAAAAATCTGAGAGATGAAACACTTAGTATAATATCATGGAAAAACAAGCTCTTGTTTTAGTGAAATCCATAAAATATTTCAGAGTATACATTCTATACTCTCACATAATAGCATATGTTCCAAACTTAGTTGTAAAGGACATTCTAACTCAGAATGGGCCTGATGGAAAAAGAGGCAAATGGATTGCCACAATACTAGAATATGACATTGAGATCAAGCCTACAAAATTAATTAAAGGCCAAGGTTTGGCCAAAATCATGGCTGAATCGAACTGTCAAGCCTTAGACATAAATTTCATTGCTGCCATAGATGATTAGGAAGAGACATCGACTCCACAAATTAGTGAAGCTTGCATAGATTCACCCTAGTATGCATACCTTACATTTGTTTTACTCAACCTACAAGCTCCTCCTGGTTTATCTAGAACCAAAAGTAGATTCTTAAAAATGAAAGCAATGAAATATTATATCTTAGATAATGTTTTATTTTGGAAAGATCATGGTGGTATCCTATTAAATTGTTTATTAAAAGATGAAGCTGACAAAGTCATGCAGGAATTTCATGCAGGATATTGTGGAGGACACCTATACTGGAAAACAACTGCTAACAAAATTTTGAGGGCATGTTTTTACTGGCCCACCCTTTTTGAAGATGTCCAAAAGTATGTGACCTCCTGTCACAAATGTCAAATATTTGAAGGGAAGAAGAAACTCTTACCATTACCCCTCAAACCAATCTCAGTAGAAATTCCATTTCAACAATGGGGTTTATACTTCATTGGTGAAATTCAACCACCCTCCTTTGCCCAACATAAATGGATATAGACAACCACTGACTACTTTACCAAGTGGATAGAAGCCATCCCTTCTAGACAAGCCACAGACTTTGTCATTATTTCATTTCTTGAGAACAACATCCTTTACTATATTTGGACTCCCACAAAAGCTCACCACTGATAATGTTGCTGCCTTCAAATCTAAGAAAATGATAAATTTTTGTTATCGATACCATATCACCCTAGGCCATTGCACTGCCTATTACCCTCAAGGTAATGGACTAGCAGAATCTTCAAAAAAAAGCCTTGTCAGCATCATCAATGAGTTATTAGAAGATAAAAAGAAAGCCTGGAATAAAAGGTTGGTGAATGCCCTATGGAAAAACATACTAACTACTAAGAAATCTATTGGTACATCTCCCTATCAATTGGTATATGGGATGGATGATGTTTTTCCATCTTCATTAGGAGTGCCAATAATGAAAATGATTCAAGAGATGCAATTAGAGCCAAATGAGATACAAAGGAGGATAAACCAAACAATTCATTTACAACAAACCAGGGAAGAAATTTATATCAAAGCCCAAGTAATTCAGGACAAAATCAAGAATATATTTGATAAGAAAACTAAAGCAGAGGATTTATTCATAGGTGATCAAGTACTAAAATGGGATTCCAGAAGGGAAGACAAAGGAAAAAATGGGAAATTTGACTTTCTCTGGAAAGGCCCATACATTATTTATGGTTACAGAGGTAGCAATTCCTTTTTCTTGAAAGAATTAAATGGAACAAACCTACCAAGTGGACCAGTCAATGGTCGAATGCTGAAGCACTATTTTTCACTAGATTAACTAGTAGTTCATTTTGTTTTATTTTACTCATTATAAATACCATAGCAAAGTTTAGAGTGGAGTGGATGATTATCTTCTAAAGTTGAAGCCTGAAGAGGAAACCTTAAAGCTTTAAAAGATATAACATCATTTGTTTGAATAAAGGAAATCATATAAAGCATTTCCAAGCAAAGAAAAGTCAAGTTCCAAGGCCACTGATCCGAAAGTTCTTGACATCTCACAAGGAGATGCCATCCCAAGTGGAGTCACTGTTAGGGTACTATAATAATAGGGATCATAATTTTTAATTGGCTATGTTAAGTCTTGTAATATTGTACATACCTTTGCATTTCTGCAAATGTTTTCCATATTAAAAAATGAAAAGAGGGTATGTCCTAAAAATAATAATCAAAGGACTAAAAGAAAGAAAGATAAAAAAAGATCTAAAATATGAACCCCATAAAAAGAAGCAAAAATAAATTCTGAAAGTGTTGCACATTCAAATGCCACTACTCTTAGTTTACTTTACTTTTGCAAATAAATTGTCTACAGTTTGTTCAAAATGCCACAATTCATGTTGATCATAAAATCTAATCTTGATAATTTATGCCTTTAAATTTTATGTTATGATAGTTAGTGAATAAAGATCTGACCAAACCATTTAATCTTGGCAGATCAGTAGTTAGGTAGAGAATAAAAATGAGCTCATAAGTTTAATATGATCCATTGGAAGATATAAGGTTAGAAATAAGTTAGTTTTCTTATCAAAAGAAAATAAAATGGTTAGCAAGCTCAAATGCACCCAATAAAGGAAAGGACAAAATGTGAACATAAATAAAGGGTAGGTAGAATACTTTCCAAAAAGTTATATAAGCATCATTTTGCTTATTTCATTATCAAAAATATCTTTCTAACCCTTCCCCTTTCTAAAAAACCCTTTCCTTGTTCATTTCCCTTATCATAACACCCTTCCCCTTTCTAAAAGTCCCTTTCCCCTTTGAAAACCCCCTTACCCTTGCTAAAAATCCCTTACCCCCTTAAATAAAACTCTGCATTTTCATAAAAATTCAAAAAACCCACTTTTTACAAAAGTCTAAAGATGCGAAAAAATATTAATGGGCCCCACTTTGACTTAAATCCTTCCCCTATATAATTTCTTGACCCCCTTTCATTTTAACCCCATCTTAACATTTTTCCCGACCCACCTTTTATGTAAACCTTTTGCCTAAAATTTTTCCCGGTCCCACCTCCTTTTGAAAACACTAACCCTGTCAACTGTTTAATTACATCTAGCTAGATCTAACGACCAATAATCCATTTCGCATCCCCCGACGTCCGATGTTTAAAACTAGGGGGGGTATGAAATGGGTTTTTTTCTCCGCACACTCCCTTGCCATGCATCGCCTCTAGGTTTTATAGCACCCCCTCATTTCCAAACCACCAAACCACCCTTCACCATGCTATAAACCACCCCGTGCCATACGATAAACCACCCAAGTTTCAAAAAATAAATAAAACCCAACTATTATGTTATTTCTCTCTCTTTTTCAGACTTGCAGAAAACAATGAAGCCCACTCACCTCCCTGCAAACCCTTTTTTTCGTTATAGGTAGTTTTATTTTTGTTGTGCAAGTGATTAATGGAACTAGGAGACGGAGGAGCAGCTTGATACTAGTTCCATCCTGCCTACTCTAGACCCACATGATAGGAATTCAAAATAGAGAAGGATTTGTCACTAACAGAGCCTTTAGCCCAAGAAAAACAACTTCAAAACTCTCGAAAACTTCTTTTACCTCTAGCATGAGGTAAATCACCTTTTTTGTAAATAAGCCTACGTTTGCCAAATATTCAGAAGCGGATGAGATTTACCATAGGATGATGAAAATAAAGATCCCAGATGAAGAAACATGGGAGAAATGTGTGATTTACTATAACAGGTGAAAGAACATATAGGTGAAAGAACATACAGATGAAAGAAACAAACAGATAGCAACAATCAAAGAATCAGGGCTAGATATTAGTCAGTTGAAAGATTTCACTATCTTTTTGCGTAAAGATATTTTATTTTCCTAGAATAAATCCTAGTCAGTTGCTAGGATATTTTTGTAATGTTTTGTATAAATACTTCATCATTCGAATTATCAAGTGTGGATTTCTGAATATATCCGTATTTGACTGATCTATTTCCTAATGGTTATTGTACCAAATTCCAGTTGACAAAAGTAAAAAAGTTATAAAGAAACTTCTTTACAGGATTCATGTGTTGAGCTATCTCAGTGAAGTATAAATTTCAATTGTTCATGTTCTCTTTCTAAGTATTCCATAAACTTATATGTGTTCTAAATTTGAATGTTATAACGGGAGTTTTACTACAGAATTTTCTTAAACAGTACACTCTGCTTCTAACTGTTATACATTTCTATGTTTTTTTCTGATATCTGGTTTAGAGAATTCTTAATTTCCCTTTGATCCCAATTGAATTTCTTCACCCTTCTTCATTATCTGCTTTAAGGAACTCTTAATTTCTCCTTGATCCCGAAAGAAAAATCACTTCACCATTCAGCCTTGAGATCTGATATTTCTCACCTATATTTCCCTGTAAAAATTTCTTTATAATTTTATTTTGTTCTGTTTTCAAAGCATATTGACCCCATAGCCCAATGGAAAATTGAAAATCACCTATTCATCTAAATCATTAATTCCACCAGCCAATTAAAACCAATCCAAATCAAGCATACATAACTAGCCTAAAATCTATTAAGAAAACAAAGTTAAATCATATAGAGAGAGCCCTCTCTAAGTTTAGGAAGCCTAGATCCTAAGCTCTAAAAGTGGTTTGTAGTTACCTCTGATATTTATTTTTACCGCAAGAAGAACCTTTGGAAATTTTAGAGTGATAACAAGAGGAACGCGGTGGTACCACCGATACAGACACTGTTTTGAGCTAGATAAGCTGCAAGGGGCCTGAGTCGAAAGGAGAAACCACCAGGGTCGAAGTGGTATGGAAGGTGGAGGTTGACTGTTCAAGTGAGGCCAATTGTGAGGTGAGGCATAATGTACAGATGTATGATATAGTCACCATGCATCCGAAGGGGAGGTAACACTCATAAAATAACAATGCACTTCATGTCATAAGCCATACCAACCATATTAAAATTCACGCTCATTGAAAATCTAACGCAAGATTGAATGCATAAATATCGCATTTCAATAGTCAGGAAGGCATGAACCCATAGTCCACAAAAATGTTTAGTCCTTCGATTAAAAATGTTCAACGTGGGGCATCGTTATTACCATCATTTTGATGGCACACAGTTAGCATAACAACAACCAATCGACCAAAATATCAATGCATACGATTCAAGAATTCAATAAAACTAATGCATACACAGAGGATAGAGAGCACATGAATAAAGAATATGGCAGAGGATGCAGGAGTTATAGGGCATGAAATGCTAAAAATGGGGTAATTGGCTCTGATACCATAGTTGGTTAGGCCAAGAGGTAACTTCTGAATGTGAATTGTGATTTTGCATTAATATTACTCATGGATATATAAATGGATGGAGAGACTCTTAGGATTGACCTCCCAGTGTCTCTTTATATTCCTAATCTCCTTATTATCTATTTACATTATTTTACATGAATTGCCTAATCCAAAAGACTAGGTGTCAACACTGTGTAGTCTCTTCCTAAGCTCAAAAAGACTGAAAAATGAACAATTTAGGTCTCAATCACAATTTCTCTGTTATTTTTCCTACAAATTGAAAAAAATTTCTAACCAGACAATCCTTCCTACCTTTGGTATTTCGGTGAAGCGATAAATTTGGGTGTTTTCGATGTAAATGCCATTGAAGAATGTGGAAAATGTTGAACGGTTAGTTGGCCGCAATGACCCAACTACCACCTCTTTTTATAGTCATGTGGCACAATATGGCTAGGGATGGGTGCCAGACACCACCTCTCTACTATTAACCCTTGGTGGTGGTTGTATCCGTTGTCGAGAGGACTAGCGGCAGGGGTTTATCCACTTGTCCCCTCTGCCATACCCCTCATTGTAATCACGTGGTTTCCCTATATGTCTCGGGGCTAGGGATAACTACCTGCAGCGCCCCACTTTTTCGCACTTATGCTTACATTAATCCATGAAACCTAAGGCTAGGGCCAAGTTCCTTGTCCCCTTTACCCAACAGGCCAACAACATTAATTCAAATGTAACCAGGGTTCAATATATGTTAAAAACTAATCTTGTAGCGTGGTGATAAACTATAGTATTACTCTACCAGAGGTCTAGGGGTTGAACCTTGCCAAGGATGGTCGAACCCTTATAATTTTTTTGTCCAATAATAGAAGACCACATGGTGTGCTTTCATTGGGCCATGTAGCACCTCATAATTGGGCCACCCAAACAACCAAAAGCCAATCAAAACTCGACACCTTGAATAGTACAACCATGCCACATGGATTCGTGCAATTGGACCACCTATTTGTCTTACCTACACAACCATATGCTAATGTCATCGTACAACCTGCCCAATCAGCATCCTAATCAACCCTGCAAGTTAACTTTTAGTTTTTTACAAAATCTTCAAAATGTGACAACTTTCACATACAGTGTTAGATTGAGGTGATTCAAGTGTCGTTGGAATCAGAACAATGAGATATATGATTTGGCACTAGTTTCGAGTCATTTAGAGAAAAAAATTTTCAACATATTTTTTATCCCTGGATCATTCCTCCCCACTAGAAACTTTTCGACCACCAAAAATATGTTTTTATTGAACAAGTATGTGAGGGTAAAACTCCCTGACTTTCTTGATCTCAATCCACCTTGATTTACTTAGATTAGTACCTTTGAGCCCCACTCTAAGATACTCCACATCACCTCTGTGTGAAGTCCTGATTCTCCTGTCAAGAATTGTATCATCCTGCAACTCATCTAAATATTTAGGAGAAAAATATTCAATAGATGGAATTTGAACATTCTCTTCATGATCATCTATCATTGGAGACTCATACAATCTCAAGTTTTCAACATTCACAACAAAATAAATTTGCATGTAATGTGGAAAATCTAATTGGAAAGCATTCTTACCAATCTTCTTCAAAATTTTGAAAGGGCCATATCTGATTGGCTTGAGATTTTTACCTTCACCTTGAAATATTTTCTTGCTTATATACAACCAAAATTGATCTCCCACTTGGAAATCATGATCAAATTTATGCTTTTCATGCCTTGCTTTGTACCTTTCTTTGATTTTCTCAAGATTCTCTTGTACTCTTTGATGCACTAGCTGAATTTATTCAATACAATTATTGGATTTTTCCACATCACTATGTCCATCTATTGCAATATCTTTACCAAAAGATAAAATAAAAAGGAGACTTAAATTGGTGAATAACCCAAACAAGCTTCAAATGGAGATACTTGTGTAGATGAATGCTTGGCATGATTGTAGGCATGTTGGATGTAATGAAAATGCTCATCCCAAATTTTAGGATGCTTACCACCGTTATCCACGAAGGAGATGTACTATTACTTTGTTTTTCACTAATGTTTTGCCATCGGTTTGTGGATGAAATGTTGTACTCTTCTTCAACCTTGTGTCCATGAGTTCCCATAATATTGACCAAAACTTCCCGACAAATTGAGAATCTCGATTAGAAATAATAGAAGTGGGCAACCCAAATTGAACCCATACATTTTGGAATAACATATTTGTGGTCTGTACAACTGTAACTTGTTCCTTACATTGCATAAACACACACATTTTTCTAAAACGATCCAAAACAACATAAATATAATCATTACCTTTCTTTGACATTGGTAGTCCTCCTACAAAATCCATATAAATACTTTCCCAAGGATGAGAAGGAATAGGAATTGGAGTGTACAAACACAATTTCGTATTGCTAGGCTTTCTAGTAGCACACATGGAACATCCTCTTACAGATAGTGAATCACTTACATTCATGTGAGGCCAATAAAAATACTTATGAATTTGTGCATTTGTTTTTCCTACACCAAAGTGACCAACTATAAGAGAAGTGTGGGCTTCCCTTATGACATTGACTCGTTAACCATGTGGAACACATAACTTTCGAAGATGATACAACACCTTTTTATGGAAATGATAATCCAACTCTTGAACATGATTCCCTTGAATCAAAGTTGCATAAACATCTTTAAAATCGTTATCTTGGGCATGATGTTCAATATAAATTTCATGCACGATTGAGTTATGCTTAAGAACAATAGGCCTTGAAAACATATCACCAAATTTGCTGTATATACCTTTCTTGTACTTGATTACCAAATGAAATTGTTTTAAGAATCCCATCCACTTGAAATGTATTGTTATTTTTAGCTTGGTTTGTGATTGTAAATATTGAAAATTTTAATGGTCAGTATGAATAATTGTTTCTTTACCCATAAAATAATGCTTCTATTTCATCAAGCTTTGTACCAAATCATACAACTCTTTATCATAAGTTGGATGGTAAAGTACTGAATCGGTAAAGGTTTCAGAATGATAACAAATAGGCTTACCATGATACATTAAAATTGATCCCATGAAATAATCACTTGCATTAGTTTGAATGTCAAATGGTTGCTTAAGATATAGAAGTGCAAGAACTGGTGCTATACTTATTTTCTCTTTCAATGTATTGAAGGTTTTCTACTGCTTGCCTCCCCATTGAAATACCTATTTCACACTTGTCAAATAATGTAGTGGAGCTTCAAGAGATTAGAAGTTAGAAATAAAATTTCTCCAATATTGGGTTTCTCCCAAAAATCTCCTAACTTCTATTACATTGTTGAGTTTAGGCCAATTCACAATGACTTCAACTTTTTAGGGATCAATCATCAATTCACCCCCTCCTACAATATGACCCAAATAAACCAAAGAGGTTTTCCCAAATTCACACTTAGACATCTTCAAATACAATTTCTTTTTCTTTAAGACATCTAAAACTTGTTTCAAATGCTTGACATGCTCTTCATGAGTCTTACTGAAAATCAAAATATAATCTAATTAGACTATGACAAAATCATCAATAAATGGTCTCAACACATCATTCATAACTCCCATGAATTTTTCAGGTGCATTGCATAGCTCAAATGACATAAATAGCAATTCAAACAAAACTTGTTTTTTCTTGAAAGCAGTCTTCCAAATATCACCTTTAATAATCCTTATCTTGTGATAACTGCTTCTCAAATCCAACTTAGTGAAATAAACATCATCCTTTAACTGATCTAGAAAATCATCAATATGAGGAAGAGGATACCAAATTGTAAAATTTTTGGTGATATTTTTATAAAATAATTCAAAATTCTAATGATTCTATATATCCTTTATAAATATTTGGTGATAATATCTATCAAATTTTTGCGATTTTTAATTTATAGTAATTTTTTCCTAATATAAAATTTGGGTGAATCGAGTTTAAGAAAAATGGAAAATGGAGAATATTTTTTTGGAAAAAACATAGAAAATTAGATCATCTGTGAATATTAACCCCTAAAATTTCTATGGTACCATCCTTCTTTGGAACCAAGACAATAGGAGACCCACAAGGAGATGTACTAGGCTTGATGACCCCTTTGTCAAGAAAATCTTGTTGGGTGTAGCAGGGGGCGGTAGCCCTCCTTCAAGGGGTCTAGGGTAGTGCCCCGAGAATTTTTTTTGGACCCTATAATAGGTGGGTGGACCTACCTATGGTTTTGCGCATGGGTTTTGCACATGATTTTGGGCATGATGGTTTTCTTCCCATGTTATTTTGTAGATCCGGTCAAGGGAACTACAGTTATGTTCTAATCCATGGTTAATTGATTGGGGTGTATGAATGCTTCAACATGTATATATATGTATTGTAACATTGAAAGGAACATAATGAAAAATCAATCTAGTAGTCCTATTTTTCGGATCCAGGGGAAAATATTTGTGTATATTTTTTTTATGTTTTATGTTCTTTCTATTGTCTATTTCTATTTTAAGAATTCATTTGCAGGTAATTTATGTACATGTTTACAAACTACATTTGGTATTAGAGAAATTTCGGCTTCAAGGGGACTCCTTTACTACTGAAGGGTTTCTCTCAGGCCTTTGGTAGACCATGTTCAGTGGGAGATCTGCGAGATCAATTCTTGCAGTGAAAGAAGATGATGAACAATGGAAAGATAGAGATTAAGAAATTTAATGGTTAGATTTTTGAGTTGTGGAAGCTCAAGATGGAGGATCTGTTGGTGGACAAAGAGTAGTGGATCGTGGTAGATCCAGGTACTAAACCAATAAAAATGTTAGACAATTACTGGGAGAAGTTGGATCAAAATTAAAGAGCATAGTACGATTGTGTATCTCAAATTCAGTATTGTTAAATGTATCAGGGGAAGCTATGACGAAGGATTTATGGGACAAGTTAGGGAATATATACCAATCTAAGTCTTTGGTGAACAAACTGTTCACATGAAAAAAGTTGTATAACCTGAGGACAAGGGATCGAGACTCAATGACAGGGCATATGAAAGTCTTTAATATGGTGGTAAGCCAATTTTTATATGTTAATATTAAAATATTAGATGAAGATAAGTGCATCAGTTTGTTTTTTTCTCTATCAGATTCGTGGGATAGTCTGGTTGTTGCAACAAGTAGTAATACAACTACCTTGAAGTTTGATGAAATAGTATCATACTTGTTGTCGGAGGAGATGAGATGGAAAAACATGGATATCTAGAATGGATTTTCCTTGTCTATATGAGGATGGTCCTAGGAAAAAAAAAAAAAAGTCCTCGAGTTGGAGATCTAAATCTAGAGGGAGATCTAAATCTCCAAGAAAACCTGTAAAGGTGTGTTGGAAATGCGAAAATTAATGGAAATTCAAAAAGGATTATATGCTAAAGCAAATAAGAAAGGAAAGGGATATGATGATTCTCCTTCTATATAGGTGAAGACCACCTCATATGAAAGTGGATATGTGTACTTGGCTTCTTCTTCAAGTACACATATAGATCATAAGTCATGGTTGATTGACTTAGGTGCATCCTTACACTTCACTCACCATAGGGAGTGATTTTGTGAGTATACACATATAGATCACAAGGCATGGTTGATTGAAGTAGGTGCATCCTTTCACTTCACTCACCTTAGGGAGTGCTTTTGTGAGTATGAGAAATATGATGGTGGTGATGACTTCTTAGGGGATGAAAGGAAGTACATAATCGTCGGACAGGGAAAATTCAAGCTAAAGTTGTAAGGTGGAAGGATTATAATACTTATTGGTGTTCTCAATATTCCCACATTGGCTAGAAATCTTATTTCTATAAGCAAGATGGATGATGCAGGTGTAAAACTAGTATTTGAGAAGGATACCTTCAAGATGGTTAGGGGAGAACTAGTATTGATGTGGGGTGTTCATATTGGAACTATGTACAAGCTTATAGGTAGTACTTTTATTGACGGGTGAAATAGTTTGGTGGTTCCTAAAAGTGGAGTAGAGAACCTTGTGGTATCTGAAGAAAAGACCATGTTGTGGCATCAAAGGCTTGTACATATTTGAGAGAAGGGACTTTGAATAATTCATGGTAATGGTGTGGTAGAAGGTGTGTATAATTTATTTATGGATTTTGATTTTTTTGAACATTGTGTATATGGGAAACAAAATTGGGTGAGTTTCTCTTCTGATGCTGAGAGGGCGAAAGGGATATTAGAGCTTGTGCACAATGATGTGGTTGGAAATGTGTCAGTTCCATCACTAGGTAAGTTTGTGTACTATGTATCATTTATACATGGCTTATCAAGGAATACATAGATATATTTCCTCAGGAAGAAATATTAAGTCTTTGATAGGTTTAAATAATTTAAGGCTTTATTGGAAATCCAAACAGAGAAGAAAATTAAGGTCTTCAGGACAGATAATGGTGGAGAGTTATACAAGAAGGAATTTGAAGAGTTCTGTAAGAAGTGTGGAGTAGCAAGACAAAATACTACTCCATACACACCTCAACAAAATGGAGTTACGGAAATAATGAACAGGATGTTGATGGAAAAGGCAAGAATCATGCTCAGTGGTGTCGGGTTAGGACAAGAATTCTGGGTAGAGGAGATGGAGACTGCATGTTTCCTGGTTAATAGATCACCTTCATCAATGTTGGAGGATAATACTCCACATGAGGTATGGACTGGTAAGAAAGCCTCTCTTTCATATATGAGATTATTTGGATGTGATGCATATGTACATGTTCCAAAGGAGAAAAGAACCAAGTTGGATAGTAAATATGAAAGGTGCAAATTTATTAGGTATAAGGATGGTTTAAAAGGTTATAAGATTTGGAACCCATAAATAAGGAAGGTTGTGTGCAACCGAGATATGGTGTTTATAGAGGTGAAAGATGTTATTAAATATGAATTCATACCAAAGGAACCTAAGAAGATATAGTTTTAGCTAATGGAGGAAGAATCTTAATCTATAACAGAACATGAATCAGAAGAGAAAGAGCCACAAACTCCATCTTTGAGAAGATAAATTCGAGAAAGAAGGAAACCGGAAAGGTATAGTCCATCTGCTTTGTATTCAAAATTTTCTTTATGTATTACTAATGATGATCCCATAAGTCTCAGGGAGGCAGTAGATTCAGAGTATGGAAAATCTCAAAGGAGGCCATGGTTGATGAAATGACATATTTAGACAAAAATGAGGCTTGTGATCTGATGGAGTTGCCGGCTAGAAGGAAACCCATTGGAAGAAAATGGTCATTTAAGAATAATATCAATGAATAATGAAAGGTGGAGAAATACAAAGCTTAGTTGGTAGCAAAAGGTTATTCTTAGTTGTTAAGAATTGATTTTGGTGATATTTTTTCTAATGTTTCCAAGGTATCTTCTATTAGATTAATTTTATCTGTTGCCGCTAATTTTTATTTTGAGGTAGAACAGATGGATGTGAATACAATATTTTCTTCACGAGGATCTGGAAGAAGATATCTACATGAAGCAACATGTAGGCTTTGTGGTGAAGGGTAAGAAAGAACTAGTATGTAGATTAAAAAATTCTCTGTATAGCTTAAAAGAGTCACCAATGATGTGGTATCAGAAATTTGATACATATATACGGGGACTTGGATTCACCAGAAGCAAAGCGGATCACTGTGTGTAGTTTAAATTAATTGTTGGCCTTGTTATTTATTTTGTCTTTTATGTGGATGATATTTTGCTGATTGGAAATGACAAAGAAATTATCCAAGATTTGAGGACCCAATTTTACTCCAAATTTTACATGAAGGATCTTGGTGCTAGAAAATATATTTTGGGCATGGAAATTAAACAAGATCAAGAAAAGAGGAAGCTATTGTTAAATCAGAGGAGGTATGTCGAGACAATATTGCAGTGGTTTAATATTCAGGATGGTAATCCAGTGAAGGTTCCTATTCCTGTAGGTGTAAAGTGATCTGTTGAACAATGTCCCAAGACACAAGAAGAGGAAGAGGACATGTCCCATGTTCCATATGCAAGTGAAGTCGGTAGCCTGATGTATGCAATGGTATTAGACCAAACATTGCACATGCATTGGGAGTATTGAGCATGTTTATGTCAAAACCAGGGAAGGAGCATTGAATAATTGTGAAGCGGGTTTTCAGGTATTTGTGTGACACTAGTGATTATGGTCTCTACTACCAAGGAAGACCAGGATTGGACATATTTTTGGACATTCATGGCTTTGTTGATGCAGACTGGGCTTGAGATCTAGATCATAGAATATCCACAACTGGGTATGTTTTTAACCTATTTGGAGGGGCGACCAGTTGGATGAGCAAAAGACAGTATGTAGTGGCTCTTTCAACTAAAAAGGATGAATACATGGAATCCACTCATGGGTTTGGTACAACAAGCTATACGGATAGACTGTGACAACAAAAGTGCAATTTTATTGGCAAAGAACCCTACTTATCATTTAAAGACAAATTACGTTAATGTTCAGTATCACTTTGTGAGGGATATGGTTTAGGACAAAAAGGTATCATTTGTAAATGTGGACACTTTGAAGAATGTTGTAGATGAATTTACAAAGCCTGTGAGCTTTGAGAAGTTTTCTTGATGTAGAGAAACAATGGGCGTTGCAGGGTTGGACCAATGAATAAGCTCTCTTGTGACCCCCTGTGTGGAAAAGAAAAAGACAAGTGGGAGAATGTTGGGTGTGTGTTATATTCTTTCCATGAATAGTTGCACGCTCAAGGGGTGGGGGGGGGGGGGGGGTGGTGGGCGAGGGGGGGTGGGGGGGGTGCGACTCATAAGGGGGGAAAAACTCCCCACTATTTGTTGTGTTGGGAATATCAGGGGGGTGCATCCCCCTTTATCGAGGGGTCTGCAGGTGGGCGGTATCTCCCCTACACAGGGTCTAGGGAAGTGACCCGATAAATATTTTTGGACCCTATAATAGGTGGGCAAACCTACCTATGGTTTTGTGCATGGGTTTTGCACATGGTTTTGGGCATGATGGTTTTCTTCCCATGGTATTTTTTTGATATAGTCAAGGGAACCACATTTGTTTTCTAATGCAGGGTTAATGGATTGGGGTTTCTGAATGCTTCGGCATGTATATATATGTATTGTAACAATGAAAGAAACATAATGAAAAACCAATCTGGTAGTCCCAGTTTTGGGATCGAGGGGAAAATATTTGTGTATATTTTGTTTATGTTTTATGTTCTTTCCATTTTATATTTTCTATTTTAAGAATTCTTTTGCAGGTAATTTATGTGCATGGTTAAAACCTAAAAATATTGAGTTTTCTTCTTGATCTCTACATTCTCCAAAACTAACATTTTGTACATGCCAATGTTTGGAAGAGGTGCATCTTGCGACAATTGAATCTCATGTTGGATTCCTCTTTTAGGAGGCAACCCTTTAGGTTGCGAAAAAATATTATCACGTGTTAAAAAATTCAAACAAATCATGCTTTAGTTTTGAATCACATCCCATTCGAGCTTCAAATTCAACAATATATTTGGGTTTTACAACCAATAATACAAAATTCTTACTAGCATTTATAAGCCTTTTCATTTTACCAACACTTACAAGAGATAATTTCATCCTCTTGTGATGTGCTCTAACAATATACTCAATCCCATATTTAAAAATATTATATTTTTTCTCATAATGATAGAATATGGATTTTCAGTCATACAAGTATGGAATCCCTAAGGAAATTCCACATATTTCAAGTGGCACAACATCAAGCTCTACCTCATTCGTAAATTTTGCAGTGATGGAAAATTTAAGTTTAAATTTTCTTGTCACTTGCTATTTGGAATTTTCACATAACCAACCTAAAGAGAAAAGTTTAGGATGAGGTGTAGTTTCTAAGTTTAGTTTCTTGACAATAGCTTCAAAAATAAGGTTAAATTGGAATCCAATATCAAACAAGGTATCAACTTTGGTATGTTTTGTAATGACCCTAATATGGAAAAAATAAATTCTTTCTTTATCATTTTGAGACTCAATAGGCTTACTAGAAGAACTACTACTTGCAATAGTAGATTCTACTTTCATTCCCACGGCTGTGATTTTGGTCTCATCACTTGAATTAAAACCTAAATCTTATTGATTTGTTGTAGAAGTATTTTGTTTGCCCTTGTTGTTAAAATTTTTTGGTCTCATTTCTGGATGTAGTTTTCAACAATGGTCTTCATCAGGGATGTTATAGGCCATTTTGTCACATCTGGTCAATAGGCATACAAATTGGATCAATCAAAATAAATGAATACTATGTCATCATCCCTACAGAAAGCCCTAAACATGACTCTTCCAAATCCCATAGTTTTTGAGTCTGACTACTTCAAAATAATATTTTTAAGGCTGAACTTACCCTGTCCCTTTAGGGACATGTGTTCAATAGCAACTTGCTCCATTATACACCTGCACTGATCAAAATTAGGTTGCCCCTTGTTGGGGGTGAACCGATTCTATAAATTCGGGAAAAATAAAAAGAATCTTGAAGCTTCCTCTTCCAGAAGCTTCTATGAGTGGTTTCAACCATTTACCTTGGACAAGAAATTCGAATTATATCTAATCCTACCTTGGATATTTCACCTCTTATCCCTTTAACTCATCCTCACATCAAGAGTGGATCTCAAGGCTATATTGGTAAATGGATAAGAATTCATAAAATACCACACTCTCCTATACATTTATAGCCATCTACAACATCAGGGTTGGCTTTTGGATACTGATCATGCCCTCATGCTGCTACCCTGAATCTAAGAGAGTCATCATCTTCATGCATTAGGGTGACATTGAGGTGTGCTTTGTGACAAGGAAGGACAAGTTAACTTGGGGAGATATATACAAGATTAGATACTATTCTTGGTTGAAAACTCTCTCCTCTTCATATTAATACAAATAGTATACCATTTTCCTATATTTTTTATGTTATGTTCACATTCATATGTTTCAATACTTTGTTGATCCATTGAATAAAGTAATTGAATAATGCTACATAGACGTCATAGATCTTTGGCTTGTTATGATTTTATGTCTCGATTCTAATTATAGAAATCAGATCTGCAATTAGAGCTTACAAGTCGAGTGGAGAGTAAAGTTTGTGACGGATTCCAAGTAAGCCTCTTTCCATTCTTCAATTTCTTTGAGGGAAAATTTATATTCTGTGCTTTCTATTATTCTAGATCAGTCCACTAGGTCTAGGGAAGAAACTTGTGTCCGTAGTTGTAAATTCCACATAACAATGGCCTTCTTTTTAAAAATGCTTACAAATAAGTTTCTCTCCCTCTTTCTTTAATGTGGCATTCTATTTTACTTTGTCTTTAAACTTACCCTTTCCGTTGTCTCTATATTTGGATGGCTTCTTGCTAGTCTCTTGAGGAAAATTCTTTCCTCTTGCTTCTAAACGAGTTTCCTGAGCACATACTTCATACAGATTGGTGGGATTAAGCATAAGTATTTTATGTCTCAAATAACTATGTAATCCACCTATGTATTTAAGGAGAATGTCTTGTGAAGAAAAATATACACCCAAGATTAAAGCTCTTATTCTAAATTCTTGTTTGTAACTTTGAACAATTTAACCTTTAGCTTGTCTAAATTTTTTCGAATCCATAATTATTTTTTTGATGTAAGCTAATGGATAAAATTTCATTCTTAATTCAACTACAAAATCATTCCAATAAGAGATAATTTTGCCACTTTTCTTCAAGTCTTCTTGAGTTCTGTCCTCCCACCAGATGAGAGATGCACTATCCAAAAGAAGAGAATCAATATGAATCTTAGTAACATGATCCTTAATATTTTGAATCCTGCAATAGACTTCAATTTGACAAACCCAATTATCCAAATTATCAACATTTATTTCCCCATTGTACATAGGAAATTCAAAATTGACGTCAAAATTTAAAAAATGAGACTTAGCATGTCCTTTTGGAGATCTTGGAGGAGTATGTTTAGGTGAGGAAGGAGATGAGAATGAAGTTGAGTATGGAGGTGGGGGAGGTGGAGGCTTTCTCCCATGACCACAACTACCTTTTGGATGATTTCAACTCTCTCCATGCAATATTTTTGTCCTCTCTTCATACAAAAATTTCACCATCTCAGAGATGTCATAAAAATCCTTTTTGAATGCTCTCTCATCCTTAGACATCATCTCATGTCCTTCTTCATGAGCCATGATTGGTGGAGTTTGATGAGTTTGTGACCTTTTTGAACCAATTTGAGGATTTTTTTCTTCAATCATTCCCATTATTTTCAATTATAACCTTGTGATCATCATGAAAGAACTTGCAAACATGGTCAAACATTCAAAACAAACTGGCTCAGATACCAAACTGATCTGAAATTAAAAACTTGAAGGTTTCTTGAAAAGATTTGCAAGAAATTTTATGTCTTATGGACAATGGATAAAGTTTCAAAAGAAAATAAACTTAGTGTTTTTAGGTAAGTTTTGCAGAAATAAAACATAGAAAAATAGACCATGAAAAACTTCACACAAACAACAATTTGATGACAAAGTTCACCCCTCTTGGGCTATGTCTTTGAGTCCAGCTTCCAATGTTGGGCCTTTAAATTATATTCTAAAATCTGAAATTACATCTTGTACATTGCTCAAATCACAAAAACAATGCCTCCATTGTGTCCAGAACACCCAAAAACCCCTGTGTAGGCTCAACCTGGGCTCAAAAAGACTAAAAAATGACCAAGTTAGGCCTCAATCTCCATTTCTGTGTTATATGTCCTGGAAATTGAAAAAATTGTCTAACCAGGAAATGCTTCTTACCTTTGGTTGCTCAGTGAAGTGACAAATTTGTGTGTTTTTTGTGTGAATCCTACCGCAGAATGTGTAAAATTTCAAATGGTTAGTCGTGTGCCACGACCCAGTTACCACCTCTTTTTTGGTCATGTGGCACAATATGGCCAGGGTTGGGCAACACACACTATCCCCTCCGCCATTAAGCTCAGGTGGTGGTCGTATTTTTTGCCGAGACAAAAAAGGGTTGGGGCTTATCCGCTCGCCCCCTCTGTCATACCCTTCATTATGATCACGTGGGTTCCCATATGGATCAGGGCCAGGGATAACCGCACGCCCCACCCCACTTCGTTGTGCTCCTAATCATGTCAATCCATAAATCCTGGGGCTGGAGCCAAGTTCCTGCACCCTTCCCCCAATGTGCCAACAAAATTAATTCAAATGTAACCAGAGTTCAACATATGTTAAGGACTAATGCTGTCGTGTGGCGGTACACCATAGTATTTCTTTGCCGAAGGTCTAGGGGTCAAACCCCACTGAGGATATTTGACCCCTTATAAAAAATTTGGCCAATAATAGAGGGTCATGTGGTGGCTTTTCATTGGGCCATGTGGCACCTCCTAATTGGGCCACTCGAACAACCAACAACCAATCAAAAATCGACACCTCGAATAGTATAACCATACCACATGGCTATACATTGATTGGACCACCTATCTTCTGTACCTGCATAGTAAGCTTTTGACATCATCGTATAGCCTACCCAATTAGTAGCCCATTCCACCCTATAAGTTAACTTATAGCTATTTTCCAAAAATATTCAAAACATGATAACTTTCACATACAATGTCAGTTTCAAGAGATTCAAGTGTCGTTGGAACCATAATGACAAGATCTATGATTTCGCACTGGTTTTGAGTGATTTCAAGCACTTAAAATTTTGAGCATATTTTTGATCCCCTCGATCATCTAAAAACCATCACATAGATGATTCATTAAATAATTTTAGTTGCATATCATATAACTGAAAAGAAGCATTCATTATATTATGTAAATACACATAATCATAATTTAAAAAAAAAACTCATGGAAATAAGACTTTTCATACCAATAAATCAAATTAGCTCATGGTTGAGAGTTTCATATTCACTCACTCTATTGAGACATTTGTCCTAGAATTTATTAGCAGTAATATTTACCACTTTCATTTCTAATGTGAGTAACTTACACCACTCACTTCAACAATCAACAAGTTTTAAAAAAGATTAAAAATCATTTTTCTCATAACATTTGATTATATTAATGTTTATTCCACACATGCTTGCATGCATTCAATGCGTCAAGCACATATATTACTAAAGATTCAAAAATTATGGTCATACCAAATGTAACAATCTCTCATGTTTATAGTTCCCCCCAATAAACCAAAGAGCTTTTCCCAAATTCACACTTAGAAATCTTCAAATACAATTTCTCTTTCTTTAAGACATATAAAAGTTGTTTCAAATGCTTGACACACTCTTCATGAGTCTTACTGAAAATCAAAATATCATCTAAGTAGACTATGCCAAAATCAACAAAAAATGGTCTCAACACATCATTCATAACTCTCATGAATGTTGCAAGTGCATTGCATAGCGCAAACGACATAACTAGCGATTCAAACAAATCTTGTTTTGTCTTGAAAGTAGTCCTCCAAATATCACCTTTAGTAATCCTTATCTTGTGATAACTGCTTCTCAATCCAACTTAGTGAAATAAACAAAATCCTTTAACTGATCCAGAAAATCATCAATACGAGGAAGAGGATAGCGATTATTTGAATTTTTTCAAAGCTCTAAAATCCACACACATGCATCATGTACCATCGAGGGAAAATTTTAATGATGGAGATCTATTTTAAAGTTTAGAAACCTTGGAAAATATTTTTAATCCCTAATATGAAAATTGTAAATTTTTTGGTGATATTTTTATAAAAGCATTCAAATTTCTAATGATTTTACATAGCATTTATAAATATTTGGTGATAGTATCTATAAAATTTGGTGATTTTTAATTTAAAGTAATTTTATCCTATAAAATTTGGGCAAATTGAGTTTAGGAAAAATGGAAAATGGAAAATATATATTTTTTGGAAAAGCATGGAAAATTAGCCCAAATGTGAATATTAGCCCCTAAAATTTTCCGTTGTACCATCCTTCTTTGCAACCAAGACAATAGGAGACCCATAATGAGATGTACTAGGCTTGATCACCCCTTTGTCAAGCAGCTCTTGTTGGGTGTGCATTATATTATTTCCATTACTATTCACACACATGGGGGGGGGGGGGGATATCACCTTCCGTGTTTGTTGCGCCGAGTGTAGCAGGGGGGCGGTAGCCCTCCTTCATGGGGTCTAGGGTAGTGCCTGAGGAAATTTTTTTGGACCATATAATAGGTGGGCGAACCTACCTACGGTTTTGCGCATGGGTATTTCACATGCTTTTGGGCATGATGGTTTTATTCCCATGTTATTTTTTAGATCTGGTCAAGGGAAATAAGGCTATATTCTAATCTAGGCTTAATGGATTGGGGTTTATGAATGCTTCAAAATGTATATATATGTATTTTATCATTGAAAGGAACGTAATTAAAAATCAATCTAGTAGTCCTAGTTTTGGGCTCTAGGGGAAAATATTTGTGTATATTTGTTTTATTTTTTATGTTCTTGCCATTGTATATTTTCAGTTTTAAGAATTTGTTTACTGGTAATTTCTGTACATGTTTAAAACCAACATTTAGTATCAGAGAAGTTTCTCCTTCAAGGGGACGCTTTTTCTGCTGAGGGGTTTCACTCAGGCCTTTGGTAGACACTGTTCAATGGGATATCTATGAGATCAATTCATGCAGTGAAAAAAGACGATGAACAATGAAAAGATAGAGATCGAGAAATTTAATGGTTAGAGTTTTGAGTTGTGGAAGATAAAGATGGGGGCTATATTGGTGGCTAAAGATCAGTGGATCATAGTACATCCAGGTACTAAACCAATAAAAACGTTAGATGAAGATTGGGAGAATTTGGCTAAGAAATGAAAGAGAAAAATATGGTTGTGTATCTCAGATTCAGTATTTTTGAATATATCAGGGGAAGCTACGATGAAGGATTTATGGGACAAGTTAGGTAGTTTATGCCAATCTATGACTTTGGTGAAAAAACTGTTCCTATAGAAAAATATGTATAACCTACAGATGAAGGATGGAGACTCAGTGAAAGGGCATCTAAAAACCTTTAATACTATGGTAAGACAGTTGTTATATGTTGATACTAAAATCTCAGATGAAGATAAGTGCATCAGTGTGTTGTGTTCTCTACCAAATTAGTGGGATAGTTTGGTTGTTTCAACAAGTAGCAATACAACTACCTTGAAGTTTGATGAAATAGTATCATACTTGTTATCGGAGGAGATGAGATGGAAAAATATGGATATCTACAATGAATATTCCTTGTATGTATGAGGACGGTCCTAGAATAGAAACAAAAATAAGTCCTTGAGTGGGAGATCTAAATCTAGAGGGAGATCTAAATATCCAACAAAACCTATAAAGGTGTGCCGGAAATGTGGAAAGGAAGGGAACTTCAAAAAATATTATAGACTGAAGCTTCTGAGAAATGAAATGGATCTAATGATGCTCCTCCTATAGAGGTGAAAACCACCTCCGATGAAGTTGGGGATGTGTACTTGGCTTCTTATTCAAGTATACATGTAGATCATAAGGCATGGTTGATTGACTCAGGTGCATCCTTTCACTTCACTCACCATAGGGAGTGGTTTTGTGAATATTTAAATATGATGGTGGTGATTTCTTCTTAAGGGATGAAAGGAAGTCCACAATCATCGGACGTGGAAACTTCAAGCTAAAGTTGCAAGGTGGAAGGATTAGAATACTTCCTAGTGTTCTACATATTCCTGCATTGGCTATAAATCTTATTTCTATAATAAATATGGATGATGAAGGTGTAAAACCAGTGTTCGAGAAGGATACCTTCAAATGGTTCATGGAGAACTGGTATTGACACAGGGTTTTCGTATTGGAACTCTATACAGGCTTATGGGTAGCACTTTTATTGATGGGTGCAATAGTTCTGTGGTTCTTGAAAGTGGAGTAGAAAACCTTGTGTTCTCTGAACAAAATTTAATGTTGTAGCATAAAAAGCTTGGACATATTGTAGAGAAGGGACTTTGAATACTTCATGGTAATGGTATGGTAGAAGGTATGTATAATTGATTTCTGGATTTCGATTTTTGTGAAAATTGTGTATATGGGAAACAAAATTGGGTGAGTTTCCCTTCTGGTCCTAAGAGGGTGAAAGATATTAGAGCTTGTTTACAATGATGTGTTTGGACATGTGTCGGTTCCATCATTGGGTAATTTTGTGGACTATGTATCATTTATATACGACTTATCAAGCAATACATGGATATATTTCCTCAGGAAGAAATATTGAGTCTTTGAAAAGTTTAAATAATTTAAGGCACTAGTGGAAAACCAGACAAAGAATAAGATTAAGGTGTTGAGGATAGATAATGGTGGAGAGTTATAAAAGAGGTAATTTGAAGAGTTTTTCAATAAGTGTGGTATAGCAAGACAAAATACTACTCCATACGCACCTCAACAAAAAGAAGTTGCAGACAGAATGAACAAGACGTTGATTGAAAAGGTAAGAATCATGCTCAGTGAATAGGACGTTGATGGAAAAGGAAAAAATCATGCTCAGTGGTGTCAGGTTAGGACAAGAATTCTGGGTAGAGGCAGTGGAGATTGCATGTTTCCTGGTTAATAGATCACCTTCATCAATGTTGGAGGATAATAATCCACATGAGGTATGGAATGGTAAGAAAGTTTCTCTTTCATATATGAGAGTATTTGGATGTGATGCATATGTACATGTTCCAATGGAGAAAAGAACCAAGTTGGATAGTAAATTTGAAAGGTGCATATTTATTAGGTAGAAGGATGGTTTAAAAGTTTATAAGCTTTGGAACCCAGAAACAAGGAAGTTTGTGTGCAACTGAGATGTGGTTTTTAGAGAGGTGAAAGTTGTTATTAAACATGAAGTCATACCAAAGGAACCTAAGAAGATATATTTATATATAAAGGAGGAAGAATCAGACTCTATAGAAGAGCATGAATCATAAGAGGAAGAGCCACAAACTATAGCTTTAAGAAGATCAATTCGAGAAAGAAGGCTACCAGAAAGGTATATTCCATCTGCTTTCTGTTCAGTTTTTTATTTATCTATTACTCATGATGATCCCAAAAGTATCAGGGAGGAAGTATATTCAGACGATGGAAAAATATGGAAGGAGGTCATGGTTGATGAAATGACATATTTAGAAAAAAATGAAGCTTGGGATTTGGTGGAGTTGCCAACTGGAAGGAAACCCATTGGAAGAAAATGGGTGTTTAAGAAGAATATCAATGAATAAGGAAAGGTGGAGAAATACAAAGCTCAGTTGGTAGCAAAAGGTTATTCTTAGGTGCCGGGAATTTATTTTGGTGATATTTATTCTCATGTTGCCAAGGTATCTTCTATTAGATTACTTTTATATGTTTCTGCTGCTTTTTATTTTGAGGTAGAAAAGATGGATGTGAAGACAAATTTTTCTTCACGAGGATCTGGAAGAAGAGATCTACATGATGCAACTTGAAGGCTTTGCAGTGAAGGGTAAGAAAGAACTGATATGCAGATTAACAAGTATATGTATGGGTGAAAACAATCACCAATGATGTGGTATCATAAATTTGATACATATATACAGGGACTTCACTTCACAAGAAGAAAAGCAGATCATTGTGCGTAGTTTAAATTAATTGGTGGCCATGTTATTTATTTTTTCTTGTATGTGGAAGATATGTTGCTAATTAGAAATGATAAAGAAATTATACAGGATCTAAAGACCCAATTTTCCTCCAAATTCGACATTAGGGATATTGGTGCTGCAAACTATATTCTGGGCATGGAAATTAAACAAGATCAAGAAAAGAGGAATCTCTTGTCAAAATGAAGGAAGTATGTCGAGACAGTATTGTAGTGGTTTAATATGCAGGATAGTAAACCAGTGAAGGTTCCTATTCTTGTAGGTGTAAATTTATCTGTTGAACAATGTCCTAAGACACAAGAAGAGGAAGAGGACATGTCCCATGTTCCATATGGCAAGTGAAGTCGGTAGCCTATTGTATCCAATGGTATGTATTAGATTAGACATTGCACATGCAGTGGGAGTATTAAGCAGGTTTACGTCGAAATCACGGAAGGAGCATTCAACAACAATGAAGCAGGTTTTTCGATATTTGCATGAAGCTAGTGATTATGGTCTGTGCTACCAAGGAAGACCAGGATTAGACATAGTTTTTGACATCTGTGGCTTTGTTGATGCAGACTGGGTTTGAGATCTAGATCAGAGAATATCTACAAGTGGGTATTTTTTTAACCTATTTGGAGGAGCAGTCAGTTGGATGAGCAAAAGACATTCTGTAGTGGCTCTTTCAACTACAAAGGATGAAACATGGAATCCAATCATGGGGTTTGTACATAAAGCTATAAGGACAGACTATGCCAACCAAAGTGCAATTTTCTTGGCAAAGAACCCTGCTTATCATTCAAAGACAAAGACCATTGATGTTTAGTATCACTTTGTGAGAGATATGGGTTGAGGACAAAAAGGTGTTGCTGGTTGCTAGCCACCTATAAAAATTTGTCATATCAAATGGTGGCTAACTCATTTTTAAAGCCTTCAAGAAACAATTTTATGGTCAAAATTGTGAGTTCTTAAATTCTTATGAAGATAACTTATCCTTTAGTTAAATCTTCACTGCGGTTTCCCCCATTAACCCTGAAAAATCTGTTGTTTTGCAAGGAAAATGACTGCTCAAAAGACCCCTTTTCCCCTTCATTTTACCCCTCTTTCCATTCATTAATAACACCATTTTCATCCCCTTCTTCTTCATAAATCTCCACCATTTCCCTCATTTTCCTTCATTTCCTTCATAAAAAGATTTGAAACTCCTTTTAAAACCTTATCGGAACTCTGAAAATCCTCAAAAAATCCTTCAAAAATCCTAAAAAATAGTCTTTGTGCACTAAGGCCTTAAGCCCCTTTGGCCTTAGACCCAGCTCCTTTTTTTGCAATAAAACCGGAGCTATCACCCGCAGTTAAACCCCTATCGTGCAATCACAATCAGGGTTTTCTATGTTCCTTATTACCTATTACTTTTGAAAACTCCGATTGCGATTAGCCCCTTTTCTTTTAAAAACCCCTGATTCCTTCACTTTCTTCAAATAACCCAAAGCCCCGCAACCAGGCGCTAAAAGGCTTAAATCCTTTCCTGAAACCTTACTTTCCTTTGTATTTCCAAAAAACCCGAATTTCCTTCGTTATTTCATAAAACCTGATGAAGTGATTCGGAAAAAATCTTGACCATCGATCTAAACCGATCAACGGTCATCAGCTCATCGCATCGGAGGTCCGCATCGAGGCTTCCCTTTTCTTCATGTCCTTTAAAAATTTTCCTATGCAATTAAATCCCCACCATCGATCGTCCCTTCGATCCGACGATCAATCCACAATCGCATTGCAAATATTCATTTGACACATTTTCATGGTTTATTGCCTCCCGCCGATGTGATCCAGCGATCAATTCCCAACCGTTGATCTGCTTTATCGACCCCAGATCCGACGGTCCATATCAATCCCTGTTCAAAACACGCCCTTCCGCCTTTGGCCTTCATGATTAAATCCTGACCATCGATCTAGTTTTCAAATCGTCGGTCCTCGCTCCATCGCATTGCAAAATTTCTTTTGTCCATTCCCTTCCCCTCCTCCGATTGCGATCCCGTGATTTAATATGATATGTTGAAACCCACAAGAACCAATGGCCCAGATTTAATTGCACTCCGACACATCCCTCTGACATTAAACCCACCGATTTCAATCCTGGTCGTTGATCTCTCCTAGATCTAACGACCCACGCTTAATCGCATCGAAAAATTTCATTGTTGCCTTCCCCTTGCCTCCGCCGATTTGTGATCTTGCGATCAAATCTGGGCCGTCCATCATTCAAATCCTATAGTCCAGATCAAACTCAACTTTATTTGTTGTTTCACAAAGCCCCACAGTTTAAATTCCTTCGGAGAAGATCCACCATTGATCTTTTCAGATCAACGGTCCTTATTTCACCCGATCTCTACCCGACCCTCCATCTCACATTGTTTTCATTTACTCCGAGAAGTAATCTAGACCGTCCATCATTCAAATCCCACAGTCCCTATTAAACCTGATAGGCCCAAATCCTTTGGGACCTACCTTCCCCATCGACGAATATTCGTCGTCCATTTATCTGCTCCGACGGTCCACATCAAAACTGCCTTTTTTCTCCATCCACCTTTTCTATCCGTGCATCTTACCCATGGAAAATTTTAGGGGCGAATTTTAGCCCAAAGGCGAATTTTGAGGGATTTTAAATTTTATTAGGGCGAATTTTTTATATAAAACTAATTTTCTATAGTTTAATAAAATTAGTCGAATAATTATTTAAAAAATAATTAGTTATTAAATATTAGCCAACCAAAAAACACGCACAAAATTGAAAAAAGAGAAATTCGCCCCCTATTTTCTTTGGTTGGAGCAGATTTCCATGGCAGTCGCCTGGATTTACAGGGTTAGAGAGAGGGGTTAGACTGATTCACCCCATTTTTTCACTCATTCGCCGAAATTTAGGAGAGGTGGCTGGGGCTTTGTGCACAGGCTCATCGATTTGGACATAGTGCTGAGCTTCATTCTGTCGATTTAGGGTAAATTTTGTTTCAGTAATTACCGTGACAATTTCTTGCACTGTGTGGGCAATGCGTGTGAAATTTTGAAGATATGGTTGAGGGATATGCAGCCAATATGCCGCCAGAGATTCAGAGATGGAGCCTAGACATTAATGGAGGATAATGGCATCACGATAATTATGAAGTCTCACAAATATCTCCTTCCGAGCCAACCATTGATGCCGAGCTCCTCTGAAATGGAGTTATAATTATTTACTGAGTGCAGCAGAAAATTTCTTAAGGATGCAGACATTCCTGTGGAGATGTTGGTAGAAATATGGAGCGCAAAGGTGTATAGAGCAAAGGGAAGAAATTTATAAAGAACCTGAAGATCGAAAGTTCCTAAGAATATTTGGAATGGTTGGAATGGAGATCGCATCCTCTAGGAGCTGCATCCATACCTAGACAGCTCAACTGACGGATGCCAGGCTTTCTCTGATCAGATATTTTGGTGATACATGTACAAATATTTTGTCTTATGACATGGATTGAAACAACAGTTAGGAAGGAATGGTTAGATGTTTTGGGAAGAAGACCTGTGGATCAGTGGTTAGATGGTCCTCCATACGTCCTCTTTCACTTTGATGCGCTGCGAGTCTAATAGCGCGGTGAATGCGGGTGCTCTGTGCTAGTCAGTCGTGAATGCTTAAGTTCACGCTCTCCTTAAATCCACTAGGTCTCGCCAACATTGTGGTCTCCACCTCTGTGAAAGAGATTGTCCACATTAAGGCTTCATTCTAGGCTAAATGTATTAATGTTAGAATGTGAGATGTAATTCTTTGAATGACTTCTTCTCTACAGGGTATCGACTCCGTTAATAAGGAGTGGTAGTAGGAGACAAGTTCTTGTTCCAGTTTTTCATGTTGAATTCCCATCATAATAGGTGAGAGAAAATATTCTATTGTTATGTATGTGCTTCACTATAGCCTTATGGAAGAAATTCAAGTTCCTCTCTCCTTATTTTTCAAGTTCAGTGCCCACTGATAACAAATTTTTCAAGATAATGATTTCGCTTTTATAAATAAAATTACTAGATTATTTTCTATGAAAGAAGTGAGAAAGCACCCCCACTTACTAGTAGACTACAACCCAATGCATTTTGCCTTATAGATTCAGTGAAATATATGTTGATAAATTTCCATCATGAATTTTGATGCATTTCTGCACCAGCCTGAGACATCATGACATGTATAGAACTGACATTGCTTTTCTGTTTTCAAAACTTCTTAGCTTCAGTAAGATAGAGTACAAGATGCGTAACATCGTCTAGAAAGAAGTGTGATATAATGCAGAATTATGGTGGCATGCAGCGTTCTCGCCAATGAAAATCAGGTTGGGTGGAACTTTACAAGACAAACTGATATATGGGATTGGGCCTTTGTCAAAACCCGACCATCCTTTTGTTAGTGATGCTTCTAAGGTGTTTAGTTTCTCAAAAGGTTGTCTTACGATGGACAGATGGGATAAACTCAACAAGTTTTTCAAAAAAACAGGGTAATTGAGAGCTTTACTTTTCACAGTATATAAATTAAACTGACCATTAATTATATTGGTAGTCCAAGGTGTTTCCCCGGTCATCAAATAATCAATACTTCTATTATTGTGATATAGGTCTATGGTGGCATTTGGTTTAAATGCATTGTATGGTCGGCATCAGATGTCTGAAGATAGTCTTTAGGGAGGTCCTTAGAATTCAATCAATGCTCGCAACTTTATTCAGTACACAGTCGACCATGGTTATAAGATATATGCATGGGAATTTGGTAATATTATTTAACTGGACCTTCTATTATTAGTTTAGCATGTGGGGTTTATCAATCTTGTTCATTTGTACATCATTGTGACAACCAATACTTTCATTTTGGGGTCAGGAAATGAGCTGAGTGGAAGTGGTATTGGCGCAAAAGTTAGTGCTACACAATATGCTGCTGATGTAATTGAGCTTAGTAAGATTTTGAAAGACATATACAAGCATTCTCTTGAGAAACCATTAACAGTAGCACCAGATGGATTCTTTGATCTAACCTAGTTTTAAAAGCTTCTTCAACAAACAGGGCCAAATGTTCTGAATGCTGTTACACGACATATATACAATCTTGGAGCAGGTAGATAAGATAAAGATAAAATCCATCATATGCATTTCAGTTTGTATTCAGAAGTTTGGATAGGAAGTAATTATGTTTCTTTGCTGCCCAGGTATGGATAAGCATTTGATGCAGAAGATACTTAATCTAGGATACTTGAGTCGAGAAGCTCCAAAGTTCAGAAAAATGAAATCTGTTTTGCAGAAATACGACACTTGGGCAAGCTCTTGGGTCGGAGAAGCAGGTGGAGCTTATAACAGTGGAAAGCATCGCATTTCAGATGCTTTTGTGAATAGTTTTTGGTGAGACAGGTATGAATTCTTATCCTTTGATCAATGAGTTCTATCTCAAAAATAGTATCTTCTTCTCTTCATTGTCAAATTCAAGTATTTCACCATCTAGAATCATTTGTTATAAACTTGTATCACCATTAGTTTTAGTTGTATTCACATAGATCTCCAACCTCCCTCTAGGATGTCATGAAATAAAATCTATCTAAATAACTTGACACACTAGGGATTTCATGACACTCCAAGTGGTTCCATCCAATCATGACCCATTATGGCTAGACATTGCTTGCATGTAGAGAAAATATTAACATATTAGTGCTAAATTTTTTGGCCTTGCACCCATCATCAATTCCATTGGTGTTTCTCTCTACTTTTCTCCCAGTGGTGTGCGAATTGCATCCAATATGAAATGAAATATCATTACAACTGCTCCACAACAAAACGAACAAAAACTGTTTGGTGATTTTTCTTTGGTGTCTTTTAATAGCCAAGCTCTTCAGTTCATTCTTTCAATTCAAGAAGTGCATGATAGAAAATAACATATAGTTCATAGGTTCTCCATGTTGTTAGGCTTACACAGCCTAACAATGTGTTCCTTTATTTGAGTGCCTCATATGAAGATAGATAGCATGATTATGCACGAATTTCTAAGGGATACCATCATAGAATTGTCTAGGACATTGTGGGACATGGTCATATCTATGCCATTGTTTATTTTGTGCCCATTTTTATGCAATAAAATATCATTGATCCCCACGTAGACATATTCCTAGACCATAATTTTGATGATATGAAAAAAAAATTGTTTTCCCTATTATGGAGTTGTTAAGCTAGCTCATGATGTAAGCACACTAGAAATGTGATTTTAATTGGAATCATACCAAACCTTTTCAATTCACATAGAATAACCAAATCCTCTCCTCTATGGTCATTCCGAGCATATCCCACTATTATTTAATTCCAAAAGACCATGTCTCTTTCAACAAGGCTATCAAAAACTGTCTCTGCATCCATTATGCTCCCACATTTGTAATACATGTCAACAAGGGAACTTGCAACGGAGACTTCAGACTGAAACCCTTATATAATTATATAGGTATGTATTTGATTTCCACGTTCTGGGGTTTTTAGGTTGGAACATATTCCAATCACACTAGCAAGAGTGATCAAATGATTCTTTTACTTCTACCAGTAACATTTTAGAGAGTAATTTTTGTCCCAACTCAACATATCCAACCTGTGCATGTCGCGTAATAATTACATTCCAGGAGACAAATTCCCGCTTAGGAATTTATTCAAATACTTGTGTGAATTATCAACATTTCCACATTTTGCATACATTTTCAATAGTGCATTTCCAACAGAAACCTCTGCCTGCAATCCTACTTTTACATTGAATCCATGGACAAACTAAAACTCAAGTGTTTATTCTAAATGTGTTTTAGGTTTGTTGTAGCCTTTTGTTAGATCATCATATCTTTAAGTATTCTAGTATATGGAGTTGAAGTGTTAGATTATGAAGGATTGAATTTATTCGTATATGATAGATATATTGATTTCCTTTCCATTGACAACTGGTATTTTTCCTTGCATAACTGGTCTACCAAATGATTTTGACTTCCTATGGCTATGAATGATGAATTTTAATCCTTTTTAATGGACTTTATCTTGTGATTTGTGGGTCTGTTTCCATGCTAATATTCTACAATGTTATGCCATGCCATTTTTTTGGGAAGTGAGAACCTATGTTTGTGGATTTTGGTCCAAATACTTATGCTACAAACTACCATATTATATTTATTATCTCATACTTGAATTTGTTACTGTAGGAGGGCGATTATAGATCTCACTTTTTCCATATTCCTTGACAATTATTTTTTTCACAAATCATTTGTTTGTGTAATGATCTGGTTACCATGTTCTTTTTCCTTTATCAATACTTTCAAATGTCCAAGTTTGAATGGACTAGGTGTTTCTTGTGGGGTGAGGTGTTCATTTATAAATTACCATCACTGGGATTTTGTACTATAGTCTTCTGATCAAAAGTTTCAAGGAAACTTCGATTTTTTTTTAGTTTCAAATACCATCAATGAAACATAGGACTATCATGGATTCTAGTCTCTTACAACTTATACCCAAATTAAGGATATGTTTTTTTGGTGGTTGTACACATATTTTCAACGTTTCTTTGATTTTTATATCAAAATTTCACATAAACTTGTGTTATGCGTTTTTCACCTCTAATTCTTCAATATAGTGGTTCTATAGAACCTTGTTGTCTCCAAGCTTTATATTCTCACATTCGATTGTAATGTTTGCATATTATTTCATGACATGTACACATCTTGCCAAAACTTTTCTTAATTCTACATCAAATATGCACATAAATGTGTGCTATGTTTTCTTCATTTATTTGGATCCCAATTGGACAAAGGATAATACTAGGATAAATATCAATTTTATCACTAGAGGGTCTTAGACCTCACTGACCTTGGTAAATTTCCCATAATATATGATGATTACTTATAATATTAAGATTGGCTAGTATAGTGTGTCCATGATCTTGACAAAGTCTATAACTATGGTCCTAATGGTCTAAATCTCTAGTAAAAGTGTAGATATCTTATTCTCTGAAATGGCTAGTGTTAATGTACGTCTGCATTTATTACATCCCTCAATTGTTTGCATTCCTGATTGCATTTCTCAGAACTAATATAATGTGTGAACTTCAGATTGATTTTTGTGTGGATCAGTATCTCACTTTTGTTTATTTATTTTTGCAGATTGGAATAACTTTACTCTTGATCAACCTCAGCAACGACTCAAAAATTGATGTTCATGTTTCTTCTCATCCAAATTCTACCATGTACAATGGAAGACCGAATGCAAAAGAGTCTTTCATACATAAGATTAAGAAATTCGTAGCCTGGGCTGGAATCAAAACATCAAAGGTGAAATATTATAGGATGGAATACCACTTAACACCAAAAGATGGTGACCTCCATAGTCAAACAGTGTTTTTAAATGGTGCAGTTTTGGAGTTAAATGAAGATGGGGATATTCCTTCGTTATATCCTGTCAAGGTTGATTTTGGGCTACCTATTCCAGTAGCTCCTTTATCTATTGCTTTTGTTTCCTTGCCTCGTCTGGAGATATCTTCTTGTTTAATATAGCAATGGTGTAGATATTTATTTGAAACATCAATATATACTTCTAAATTGGGCTATTTATTGAGGTGTATTTGACCAAGTTACCAACAAATCAAGAAAATGTGTTGGTGATGCATGTTGCCACATTGTTTGTCTCAGGGCACAGATTATATATTTTGTCCAAATTTGAAGTCTTTTAATTTTGATATTTTGGCTATTATAAGATTCTCCTTTTGGTGTGATTATTTTTCTACAGGGCTGGGGAACAAATCCTTTTACTAGTATTAGGAACCAGATTGCAGTTTTTATAATCTTTTATATAATTATTAGTGGCCACTTTAAGGAGCTTCCAGTTTATAAAATATACCCCCCCATGTAATAAGAAAATTCAAATAACCTGTCTTATTTTTATTTGTTCCTCGAATTCACAGTTCATTTATTCCATACATCTTAGTTAAGAACACATTGATTTAATGTTGTGTTGAGACTGATCTCTGATGCAAGTTTTATCAGTTTATTAGCCACAGATAATTATATAACACTAGCGCAGTAGAAAAATATGATATTAACACTTTGCTAGCCTTTCTAACTTTCTTTCTTTCTTTTGACTAGCTTCCTCTTGTCCATACATGGCAAGTGTACCCACCCTTGTTCTCATTGCATTCAATTTGGAATCCTTATGCTAGAAGCCATGAGTGCAAGTTGTCTGTTCCACCTATGTTTCCTAGGATTTTCACCTGCCCCAAACCAAAAACATAAGCACAAACATGAGCACAAGTAACCACATGTTTTAGGGAAGACATGAACCTTGGTGGGTGCAGTAATAGTGCCCTACTTTCACCGATCCAGGAAATCCATATTGGAAGCTGCATTTCAGAATTGATTATCAGTAGCAAGTGAATGAATTGATTGTAAGTCCTGCCATGCCATGAATTTTTACAATTTTGCTATTGTATGAAAGTTGAAACATTACTTTTTTTGGTTAAATAACCATTCCAAATGGTTCAATTTGCATGCATATCCATGTGTTGGCATGTTTTCAGGAAGGTAAGAAGACACTCGAGAGAGAACTAGCTCGGGAAAAGATAACAACAAATCGAGTTGCTTGTGTTGTTGCTAATGAATGGAAGGATGGGAATGAAAAATTCATGCTTGTAAAGCAGTGGCTTGAAGAGCGTCATTTCCTGCAGGTAGTTTGAAGTGTTATATTGTAATGGTTCAAGAATCCTTGAATCTAGACAGGTTTTTTCAGTTGTTATAGTTTTCTTCCCTTCATATTGTTTACTGTATTTTTGTATGCAGGGTGAAATGCGACAGCTTCGTGATAAATTAGCCATTACAGAGCGGGCTGCGAAAACTGAAGCATCACTTAAAGCAGGAAAAAATAGATTCTCTTCATTATTTATTTTTTATACCTTTACTTGGTTTCCAATCTATATCTTTGGTTGTTGTTGCTAAACAAGCCTGTGCTTGCAGGAGAAGTTTCAAATATAGTTGAAAGTAGTTGAAGAAGGAATAAGAGGATCACCAAATGGTGCTATTCGATCATCCTCCTCCAATGGACGAAGCATTAGCAATGGTCCTTCTCACCGCCAATTAATTGGTGGTGCAGAGATTGCATCAAGAGTCATGTCAAATGGTTTTGGTCCAAGGAGATCATCACTTTCTCAAATGAGGTCTTCACTATCCAGTAATGCCAGTATAGTTTTAAAGAGTGCAAAAGGAACATCTAGGTCATTTGATGGTGGAAGATCATTTGATGGCGGGCGATCAATAGAACGCAACAAGACATTTACAAATGGACTCAGTGAGAACCGCACAACTAACAAAAGTAATGGGATATCCAGAAATGTCGAATCACATGATGCTGGGAAAGAGAATTCAGATAGAAAACCACCTGAATTTATAGAAGTTGGGCCTGAATATTCTATTTCATGTGTGTTGTATGACATACTACAAAAGGAGGTGATAGCCTTGAGAAAATCTGCCAATGAAAAGGATCAAAGTCTTAAAGACAAGGATGATGCAATTGAGGTACACTCACTTTCAATCAATAGGTCACACTATTTATCACTTTTGACCATTCCTTTTGCACTGATGTGAAGCATAGATGAAGACTCACATTTACACTTGAAATAAATTACTTAAATTGTTCATTCAGATGCTAGCGAAGAAAGTGGATACTTTGACAAAAGCAATGGAGGTGGAGGCAAAGAAAATGCGCAGAGAAGTAGCTTCCATGGAGAAAGAGGTAGCTTCAATGAGGATTGATAAGGAGCATGATCAAAGAGAAAGACGATTGAGTAGTTCAAGGGGAACTGTAAATAGCTCTCAGCTTTCCTCTGGGAGGTATAAACTTGCATAATTTTTGTAAAATTATTGCCCATTGCCCAAATATTATGCTGCTTTTTTAGATGCTTTTGCATAAGGGTGTTATTCTGTTGGGATTAACCATATTATAAATCTGACATATAGAGATTGGATCTTCTGTCTTTAATTAAAGTTTCTTCTTTCACATGTAAAAACAAATATCAAATTTGTAATGTTTTCTCTTAAGTTCCTTGTATATACTTTTAGTAGATTGCATGCTGGTATTTATAGAAACTTGGAATTTTAACATAGATATACAATTAATTTTGACTGAATAGCCAATTGTCCATAGAACCTTTCGACCTTCAGAGGTTTTTCTTTTCACCTTCAGTTCAAAGTGTCTTTTCTGGTATTTTTTACTCCCGAGTTATTGTTGACCCTTTTGAAAGTTGTTGCCTTTGCTTCATGGTTTAAAATAAAAAATTTGGTATTCACCGTTAAGCTATTATAATAGACTACCATGGTTTGACTTTCCTATCCGTGCCACTTCTTGATCATTTCTAGCTATGAATTATCATATTCTGATTGTCATTGACGATCAAATAACAATTACACTTATCTGGCTGGCAGCATGTGGGTCATCTCACTGGATATAGTTCTATATGTTTATTCATTGAAAAACACTTTGTTGCATATCACAACATCAAATAATCTATGTTCAACTGTGATTTAGCATCAAAATTTGTTTACAGTTGCAGAACAATAACAAATGGTGCCAAAAATAACAAATGGTGCCAATAGACTTGTTTGTCACATAACTTAAGACTTTTAAAGCTAGAATTTCGTCCTCCTTTTACAAATAAAAAGGGAAAATGGGCAGAAAGTGATATCTATATAATAGCATTATAGATTATGGTTGACATTCTGATTTCTAGAGGCTACTATTGGTGCATAGTAAGAACTATTGTTATCTAGGTGTTTATGTGAGTCTATTTTTTACATTAATACCAAATTGCTCAATGATTTATGGCTCAATAAAATTTACCTGCTCAAATTCTAGTTTAAATATCTACATTCTATAGGCTATCAACTTTCAACTATATGGCACCACACATTATTGTGAAATTAGTTAATTACTACATTTAATTTTTTTTTTTTCCACAAGTGTTGTTTCATTTTAAATTAGAGAAGTTTACTGCCAAATCTTAGCAGTCTAATACAAAAAATAGATAGGAAGGCCATAGCCAGCGATGAAAAATACTGTTGTTTATCCAAATATTTTGATTGGACCCTATCCTATTCTATATGAGTAGTCCTGACAGGTATACTGCCTTACGAACTGGAATAGAAATATTTCTACCAGACAAAACATTATGACAATTAAGATTGATAATAAAAACTGGAAAATCTCCCCATTTCAGCCCACCCATGTCTCCATTCCTGTGTCTTTACTGCGCATGGTTACTGCAGTTCGGTATGGAGGATTGATAGCTCCTATTGTTTCTTTCATAACCAGATCAGGAGTTCATGGAACTAAATTCCAAGAGAAACCTTTGCAAGTAGGGTCTCCAGTGGACAGAACCAGAGGAGGAGGATGAATTACCTCTCGGGGAATCTGCAAATACCCCACTACTCGGTTAACCAAAGATTTCAGTTCTCCAAGCTAAGAATCTAATTCTAGATAATGCCTATGAGAAATGATTGCGAAGGTAGAGAATTCCTTCTCAGATTCTCTCAAATTTAACAGTTGAGTTGTTGTCTCCATGGCCCAGTCCTCATGAAACTATGCTCTCTGCCTGTAACTTGTGTTCACATTCCTCTTGCCATTGAACCTATCTGATGGTGGAATTTTCCACCTTGCATTGAGCCTATAGAAGGTTGTGCTGGACCTCGTTTAGGCCATATAAAAAATAACATATATGATGACAGTGATAGTGGCCCATAGTGATGGGGGCAGGGGTGAGGGGAGGAGACAAGTATCGGAACGACAGAGGTATCTTCGAGAGTTTACCCAAAATTATACTAGGCAGGACTTCCCTGAACCTTATCACCACTATGATATAGGAGCCAGGACCAAGAATGAATAAAACAGTATAAGCCACGATAATAAATAACAAATCCTTCCAAAAACATCATACAGTTGTAACGTAATTTGATGCAAAATAATATTCCATCATTTGAAAGCTTTTTTATTCTAAATTGATTTTACCAGGAAATCACAAGAACATTTTCAATGATGCTGGGGTTCCTTGGTCAGAATACCGTTACTATGATCCTAAAACTGTAGGACTAGACTTTGAAGGGATGATTGCAGACATTAAGGTATGACAGTTTATTTTACCTGCATTTTCACAGAATTAGATGTTAGGTAAATACACTGTTAATTTTTTGATGGTAGACTGCTAATTATTTGACTTGTTGCAGGCTACACCAAGTGGTTCTTTTGTGTTGCTTCATGGTTGTGCTCACAATCCCACTGGATTTGATCCAACTCCCGAGCAGTGGGAGAAAATAGCGGATGCCATTCTGGAAAAGAATCATACTACTTTCTTTGATGTTGCTTATCAGGTTCGTGATGATTCACTGATATGGAGGTTAAATTTACAGTTTTCATATTTTATATGAATTGCCCAGTGTGTAGATTATTTTTTGCAATTCGTTTGTATGCATTTTTCTACCTTGCCAGTTTCTTTTTACTTCGATTATTTTTTAAGTTATACTGCTTCTTCATTTTGAAGCTTTGATGAATTCAATGGAAATACCTTCAGAATTCAATGCATTAAAAGCCCTCTTTAAATGGAAAAAATCGTTTGACATGGTTAGTAATCCTTTATTGAATGCAATTATTTTTATGAAGAAATCCTACGGAATTTGGGTTGTATTGATATGACCTTATGGTTATTAAATTTATATAAGTTCACAATTCTATTGTTTTTACTCATTACATTGAAAGAAGCTAAGTGATCTTACAACCCAGGTGGAAGAGATTTGTGATGTTATAGTCTTAGAAGCATTTCCAAAATGCCATTCATGAGGTACTAGCCTTTATGCCAATGGGCATCCATAGAGGCCCTCCCTGGGTGAATATGCTTGCTTGGTTCACCTTCCTCTCTCCTCCTCTGTGCAGCCTCTCTGTTATTGTGTGTCTAGTAATCCTTTGTTGTAATGAACTGACAATTGGTCTGAAAGGACCCCTATTTTTGCAATTTAATATGCGATTTTACCTGAACTTGCAGGGATTTGCAAGTGGCAGTATTGATGTGGATGCATCATCTGTGAGGCTGTATGCATCATCTGTGAGGCTGTTTGTAGCTCGTGGGATGGAAGTTTTTGTTGCTCAATCCTACAGCAAGAACCTTGGTCTCTACATAGAAAGGATAGGAGCTATTAATGTTCTGTGCTCCTCATCAGATGTTGCCAATAGGTACCACTAATAAACTTTGGATTGTATTCTTTCTAGTGGATATGCTTATTACTGGAATATCTTCAACTTCCAGCATTATTTAAATGGAACGCTAACTGCATTTATCCATGCACTTCTGGCAGGGTGAAAAGCCAACTTAAAAGGCTTGCTAGACCAATGTACTCAAATCCTTCAGTTCATGGGGCTCAAATTGTGGCAAATCTTGTAGGAAATCCTGCCATGTTTGATGAATGGAAATCAGAAATGGAACTTATGTCTGGAAGAATCAAGGGTGTGAGGCAGCGACTGTATGATAATATTTCTGTAAAGGATAAGAATGGGAAAGATTGGTCCTTTTTCCTCAGACAGATTGGCATGTTTTCCTTCACAGGTCTCAACAAGGCTCAGGTAAGAAAGGCCGTAGTCTATCTAGATTTCAAATTTGTCTGGAAAATTATGGAAATTCTTACCGGATTTTGATAAAATCTAGCAAGAATTTTTGTAAATCCAGGTTACAGTTGTCAAGCTTAAATATTTTGGGTGTCCCAGGATTTTTTTATGGTGTTCAATCCATTTCCACCCTTAAAAACTCATTCAAACATTCCTATTGTCATATTTTTTGAATTTTTTACCGAGTTCCAACCATTTTTGGCCGCCTGGGCAAATTTGAAGGCTGGGTAGACGACGCCATAAGAAAATGTTTAGTAAATTTTCACCATTTCGTAATTCCAGCTTTTTTAATCAGTGTTGGTTTTACCGTTTCTTGCCCTAATACAGATTTTCAATTTGAACAAATTGAGAACATGACAAAGAAGTGGCATGTCTACCTGACAAAGGATGGGCGTATCTCTTTGGCTAGGCTGCCTTTACCCAAATGCGAATATCTTGCAGATGCCATAATTGAATCCTACTACAATGTCAGTTAAATAAAAATAATATATCAACAATAAAATCAATTCAACTGTCTATGTTAGAAATCATTTTTAATATTGAAACACCTGAGGTCACAGTTAAGTGTTGATGTATTAGGAAATATCATTAGCCTGTAATCCACAAAATTGTGTCTGGTCTACCAATATTTCAACGCTTATCTTTGTTACATAAAGGTCGACATTGGCCACCACATGGTTGGAAGAGTATTTTGCAAGCAGTTTTTGCTTTCTACAATAGCTATCCTTCTATTTTGTTAATGTAGGTAACATTTTAAGTTGACAGAATATGAGCCTGGTTTTCGAAATCTGGAAAGACTGCTATATTGAAGGCTTCATAAAATTTTATATTTATTAAACTCTCCTGTATGGCACTGATCAGTATTCATTTCAGATAGGTTTGAAATTTAATGAGTCACCTGTTGTAATTACATAAGTACAGCTGCAGAGGAATACATAATAAAAGGATGAGATTGAGATGGCTTCCTTGGTAGAACTACTTATCATTATTGCCTCAAATACAACATTCATTTTCAATACAAGCATGAAACACAAGATTGATTTTGACTATCACTATCCAAAATATAACATCCATTATTTTGATGATCACTATGAAAAATACAACATCCATTTTAATTCATTCTCAGTATTCGAAAAATAATGGTTTTTGACCCCTAAGCATAAAATGTGGTAATCTCCATTAACTTCCACAGAAAGGGAAAATGATATACTTGGAGAGGGCCTCTTTGGTGGTATTAGAGATCATAATTTCCCAAGGTTAATTGTCTCTTATCAATTATTGAAAAATATATCCAATGCATCGAGTTGACTCTATGACCCCTCTGGAGTGGAGGCCAATTATACAACAACATCTACAAATAAAAGGAATGAAACCAGGATCTGATGAAGTAGGAAACTATCCTGAGATTGAGTAAATTCCCTGATGAATTGCTGGTAATCAATCTAGATCCCAAATAGTCTGGAAGAGAGAACACACACCCACTTGACACCTCCAATACTCATGATACCTTCAGAAAATCTGCAGTAATCGCAAAAACTGCCAATCATTCTATCATAAAGATGCATCACACCATAAACAATGTCCTCAAGTAGTCCAAGGACACAAAGCTGCTTGATGGGTAAATTCCTGGGAACAGTGCAGTGCCAAGAGACTTTTGAAAGTCTACAGAGCAACAGTAAGCCTTCGAGGATGTATGTCTGTCTAGTCTCATCTATAAATTATAATATCACAGAGTAAATATGCAATCCAATTCCCAGTTGTCTCTCTTGAACCAAGCCTGGCCCCTGCCTCTCCAATCTTTCCCATCAAGAGTCCAAACAATCGAAAAGTCAAAGATGAAAGGCTGTTATTCACCCTAGCCAGACCTTTTTAGCAGTGATGCATCCTATGTTCATATTTAGCAGATTATTCTGACAATAGTCACACTGTATTCAAGTTAAAGAATAAGAAAGAAACTGAGCATTAAAAAATCAAGATTTTGTTCTTTTTTATAATTGAAATCTTCTTTTTATTATTGTTTTAAATGTACAGAGCTGTTTCTCAATAAAATAATAGAACCACAATTGGCAAGCCACAGGCTTTCTGTTTGACCAAACATCAGACAGGTAGAAAATGTTGAGAAATATAGAGGGCAGTAGTTAGGATGATTTCTCTTTTAATGATAACTGTTTGTGGCTTCTTCCCTGATGTTAGGAGTTCCTCTTCAATCCATACCAGTTTCCATTATTCTTGTTGAGCTTCTGTGGTAGAATCTGTGCTAAAAAAGAATATCTTTACTATCTTCTTGATCCTTTCCAAATTCTCTTTCACCTGAGCCGCTATCATATCCTCAACTGGCCACTTTAAATTTACTGCTGCTTTGAAAACATATCTCTAACTTCTGGTATTCTTCAGGTTAATGAGAAGATTAAGGGTGTCCAAAATCCTCTACACCAAATATCTCTCTTTCTCCTATTTCATTTTATTTTCACTCTTAGAGGAGAAGGGTCAACAACTTCATAAACTGTTTGATGGGCTTTGTTACACACCCAAGTGGGTAACCCCTAGGAGAAAAATTATGTCCTATGGATGGATCACTGATTGAACAAAATTATAGATCATTTTTGGTTGTATTCTTGTTCCCATGCTTCACCTTGGTGGTTTTTACTTACCCCTAGTCTAGTGTGATCTTCCCTGAGGCCTTTCTTCCATGATCTATTTTGTCAAACAAAATAATTTACATCAAAAATTTCTCAAGTTTGCAGATTTTGTGTCAGTTCCTGCATTCAAATTTAGCTCTTTTGCCTTGGTTTTGTTTCCAATATACTTCCAAATTTGATGAGTTTAGTTTTGGATATAAATTTTATGGGTTTTGGATTTGAGATCGAGTTCATCCTCAAGATATATGTGAGTGGGATTTTTATTTGTTTTTGAATTCTCACATTCAAGTTGTCTGTTGTTCAGGCGGGAGCAACAATTCTATGGGACCTCATAGTTGGTGGGTGGGATGTTTCCTATCGGTCAGAGTTTGTGTTGAGTGCATAGGGAAGCTATTCAACTCTAATTGACAAGAACAGAAAGTTGTCTTCATCTGATGAGTCAATTTGCAATTCCTTCAAGGCATCAGAGGCAGGGAAGGTAGTTCTGATAATAGACAACTCCTCTTCAAACAAGAAGAAGGCTACAACCTATAGATACATGGTAAAAAAGAACATAGTCTAGGAGTTCAAGCCTCACAGTAGATTAGATGTACTTAGAAAGCTTTCTTACATTCAACAATCAGAAATGTTAGTAGTTAAGAATGTGCCATCATGTTGGAGAAGCAAGTTTGTCTCTTTGCAAGCTGGAAATTTTATCTACATATGTGCTACTATATAAAAGTTAACATTGGTAATAATAAAGGTTGGTTGTGTTTCTAGAGTAGATCATCACTGTGAATTCCACAACTTTTCATGTTTGTGATTGATAGGTATATGATATACATGGTAAAGCAAGTATAAATAAAATTTATAAATATTGACCACCCCACGGATAGTTAAATTTTTTATTTATTGTTTACCCCATACACAAATCTATAGAAATAATATTTTTAGTTCGAAAATTGAATATTGTATTAAATTCCTCATCAATAAAAATGTTCTTCAAGGAATGGTCTACATTCCGAGGGTTACCTATATCTAAATGAAATCATTCTATGTTCCATCTATGTTACATTATTTTATAGATCATTACACATTAAACCGACTTTACTCCTTGAATGGCATTGCATTCAACATTGTGCACAAGTATGTTTTAAACAGATCAATCAAAAGTATGATTTTATCTATATTTGATAATGCAAGTTGAATACATCATACAATACATAGGAGCGCTATGGCTATGAAGTTCAATATGAAATAATCTATTGATTGCTACTATTACTATTATATAAGGGGTGCTCTTCCAATGGCCATTTATTAGCTATGTGAAGAAGGCTTTGTGGAATTTTAATTTACTATAAGATTATGTATAGTTGAGTTGGGAACAACTAAGTAGAATTTGGTAGGAAGTTTGGAGTATGTGTAATTCATAATGATCTTGTCTTCTTTTCATTGATGACTTTTCAATTTGTGAGTTTTGACCTAAGCCATTGCATTATCAATGTGTCAAGGCTAAAAAATCGACCTATATGCCAACTACTTCTTATGATCGTTCCTAGGAACATGAATCCTAATTTTTGTAGGTTTAAAATTTATCACAAGTTTTCTCTATTGTGGTCGAATTTGTGGAGGTTATTTCAAAATTTATTTAAGGTACCATGGATCTAAATTTCTTATGAACTTTCAACACTAACAAAATTTGGTGCAAATTGTTGATCAATTCTCACTTGGTTAGGGTTATAGATGTTAATGAAAATTTTGTGTGCATGCATGAGAGTTGGGTGCAAATGCAAAATGTTGTGTAGCATTAGTGTGATAAATATAGGATAGTGCAAAGCATAGTTTTGAAGACTAGTCTAAGTTGACTCGTACCTAATAAACTCATTCAAGTTGATTGTTGGTTGAACAGTTAATTGTTGGTTCAATGGACATAAGATCTTGCAGGCACAAATACCAAAGGGAAAAATGGAGCCCATCATGGGGTACTCTTTGTAATTCTCCACCACTGCTACCTTCCATGCTTCCTCAAACTCCTCTCCAACCTCAATATCAGTGCTAGTAGTAGCATGAGCAAAAACACTACACTTAGCAGAACTAGAAGAACACGTTTTCCAAACTACAGGAGAACTACTTCCCTCATGAGTCACCATGTGGCATGCTAGGTCTCAGTGGTTCTCTTCCTTCTACTCCTGGTTCAACTACCATATCTTCATTGGAACCAACACTCCGAACTCCACTAGACAACGATTCACTATTTTGTAGTAGTGATTCGCCATTTGTACTGGTGATTCGCCATGATTTTACAAGATAATATAATCTCGTGAGAGATTCGCCAAAAAATTATATATACATATTATATTATTAATAAAATCGCCTTCCATTTTTCCTATGTATCATGGGGATTTGCTTATTTATTATATATATAAATTTAGGGGGGTTCTTAAAATTTTCCCTGATCTTACCTCCATCGCACTCTCCTCACAACCGTCCATTATGACACCCCAAATCTGACGGCTAGCATGCGGTTTTGCATGATTTTTTTCCCGAAAGTTAACATTCTAAAATTATGCGATATGGGTGGTTTTAAAAAGCCATGTGTCAAGCGCTAATGCATATCGCGTTCCAAAAGGTAATACCGCCTTTCCCCCTTTTCTCCGCGTGAAAACCACTGTCGGTTTTCCACCAAACCACTGCCCTCCACAACGTGTTTTTTCATTTAATCCTGGCTGTTGATCCTTTTGATCGAACGACTCTCACTTAACGCGACCACCATTTCATTCACCCTTCCCCTTTTCTCCAAAGGACTTCATCGGGAAATCTCCGCCGTTGGATGCCCTCATATAACGGTTCTCATTCAAAGTTGTGCCCAATCTCCATTTTTAACCCCATTTCGCTTCCGCGAAAGGTTTTTTCCCTGTATTGTTACATTTTCTTCCATTTCCCCCCCTCCACATTATAAATTTCCAAATTGATCTCAGCCGTTGATCAACTCAGATCAACGGCCCAGACTTAATCTCCACCACCATTTATCCAACTGCCTCCCCATCTAACCCCAACAAGCAATCCTCGCCGTTGGTGGGTATCATCCAACGGTCATGATCTAACTTAACCTCCAAAGCAGTTTCAACCTATCCCCGCAAGATTTTCTTAACTTTTCTGTGTTTGTGCAGGTTTTAAGCGTTTCTCTACTGTTTTAAAGGAAAATCAATGGCCGGGGATGATGATCCCTCAGGCCACTATTCATAAAGAGGATCATTCTGCAGGGTTTCACATCATGATTTATCTGTGCCTCATGAGCACTGATAACACTATTAAACCCTCTACGACCTGCAAAAGCAACAAAACACAGTGAACCTTAATCAGCCAAAGAGTATCAGTGTCAAAGGATAAAATTAAAGAAGAAATCAAGGATTAAAGGTTTTTAACACAGTTTTGAGGGATTAAGGCATAAAAATTAGTAAATCAAATGCCTAACCCACGCAGACAAAGACAATATGAAGATCAAAAGACAAAGATTAAGCCTAATCAGGCCTAAAACACTAATCAAAATCAAATTAACAATGGTTTTAGGAAAAACAGAGGAAAATATCCGTCCAAGGACACCTCACAACCACATCAAAGGGGCTAATTGAATCCCCTAGCTACCAAAGAGCCACCTACAACCTCAAAGCAATCAAAGAAGGCATAGTTATTGCCCAATTCGAAGATATTTACATAAAGACAGCTGAATAGTTATTTCAAACAAAAGAAGATATTTTAAACTGTCAGTGAAGTTATTGTGAGGGATAAATAGGCCTCGAAGTCATTTTTACCCATTGAGCCTTTAAAAGAAGAAACAGAGTAAATGAAATAGAGCTGTAATTCAATTCTCTCCTGCCTTAAGCCTTGCATGGTTTTCGAGGCTAGGAGTTGCATTTAGTATAGAATTAATTACACCTCGATCTTAAAACTCTTCCACCTCCTCATTCCTTCTATAAATAATTCTGAAGAGGATGAGAAATTGTTGGTTGATTGTTCACTAGTTGTAATACTGAAACTCTCTAAAATAATACATAGTCTGTCTGAAGTTGAGGAAGAAATTAAAGTCTTGGAAGCCTGATGATGATGTTGCTTGCTTGTTCTTGAGAAGGCTCTATCATTGGATCCATGAGCTTGGATGTTGGTGAAGTATTCTGAACTTTTTGATGTTTTCTCCTGTTTTTATTTTGTTCCATAAATGCTTACTACAATAGGATGAAAGTTTTAGGCTAAGAAATGACTCCTAGAAGCACCTTAGACCTGTTCATCCTTCACTGTTTTATGTTTTCTTCTGCTGAGGGATTTTAGAGTCTTTAATCTCTCTCTTTAGTCCTCATGCTTGTTTATTTCTCTAATAGTTCAAATAGTTAGTTTCAGCATGATTTATGGTTTTCCCCACTTGTCTGCTACCACTTGAAAGCTGTTTTTGAAGTCTCCCTTTGAAGTACCATTGTTTATAGTGAGCCAAGGAGGCCTGTTTTGATCATGCCCTTTGTCCTTGCTTGAACAATTGTTTTAAAGGTCTTTATAGTTGTGATCATAGATGTTTTTAGGTGTTCCCTCTTCTATGAAAGAAATGATCAGTGAATCTTTTATGTTTTCTAAGTCATTTGAAATAAAATCTTTGAGGAAATAGGATGTGCTCCCAAATCTTAGATTTCATTTTAAAATTTGTTTTGAAGTCATTATTTGCTTAAAGTGTGGTTTGTAGAATTCATGGTTAGCCCTGTTTATCAAATTCCTCTTTATTGTTCAAGTTATGTTTTCAAATTCCCTTTTTCGAGAATTCAAACTCTCTTTCCAAATCATTGATGTCCATCTCATTCACAAAACCAAAGGATCCTGTGGCCAAGTTAGATTTTCCCTTTGATATCCCATATCCATTGATAATTTTTTCATAAACCTATTCTTGACTCCATTGCCCAATGAATCTAATATTTCTCCTTTCTACCTATATTTCCTAGACCTTTTAGATTCTGCTATGTCATTTAACCAAACAAACAAACAAACAAACACTTGCACTTAATAACTAGTATAAAACCAATACTCAAAAGCAAACAAGATAAAACTTTGCAATCAAATAATTTGAGAGATCCCTCTCTGAGAACAGGAGGACTAGATCCTGGAACTCTAAATATTGGTTTGATGTTTACTTGTCTTTTGATTTTCCAATCTATCAAAACACAGGACCCCAACATAATGGCGATCACAGTGGGACACTGAGTAAAATCCTTAATACAAAACACTCATTATCCAGTACAACATAAGTAGCTTTCTTCAAGCACTACGAAGCATAATGGTAATCATGATAGGACTTATTTGAATCAGTGACAAACTAAGTAACCCTTAGGATTCTCATAGAACCTTATCAAACCTTGAAGGAATCAGTCACCAAGCCATAAGAGTGAACTTTCTTTGCTTTAAACACCCTAGCTAATTTTTGAATCAGATCAGGACACTCTCCTAACCCCAAAAAACTTAGAAAACCCAAAAATAGTTCAAATTGGCTTCATGATAAACATGGTGGTGGAACCATCCAATATTTTACCTTCATAGAAGCTAAAAAGTTTCCACTTGGCGACTCCACTAGCCCCAGTAGGCCTATTACCCATCTAGATCTCTAGATTCCCTTAATATTGTGTTAACTAGCCTTGAGAAAGTTTAGAAGCCTAGTCCCATACTAGATAAGACATTGTGAGAGGCAAAAATTTCAAAAAACTGTCCCAAAAAACTTCGGCCTTTCTCATTTTTTGGAAAGCAGTCTAGCTTCACATAGGATCAACACTAGATCCCATCCAGACCCTAATCCTCCTACAATAGTTGACAATCCAGAGAGAATTTTGTGGCAAACTTCTAATTCTAGAAAATCAATTGCTGATAGGAGCCTCTTAAGAACAAAATCTGTCCTTGAAAACCTTCTTGTCTTAGAGGATTTACACTTTGATTTACATCATACAAAGAACATCTTTAGAATCAGATCTCAAGGTGATTTAAACCAAACTGATCTTGACATTGTAGATTTGCAACAGAGCTTTAGTAGAGAAGCCTCACCTACTACTCCTCCTGATTCCCAACTTCTTCACCACTTTAGCCTTTTCCATAACAAATTTTCTCAAAACCAGTTTGCTAGCCCACATGTCTCTTCCACTCCAATCCATACTACCACTGTTCAAAACACTCCATTTCAGACCATTTTCCATTTTGTAAATCCACCCCTTGTAAATCCACCTCTCCTTCCAGCCATGGCAACATGGTATGCCCCATTAGTGTTACCACAACCTCTGCTTCCTATACCAAATGAGTACCAATCCAAAATTCCTCATTTCACTGGAAAATAATCTACCACAGCTCAACATCATGTAGATAGGATGGAAGATGCATTTTATTACATGGATATAGAAGAAGAGACCATTAAGATGAAAATATTTGCCCAAAGTTTAGGAGGAGATCTAAAGAAGTGGTTTAAAATCTTACCTCCTAACAGCATCAATGATCTCCCTGCTTTGCATCAAACTTTCATCAACAAATAGGAAATCAAAAAGAACTCTCTCCAAATACTAGCAGAGTATAGCAGTCTCAAAAGGAATTCAGGCGAGAGTTTCCATGACTACTCCACTAGGTTTAATAGTGTTTACAATGCTCTTCCACCTCACATGAAACCTCCCCAAGGCATGGCCTTAGTAATATACCCTGAAGATTTTGACGCTGAAATGGCCTATCAATTAAGAGAGAGAGATTAATTAACTCTAGATGACATGCAGAAGGGGGCTGTGAGTGTAGAAGCAAACATAATTGAGAAAAGAAATAGGTTGAGATCAGAGAAGAGGGTAACTTATAAAGATAACATTGTACCCTCAACCTCAACTTTTGACACCAAATTTGATAACCTAGTGAAGGTAATGGAGAGGATGCTTGAAAAGATCAACTTGAATGATAGAGTACCACCAAGAGAACCTCAAAACAACCAAAACAGAAATAGAAATTAGAACTATAGAAGAGAAAACAATCAAGATAAGCAAAAAGAAAATGACAAACAAATTAGACCTCCCTTCCAACAAAACTATGTAGATCAATATGAGGAAGATAGGGAGATTGAAAGGTTGGGAGAAATTCATCTAAACTTGATTGGATCAGACAGTGGGGATGATGTTTTCCTCACTGAAGAAGAACAAGGTTTCTTCTCTGATCAAAATACAAATACCTATGAATATTCTGATGATTATAGATTGGGTTTTGAAAATGCAATCATGGAGGTGCACAAACAATATGATCTTAGGAGAAAAGGGAACATAGACAATTCAAAAGATAAAAACACTAGCACTGCTGTTAAGAAAAATAAAGAAAATCAGCTTAAGAAAACAACAGATAAACCAAACATTTTGGCTAAGAAATTAAATTCAAGCAAAGAGAAAAGTGGCCAGCCCAATGTTGAGAAAAGCATCCCTAGCACTTCAGCTAGTGGACCTAATAAAACTGTCCCAATTAGCAGTCCAAACAAAGTTCAGAAAATCAAAATTGCTGAAAGGAATTCAATTGAAAAAAAAGATGTAAATATGACCAAATCAATTGTTCCTTTCAACCTTGAGGGAGAGATTGCAAAGATAAAAATTACCATTCCCCTAGCTGAACTAGTAACCCAAGAAGTGTACAAAAACCAAGTTTTGAAAGCTTTGAACTTAGGAAGTGACACTGATACATTAAACTTGAAAGATGACAAGCCTGAATTGTTGTTTGGTCCAGAGGTTGAAAAAAAATACCAAGAAGGGGTTGTCCCTCCCATCTATGTTTGTTTGAATATACATCAGAAAATTTTACACAATGCCATGTTAGACTCTGGAGCTTCAAATAATCTTATGCCCAAGGTAGTAATGGAAAGCTTAGGCTTAGAAATTAATAAACCATACAAATATTTGTATTCCTTTGATTCAAGCAGAGTCAAATGCTTGGGTTTAATAAAAGATTTATGTGTTAACTTATCTCAGATCCCTGCTAAGAGTCTAGTAATGGACATAGTTGTAGCTGACATTCCCCCTAAGTATGGCATGCTTTTATCAAGATCATGGGGAGCCAAACTTCAGGGAAGCCTTCAAATGGACATGTATTATGCCACCATCCCAGTTTTTAACCAAAATAGGAGATTATACAGGGAATCCCACATGAAGTACATGGTGAGAAACATAGATAAACCAAACAAATCTCCAATCAAGTTTAGATTCTTTTATCTTGTACAATGAAGATGAAATCACTTAACAAGAAAAGGAAAACATAGACCCAATCAGTTTACCAGAACAATCAGAACTTCCCTCAAATCAGATACAAAGCATTGGAAATCAACAACAACAAGAGAATGAGAATGAGGCAGATATACTTTGGACAATAAACTTTGATGGGTCATGCAATAAAACAAGTGCAGGAGTAGGTCTATGGATTCAAAATATAAATCAAATTTTTTCATATAAATTGGATTTCCCATGCACAAAAAATATTGCTGAATATGAAGCCCTTCTCCTTGGCTTACAATTGCTCAAAAAATTAGAAGCCCAAAAGATATCAATCTTAGGAGATTCTGAACTCATCATAAGACAAATCAAAGGAGAATATTCAGCTAGGAACCCAAGACTTAGAGAATATCGAAATGCTACCCTTGATTTATTAAAAACTTTTGAAAGATATGAACTCATTTTCATTCCAAGAGCACAAAATCATCTAGCAAATGAACTTGCTTTCAATGCCAGCTACTTCCAAATACCTCAAATAAATGAACAGCTTAGTGTAAAGGTAAAACATAGACCTGCAGTGCCTGATAATGAGGATCACTGGCAAGTGTTTTATTCTGACAAACACATAGATGATTTCCTAAAATCAGAAAATGATTTTGACATACCACATCAGAAACTAGCCATGAAGAAGACTCAGAAACCAGCCATGAAGAAGACTGTTTTGACAATAAACAAATCCCAGAGATAGAAATGACATATTCTGCTGATATAAATCAATATTAGAATCCTTTTGAAGCAAAATTAATTGACAGTGCAGACCAGAAATACTTGGAAGTTTTACAGTGCAAGAATGATATAATTCCAAGGGGTCTCACACCTTTAGAACACCTCTTTGATTTAAATGATGTAGCCAAAGAACCAAGAATGGAGCCCGTGGAAACCGATGTAGAAGAACATAACATAGGCAGCCTAGTAGAACCCAAAATGATTAAACTATCCAGCACTCTCCCAGCTCACATAAAATTGCAATACATAGAGCTGTTCAAAGAATATAAAGATGTGTTTGCTTGGGAATACAAAGATCTGAAATCTTCTGACACTAGCATCATTCAGCACAAAATTCCTCTTAGGGAAAATCAGAAGCCTTTTAAACAAAAACTAAGGAGAATAAACCCTGTTTTATTGCCTTTAGTTAAGAAAGAAATTGAGAAGATTTAGAATGCTGGGATTATAGTACCCATTAGATATTCAGAGTGGGCATCAAACTTAGTTTCTGTTAGGAAAAAGACAGGGGAAATTAGGCTCTGTATTGACTTCAGAAATCTAAATAGAGCCTCCCTAAAAGAAAAATACCCCTTTCCCAAGATGGACCATATACTTCAAAGGGTAGTTGGGTCAAAAATAATATCACTGTTGGATGGGTTCTCAGGTTACAACCAGGTGTTAGTGCTCCCAAGTGATCAACTAAAAACTGCTTTTACTACACCTTGGGGCACCTTTATGTATGTCAAAATGCCATTTGGTTTGATGAATGAAGGGGCCACCTTCCAAAGAGCCATGGACGTAGCCTTCTCTGAAGATATTGGCTATTTTATAATAATTTTCCTTGATGACATAACCGTTTTCTCAAAAACTGATGAAGAACATTTGATTCACTTGAGAAAAGTTTTTTAGAAGTGTAGGAAATTTGGCTTATCTTTGAATCCCAAGAAGACACTTTTTGGTCTCCAAGAAGGTAAACTTCTTGGTCATATAATTTCAGAAGAAGGAATCAAATTAGACCCCAAAAGGATAGATGGAATATTGCAAATCAGCCAACCAAGAAGCCTCATAAAATTACAATCTTTCATTGGGAAGATTAATTTTTTGAGGAGGTTTATCCCCAACCTTGCTAAGCTATTAAAAAAAATTACAAACATGCTTAAGAAAGAGGTAGGTGTAAAATGGAATTTACAAGATAAACAATCATTTTAACTGGTTAAACAAGCTCTCACTCAAACACTTGTCTTGATTAGTCCAGATTTCACCAAATACTTTTATATCTTTTCTTTTGCATCTGAGCATACAGTAGCTGTAGTATTACTTCAAAAGAGTGAATTGGGGCAAGAAAAACCAATATCCTTCTTTATTTGGGCCTTAAGAGACACTCCTCTCAAATATAACATCATGGAGAAGCAAGCCTTAGCATTAGTGAAAGCATTAAAGGACTTTAGAGTCTACATTTTACACTCTCACATAATTGCTTTTGTTCCACATACTGTTGTCAAGGATATTCTAAGTCAAGACCTTGATGGTAAAAGGGGAAAATGGATTGCAAATATTCTTGAATATGACTTAGAAATCAGGCCCACCAAACTAGTTAAAGGGCAAGGGTTAACAAAACTCATGGCTGAGTCGAACTTCCAAGCACTAGATATGAATATGGTAGATGTCTTGGAAGAAGTAGAAGAATTCACTACCCCTTTCATTGAAGAAACATTTCTGAATTCTCCTTGGTATGCTGACATCATTTATGTGCTTTTTTATTTGAATGCCCCTCCTTATTTGTCTAAAACTAAAGTAGGTTTTTGAAACAGAAAGCTTTGAGTTATTGCATCTTAGATGGGGTATTGTATTGGAAAAAATCTGTTGGAATTTTTCTTAAATGTTTACTTGAAGATGATGTAGGAAAAATCATGCATGAACTGCATGAAGGAGAATGTGGAGGACACCTCTATTGGAAGACCACAACAAACAAAATCCTTAGATCTAGTCACTACTGGCCCACCCTTTTCTCAGATACTCAGAAGTTAGTCATGTCTTGCCATAAGTGTTAAATTTTTGATGGAAAAAGAAAACTCCTTCCCTTACCTTTACATCCTATCAGTGTTGAAGCACCTTTTCAACAATGGGGCTTGGACTTCATTGGAGAAATTCACCCATCTTACTCAGCCCAGCATAAGTGGATCCTCACTGCCACTGATTATTTCACCAAGTGGATAGAAGCCATACCATCTAGGAATGCTACTAACTCAGTCATTATCAAATTCTTAGAAACAAACATCCTATCCCATTTTGGTTGTCCTAGAAAAATCATAACATACAATGTTTCTCCCTTCAAATCTAAAAGAATGGTTGATTTTTGTCACAAATACCACATTACCTTGGGGCACTCTACTACCTACTATCCCCAAGGAAATGGATTAGCTGAATCCTCCAACAAGCCTCATCAATATCATCAAGAAGTTGTTGGAGCAGAATCAGAAGTCATGGCACAGTAAGTTGGTTCATGCCTTATGGGATGATACATTAACTACAAATAAATCCATAAATATGTTCCCCTATCAGCTGGTCTATGGCATGGATGCAGTATTTCCAACCACATTAGGAGTTCCGTTCATGAAACTCCTTCAAGAAGTGCAAATTTAAGAGAATTATATGCAGAGAAGAATCAACCAAACAATTCATTTACAACAGACTAGAGAAGAAGTCTATGAAAGAATACGGTTAGTCCAAGAAAATATCAAGAAGCTATTTGACAAGAGGACTAAGGCAAACAATTTCCAAGTTGGAAATGTTGTTCTTAAATGGGATTCAAGAAGATAAGAGAAGGGAAAACATGGCAAGTTTGATAACCTATGGAAAGGACCTTATATTATTCATGCCGAGAGGGGTCACAATGCATTTTTCTTAAAAGAATTGAATGGAGAAGATCTATATGGAGGTCCTGTCAATGGCAGGATGCTCAAGCATTACTTCTGCCAAGAGTCATGATTTTTAAAGCTTTTTTACTTTCCATTGTAAATTCTCATTGTGTGAACATTGCATTCAAAATTATAAAAATAAAAAATACAAAAACAGTAGAAAAGAGAAAAGAGGGCAGATTATAAAACAAGAAAGGTACAACCCCATACCAAAAAGAGAAACAAAATATGAAAGTGTGCAAGCTCAAATGCCACTCCTAAAAACACACTTTTGGTTAGTCATACAAACTAATCATGACTAATTAGCTTTTTCAATTTATTGTTGATAGGTTAGTGAATCAGATCAGCCAAACAACATAATCTTGGCTTATCAGTAAGGTAGATTAGGATAGAAAAACAAAGGTTCAAACAAGCTCAAAATATGAACCTATGAGATTGATTAAGAACTGGTTCTAATAAAATCAAAACTTAAACTAGGGAAGAAAGAAAGATAGCTCAAACAAATTCAAAATTAGAGCTGAAGAAAAAGAGAAGGATGTTCTTAATTTTCAGATCTTAAGCCTTCACATTTTTTGTTTTAAATTTTCTACAAATAATAATCTATGTGCAGCTTGTTTTTATGCCATAGATCACAGCAAGTCAAACAACTTAATCTTGGCTTGACTGTTTTTAAATTTTTGTCTTAGAATTTAGAGAATAAAAGTTTGTCAGGCAGTTTAATCCTGACAGACAGTAGTTAGGTAGAGAAACTTATGAACTCAACTATTTAAACTGAGTTCATGGAGAAATAAGATTAGACTTAGATTAGTTTTTTGTTTTTCAAAAGAATAAAATGTTGTTCAAAAGAGTTTTCCAGTCTAAATGCACTCTGAAAAGAAGAAAAAAAATGTTAGGATCATTAGACAGGGGTAGGTAGACATGTTGTTTTGATAGAATTCTATTGTTTTTAATGGTTGCTAACATTTTTAGAGCAAAAGAAGATCAAAAAAGTAAAGAGAGTTGCAGCCAAATGGGTGAGGCATTGATCAGCTTCCAGAGAAGACAGGTCTGAAGTTCTTGACACCTTCAAGAGGGTGCCATCCCCATGTGGATCCACTGTTAGCCACCTATAAAAATTTGTCATATCAAATGGTGGCTAAGCCATTTTTAAAGCCTTCAAGAAACAATTTTATGGTCAAAATTGTGAGTTCTTAAAGTATTATGAACATAACTTATCCTTTAGTTAAATCTTCTTTGCTGTTTCCCCCATTAACCCTGAAAAATATGTTGTTTTTCAAGGAAAATGACTGCTCAAAAGACCCATTTTCCCCTTCATTTTACCCCTCTTTCCATTCATTAATAACACCATTTTCATCCCCTTCTTCTTCATAAATCTCCACCATTTCCCTCATTTTCCTTCATTTCCTTCATAAAAAGTTTTGAAAATCCTTTTTAAACCTTATTGGAACTCTGAAAATCCTCAAAAAATCCTTCAAAAATCCTAAAAAACAGTCTTTTTGCACTAACGCTTTAATCCCCTTTGGCCTTAGCCCGAGCTCCTTTTTCCGCAATAAAACCAGAGCTATAACCCGCAGTTAAGCCCCTATCGCACAATCGCAATCGAGGTTTTCTATGTTCCTTATTACCTATTACTTTTGAAAACTCTGATTGCGATTAGCCCCTTTTCTTTTCAAAACCCTCGATTCCTTCACTTTCTTCATATAACCCAAAGCCTCGCAACTGGGCGCTAAAAGGCTTAAACCCTTTCCCGAAACCTTACTTTCCTTGTATTTCCGAAAAACCTGAATTTCCTTAGTTATTTCATAAAACCCGACGAAGTGATTCGGAACAAATATTGACCATCAATCTAAACCGATTAACGGTCATCGGCTCATTGCATCGGAGGTCTGCATCAGGGCTTCCCTTTTCTTCATGTCCTTTAAAAATTTTCTAATGCGATTAAATCCCCACCGTCGATCATCCCTCCGATCCGATGGTCAATCCACCAAATATTCATTTGACGCATTTTCATGGTTTATTGTCTCCCGATGGTCCATATCGCTCCCCGTTCAAAACACGCCCTTCCACCTTTGGCCTTCATGATTAAATCCTAACCGTCGATCTAGTTTTCAGATTGACGGTCCTTGCTCCATCGCGTCGCAAAATTTCTTTTTTCCATTCCCTTCCCCTCCTCCGATTGCAATCTTGCAATTTAATCTGAGCCGTTGAAACCCACAAGAACCAACAACCCAGATTTAATTGCACTCTGCCATAGCCCTCCGACATTAAACACGCTGATTTCAATCCTGGCTGTTGATCTCTCCTAGATCTAATGGCCCGCGCTTAATTGCATCAGCATATTTCATTGTTTCCTTCCCCTTGCCTCTGCCAATTTATAATCTTGCGATCAGATCTGGGCTGTCCATCATTCAAATCCTATGGTCCAGATCAAACCCGACTTTCTTTGTTGTTTCATAAAGCCCCACAGTTTAAATTCCTTCGAAGAAGATCGACCGTTGATCTTTGCAGATAAACGGTCCTTATTTCACCCGATCTCTGCCCGACCCTCCATCTCACATTATTTTCATTTACTCTAAGAAGCAATCTGGACTGTCCATCATTCAAATCCCACGGCCCGTATTAAACCCGATAGGCCCAACTCCTTTGGTACTTACCTTTCCCATCGACGAATCTCCGCCGTCCATTTCTTTGATCCGATGGTCCACATCAAAACTACCTTTTTTCTCCATCCACCTTTTCTGTTCGTGCATCTTACCTCCATCACGCTCTCCCCACAACCATCTGATCTGAAACCCCATATCTAACGACTAGCGCGCGGTTTCGCGTGATTTTTTGCTCGAAAGTTAACATTTTAAAATTACTCGATATGGGTGGTTTTAAAAAGCCACGTGTCAAGCGCTAACACATATCACGTTCCAAAAGGCAATACCGCCTTTCCCCCTTTTCTTCGCGCGAAAACCACTGCCGGTTTTGTGCCAAACCACTGTCCTCCACAATGTGTTTTTTCATTTAATCCTGGTCGTTGATCCTTTTTATCGAACGACTCTCACTTAACGGGACCACCATTTCATTCACCCTTCCCCTTGGCTCCAAAGGACTTCATCAGGAAATCTCCGCCATTGGATGCCCTCATCTAACAGTTTTCGTTCAAAGTTGTGTGCAAACTCCATTTTTAACCCCATTTCGCTTCTGCCAAAGGTTTTTTCCTTGTTTTGTTACATTTTCTTCCATTTTCCCCCCTCCGTATTATAAATTTCCAAATTGATCTCAGCCGTTGATCAGCTCAGATCAATGGCTCAGACTTAATCTCCACCACCGTTTATCCAACTGCCTCCCCATCTGACCCTAGCGAGCAATCCTTTCCGTTGGTGGATTTCATCCAACGGTCACGATCTAACCTAACCTCCAAAGCAGTTTCAACCTATCCCCACTGGAGTTTCTTAATTTTTCTGTGTTTGTGCAGGTTTTAAGCGTTTCTCTATTTTTTTAAAGGAAAATAAATGGCCGGGGATGATGATCCCTCAGGCCACTATTCATAAAGAGGATCATTCTACAGGGTTTCACATCATGATTTATCTATGCCTCATGAGCACTGATAACACTATAAAACCCTCCGCGCACCTGCAAAAGCAACAAAACACAGTGAACCTTAATCAGCCGAAGAGTATCAGTTTCAAAGGATAAAATCAAAGCAAAAATCAAGGATTAAAGGTTTTTAACACGGTTTTGAGGGATTAAGGCATAAAACTCATTAAATCAAATGCCTAACCCATGCAGACGAAGACAGTATGAAGACTAGAAGACAAAGATTAAGCCTAATCAGGCCTAAAACACTAATCAAAAGAAAATTAACAATTTTTTTAGGAAAAACAGAGTAAAATATCCGTCCAAGGACACCTCACAGCCACATAAAAGGGGCTAATTGAATCCCCCAGCTACCAAAGAGCCACCTGCAGCCTCAAAGCAATCAAAGAAGGCATAGTTATTGCCCAATTCGAAGATATTTACATAAAGACAACTGGATTGTTATTTCAAACAAAAAAAGATATTTTAAATAGTCAGTGAAGTTATTGTAAAGGATAAATAGGCCTCAAAGTCAATATTTTTACCCATTTAGCCTTTAAAAGTAGAAACGGGGTAAATGAAATAGAGCTGTAATTCAATGCTCTCCTGCCTTAAGCCTTGCATGGTTTTCGAGGCTAGGATTTGCATTTAGTATAGAATTAATTACACCTAGATCTTAAAACTCTTCCACCTCCTCATTCCTTCTATAAATACTTCTGAAGAGGATGAGAAATTTTTGGTTGATTTTTCACTAGTTGTAATACTAAAACTCTCTGAAATAATACATAGTCTGTCTGAAGTTGAGGAAGAATTTGAAGTCTTAGAAGCCTGATGATGTTGTTGCTTGCTTGTTCTTGAGAAGGCTCTATCATTGGATCCATGAGCTTGGCTGTTAGTGAAGTATTCTAAACTATTTGATGTTTTCTCCTATTTTCATTTTGTTCCATAAATGCTTACTACAGTAGGATGAAAGTTTTAGGCTAAGAAATGACTCCTAGAAGAACCTTAGACCTGTTCATCCTTCACTGTTTTATGTTTTCTTCTGCTGAGGCATTTTAGTCATTTAATCTCTCTCTTTAGTCCTCATGCTTGTTTATTTCTCTAATAGTTCAAATAGTTGGTTTCAGCATGATTTATGGTTTTCTCCGCTTGTCTGCTGCCACTTGAAAGCTGTTTTTGAAGTCTCCCTTTGAAGTACCATTGTTTATAGTGAGCCAAGGAGGCCTGTTTTGATCATGCCCTTTGTCCTTGCTTGAACAATTGTTTTAAAGGTATTTGTAGTTGTGATCATAGATGTTTTTAGGTGTTCCCTCTTCTATGACCGCAATTATCAGTGAATCTTTTATGTTTTCTAAGTCATTTGAAATAAAATCTTTGAGGAAATAGGATGTGCTCCCGAATCTTAGTTTTAATTTTAAAAGTTTTTTTGAAGTCATTATTTGCTTAAAGTGTGGTTTGTAGAATTCATGGTTATCCCTGTCTATCAAATTCCTCTTTATTGTTCAAGTTATGTTTTCAAATTCCCTCTGTTGAGAATTCAAACTCTCTTTCCAAATCATTGATGTCCATCTCATTCACAAAACCAAAGGATCCTGTGGTCAAGTTAGATTTGCCCTTTGATATCCCATATCCATTGATAAGTTTGTCATAAACCTCTTCTTGACTCCATTGCCAAATGAATCTAATATTCCTCCTTTCTACCTATCTTTCCTAGACCTTTCATATTCTGCTATGTCATTCAACCAAACAAACAAACAAACACTTGCACTTAATAACTAGTGTAAAACCAATATTCAAAAGCAAACAAGATGAACCTTTGGAATCAAATAATTTGAGAGATCCCTCTCTGAGAACAGGAGGAATAGATCATGGAACTCTAAAGATTGGTTTGATGTTGCCTTGTCTTTTGATTTTCCAATCTATCAAAACACAGGACCCCAACACTGGTAAAGGTGATACTTTGAATAATGTTGCAGATGAATTGACAAGCCTATGAGATTTGAGAAATTTTCTTGGTATAGAGAAACAATGGGCATTACAGGGATGGACCAATGACTAAGCTCTCTTGTGACCCCCTGTGTGGAAAATAAAAATACAAGTGGGAAAATGTTGGGTGTGTGTTATATTATTTCCATGAATAGTTGCACGGTCGAGGGGGGGGGGGGGGGGTCTCATAGGTGGGGAAATAACCCACCCCCCCCGTCCCCCCGCCCCCCCTATTCATTTTGTTGGGCATAGAAAGGGGGCACATCCCCCTTGTCGTGGGGTCTAGAGGTGGATGGTAGCCCCCCTGCACGGGGTCTAGGGAAGCAACCTAAGAATTTTTGTTGGACCCTATAATAGGTGGGAAGACCTACCTATGATTTTTTGCATGAGTTTTGCACATGGTTTTAGGAATGATGGTTTTTTTGGCATGGTATTTTGTAGATACACTCAAGGGAAGCACAATTATTTTATAATCCAGGGTTAATGGATTGGGGTTTATGAATGCTTCGACATGTGTATATATATATATATATATATATATATATATATATATATATATATATATATATATATATATATATATATATATATATATAGATCTATATATGTATGTATTGTAACATCGAGGGGAACATAATGTTAGGTCCCTATATTACTAGTATCTTTCCTTATTATCGTTGAACCTTTATTGTTATTGTTGTACCCCGTAACCCCAATATTGTTATTATTGTGCCCTTACATTATTATTAAAAGTCGGCATTATATTTATATCTCATGACCTCAAGAAAAGGAGGTTTTGGTCATTTGTATCATCCAAGAATTGTTCATTTATGTAATGTATTGTAGGTTTCCCCCTCGAAGTGGCTGATTTCTAAGGCATTGATCTCTCTTTTCTTCTATTTTTAGAGTTGGTTTCATAACAATTGGTATCAGAGCTTTGGATTCTAGGGTTTCGCTGCTCCAAACAGGTCATCATGGAATTTTCACTATAAATTTTTTTCTACGAAGTTTCAGAACTTGAAATTTTTACAAAGTGAAGCCGACATCCTGAGGAACGTTGTGTGAAAATTTTAGATCTTGGTTCACAAGATTTTCAGAGATATGATCTGTGGAAGTTAGGTTTTTTTTTAGGCTCCCGAATTTCACCTAAAACATGTCATCGTGGAATTTGTGCTATAACTTTTCTTTTACGAAGGTTCAGAAGTTGAATTTTTTACAGAACGAAGCCGAAATCCTAAATAAATTGATGTACAAATATCATATCTTGGTTCGTAACATTTTCTGAGATATGATCTGTGCAAGTAAGGGATTGTTCAGGCTCCCAAATTTCATCTCAAAGTGGTGACCGTGGGAAAATCATCATAACTCTATCTCTGAGCGTCGGATGGGAATTCTGTAAAAAGTGGCCGCAAGTACATGGACTATAGTTTCCTTTGTATCAATTTCAGATCCAAAGGAGGAAAAAATGACACATGGCATGTCGTACAATTTCTCTCTACTGAAATAGTCTATAATTAGGACATTGTGGGAGATTGGGCATAACTTTGTCTTGAAGAATCAAAATATGGTCAGAACCATGGCATTCAAAATAAGATTCAGAGTGCTACTACAGGGCCAAATTTCATATACTGAAGACCCAAAATCATAGAGATAATTTAATTTCAATATCGAGCTCCTCAAAAGTAAGAAAAAGGTGTGTATTTGTTTTCCAAATTGCATAAGTCTTGTTTGAAGAATCAATTTGAATTGACTTCAAGGGTATATTTTAGAATAGATATTAGTATTGGGTTCTAAAATTCCCCCTAAAAATAATTCAACACCCATTAAGCCTTCACAAGGCTCTACTATGGCTCATGAAGATGAAGAAATGCAACATGACATATCAAAATTACAAGAGCAAGTGCACCAAATTTCTCTCTCACAAAGAGAAAAAAAAATGAAATTGATGTTTTGAAGAAAAGAGTGGAAGATAAGATGGATGGTTTGAAGAAAGGCATGGATGCTACGATAGTAGGTTTGAAGAATGGTATGGAAGAAAACTTGGAAGGTTTGAAGGAAGACATGGAGGGTTTGAAGGAAGGTTTGTCAAAGTTGATACAAGAAATGATTCCTAATGGCGAAAAAATAGTAGAGGAAGCTCATGATGAGAAAAAAATAAATGTTAATCATGATTTCATAAAATCTAATGTTGGATTGAAGAACCACCATATTCCAAATATGGATATGAGGAAGTTTGATGGAAAGGATCCCGTAACATGGATATTATAGATGGAGCAATATTTTGATCTCAATAATGTGAAAACACACACAAAAGGTACACATTACAATTTCACATTTAGAACAAAATAAATTTGTATGGTATCGATGGCTTTGCTCCCGTAAAAAAATTGTCACTTGGTCAATTTTTACGGAGGAAATGATAACAAATTATGAGGATACAAAGAGAACACCTTCTTTAGCCAATTGATAAATCTCAAAGAAAAGGGTTCAGCGGTGGAGCACATTGAGGACTTCCAAAAATTGAATATAAGGGTAACTGATATTCCAGAGGAACACATGATTGATGTATTCATAGGGACTTTGAAGAATAAAATCTAACATGAAGTTTGCATTTGGGAACCTGATCCATTGGAGGAGGCATTGAGGTTGGTAAGAAAAATTGAATGTAAAATTATGGCGACAAGGAAGCCTACCACTCATCTTTATAAAGATGGAACTGTTGCTACTCCTATACTTCCACAACCTACAAGGTTGACACCACAACAATTGGAAGAAAAAATAGCAAAAGGGCTTTGCTACAGTTGTGATAAAAAATACACTAAAGGTCATAAGTGTGCTGAGTGTTATCACCCTAGTAATTCTCAGGTTGTGGGATGGGGATTTTTGTAGTTAAGAACACCAGGGGTAACCAAGAACCGCTTTGGGAATTCAGGATCTATCCTTCCTGAGCTCCGGAGAGGGATCTCTCCTAAAGGTTTAGCTTTGTTTTGGTAAAATATTTTAGGCTAGTTATGAGTGAACAGTAGGACTTGTTTTGAAATATTGGTGGGAACAAAGAGATTTCAAGGTAAACCAGAAGGATCTACTAGAACATTGGGCAATGGAGTCAAATCTCTAGGCAGACAAAACTAAGAAATAAGGCTTAGAGATGCAAATGTGCTAAGGGAAAGATAGGTGACCTTCTAAGGCTTTGTATAGGCTTGATTTGATGGAGTGGGCGGGATTTGAGAAAAAGGGCACTTAAGAATCCTTAAGCTACAGATAAGAAGATTGAAGAAGGGGATCTAACTGGGACCTAAAGAAATTAATAATTTTATGGTCTGGTTATCAAGCAGAAAACATCAAAATGCCAACAAGTTTAAAACAGGGAGCTTATTCTCACTAATCCTTTTTAATTTATCCTTAATTGATCATTATAGAATAGAAACACATAATATGAATGACTGTAAACTTTAAAAGAAATACACTGAAAACAGGAAAAAACGAGACTTATCTTGTCACCACGAGAATCCTTAGCTATGATGTCTCTAATCTCATTTCTAGTCTGCTGCTTCGCTAATTGACTCACCAACTTCAATATATCCAGCAAAAAAGACTATAGTTGTCTTGAGAAATTTTATTCACACTGAATACTTCAAATTATGAAGTATCTATACATAAATTTGTTTACAAAATATTCAGAAATTGAGATAATGTTTTAATAAAAAATAGGAAGGAAAACATAATAAGAGGGACAACTGCAAAACAATTTGCAAGTTGTTCCCTTTTACAAGCGAAAATAGAACTGATTATTCTATTTTAAACTAATTGTTGATGTGCTGTGTGCTTTGCTGGCAATAGATACATTTTCTTGTGGATGATAGCTTCTGGAGTACTCTTTCTTTTTCATCTTTTGATCTGATACTCTTTATCTTGCTTTTGACTGTTTCACTGCTGTAATAAAAAATGACTAGCAGTAAAAATTTGATTTAACTAATACACTTTAACCCTGGTACACTTTGACATTGATTTTTCCACCACAAGGTAAAAGTAAAATATGAGCTTCCAAGTAATTTCTCTATCAAATTCACAATAGATCTGTGAATTCTTGCCACTATTCTGCATTGGGAATATTCATATTTTTCAGCTTCCTGTAACTTTCATCAGCTTCAGTATATTTGGAAAAGTTAGGCTTTACAGTGAGCATATGTTTTATTTCATTTTCCAAAAAGAATAAATTTTCAAAATAATGAAGAAGTACTTTGCCACTTGGTGATCCTTGTGGAAGTGGTTGTTTGGCTTGCTCTTTTGCATGAGTTTTGATTTTTAGATCATAATATTTTTGAGGCATCAACTTGTCATTCAATGCATGAATGTCTGGAAAACCTGCTTCTGATAATATTTTGTATTTGGCCCAAAATCTTGAGATGGCCAAATTCATGTCTTTACACATGTCTTCCAAGTTATTCATCATGTTCCTTTTATTTATGACTTTCTTGATTTGTAGGATGGTCTCTGTCCTATCAGTAATTTTCAATTCTTCCAACTCTTCTCTATTATTGCTGTTCAAAAAGGCTATGAGTTGAATTGCTTGAGCTGGCTTATTTTCAATCTCTCTTAGTTTTGTCAATTTCTGCATTAGCAGCCTGTAGTAACTCTTTTTGCTCATCAATTATTTGAATTGATGGCCATTGAGAGTGAATTCCTTCAATGATCTTTGTCCACAAATGATTTTTAATATATGCAACCTGATCAGTAAAATTCACCTGTGCTTGAAGAATTCTAACCTGCTCTTGCAGTCTATCTGCCCTCTATTCATGCCCTTTGGAAGTAATCAAGGCATCTCTTTTGGAAGATTCTAGATTTTTAATAGTGCCTTTCAAATTAATTATTTCTTTCTCTTTAATTGACATGTCTTCCATGGCTCTGATCATGGCAGCTTTGTCATGTTTTGTATTTATTTGTGAATTTGAGGAAGAAGAAGCATATATTTCATGAGAAGTGATTGGCACTGCAGTGGCCATTACTCCTTGTGGTGCTAAGTGTTCTGCTAATGTTGATGGAACAACTGTACTCACAGTAGGAATTACTGTAGGAATGTGATCCTGTTGAGTTTTCTTTAGGTCTTCATTTTCTCTTATGGAAGCTTCCAATTGACTTTCCATTTCTTTTATTTGGGCAGTCATTTCATGAACAAGTTGTTTGAGTTCATCATTTTCAGTTTTCTGCTGAAGAATTTCCTTTGCTTGAGGATTTTCATTTCGGGGAAACTTTAGCTGCTTTCTAAGGGCAACTATATCCTCATTTTTCTGTTTAATCAAAGTCTTTGCAATCTCCATGTTAGCAGGATCAGCTCCTGCTTCAATCACCAAATCTTCAAGTGCTTTGATCCTCAAATTGTTGGCATATAGTGAGGCCTTGTCCAATTTCATTTGATTCTGCAAGTTTAGCACTGTTTTCTCAAGCCTAATAGATTTCATAGTCTTACTAACAATTTTAGAATATAGCATTTCAGTATTGCTCCTATGAAGTTCTGTTTGATCCAATTCATGAATAGCATCTGCATCAACTTCAAGATCTGTTTTGGAATAATCTGCTACTGATTTTGGATCAGCCACTGCAGGCTTCAAAAATAAAATTACTAATTTATTAGAAGAGTAATCAAAAGATGAAAGAAGTCTGTCCTTGTTTCCAGGCTTTTCCTTAAGGAATCTAGAATATGCTTGATTCTTGATTTCTTCATTCTTCTCTTTGATCTGTCTGAACCTGATTTGAATTTCTGACTCTGTGTTGTTAGGTTCCTTAGAAGAAGAAGTCATATCAATGTTTGTTTGACTATCTACCATGAATGTAACCTTCTGTTGTGTTCCAATTTTGACATTTTGAAGCTCTTTAAGTGTTTTAGTTACTATTCTTGTAGCTTCATCATCAGTTTCATTATCTTCAATATTAACAGCTTTATTCCTTTCTTCATCTGTCAATTTACTTTTCTTACCATAAGGAATTCTAAATCTTTTATCCTGTATAGTTTCAGCTCTGAAACTATCACCTTCTCTTCTCCTTTTATGTACACTTTCAGTTTCCTTGCTCACTGTAGCCACTTGTGTTTGTTCAACCTGTTTATCATTTTCATTTTTTCTTTGCATTTCCAAGGAATCATCATCAACTAGAGTGTTGGGCTCCCATTCAAGTTTGTTAGCATACTTTTCAATATGGGGCTTGGAGTCATGCAAGAAGACAGGTAACTTGCATTTCACTCTTAGTGTGCTTAAAGCACCTTGTGGATCATAATTCCACATGAAACTATATGGAAATTTGTACTCTTTCAATTTCACATTGATTTCATGGGCTGCTTCTCTATTATTTACAATAAATGGCCCAATTTGATTCTTCAGTTTAAACTGGTTCTTTTTCCTAGCAACTATGAAATTAATTTCATCTGCATTTAATAGCTGCCTCAAATATTCCAATGAAAATATTCTTGTTGTAACAAATATTGGTAGTTTATATGGGGCTAGGAGTGCACCATATACTCTGATTTCTGTGTAACTTTTATATCAATACCAGTCCCCTGTTTTACAGCTCTCAGACAGCTGTAGAATTCTCTTTGTCTCTTCATTAATCCTAGGGGTCTACTCTTTGTTCAACAGAATCATAGCAGGCACTAAAAATAGGTCATTTAAATTTGCAAAGCTATATTCTCTATTCCATTTTCTTATAATTGATGACCAAAACACCACTGAAAGAACATTTCCCTCTGGATCCACTTTTTGAAATTCAATGGGGAACTTATCTGCTTGATAATACAAAAAGAGGTGAAGCAGATATGATGTGTATCTGAAGACTCCTTCTTCTGATAATCTTGATAACTGATAATGCATGTTTTCTGCAATGAATTTAGCAAAATTGTACACTATAGAAGGAGATTGGCCAGGACTCAGGGTTGACAAAAAAACCTAATATAGCCACATCTGTGAATTCATCACTGGTGTATCCTAATATGAATGATAGCATTGAGACTATTTGCCTAGTTTCATCTCGAAAGTCAAAGGTATCAAAAAGAGGATTAAGTTTGGGGATATCAACTTTCTTAGGACAAAAAGTTTGGAAGATTTTGAATTTAGAAGCAAATTCAAGCTCTAGATAATTTTGATTCAACTCCTATATAGACAATGAAGCAGCATTGGAGTCAGGATTCAGTTGTAGCATGGAATTTATTGACTCTTCATTGATGTAAAACAGGACCTCTCTATCTTTGTTTACAATGCATCTTTGATCTAGGAGATAAAAGGATTGACATACTCTGATAAAATCAGGGGATGGATGAGTTTGAGGAACAATATACTTTGGAAAATTGGACTCCTAGACTAGAATATCTTTGTCACCTTTTTCTACAGACTTGCCAAAGAACCAATTGTAAACATCAAGAAAGTTAAATTCTACAGTAGGGTCCAGGATTCTATAATCAAGGTCAACTAAGGGATTATTCTCTGGAGAAGTGACTGGAGGCTGGACTGGCCTGACCACCTTTGTAGAATATGCAATAAGTGCAGGGGTTGGTTTATCAATTTTGGAAGATTCAGGCTGAGGGAATTTTGCAGAGGATTTATTTTGAGGCTTAGGGCCTCCATTTTTAGGGGTCACTTGTTTCTTTTTCATTTTTGAATTGAACAAAGCAAGCTTAGATGGTTTGCTAAGTTCTTTTATTAGAAACAAGGGCTTCTTGGTGAATTTTACTGGTAAAAAAGGGTTTTTGAGCAGGGTTTTAGATAAAACAAGGGTTTTAATGCTCAGAATATGTGTTACGACCAATATCAGAAGTGAAAAAGACCAGGGTTTGGGAAAAAAATACAAGAAATGGCGATTAGGGATTATGGGGAAATTTTGATAGAGCTTCCCCTGTAAAATGGATGTTTTTCTGCAATTTTTATATGTTCAATTAAAGAATTTACAAGTAATAACAGGAATTTTGAAGTCGGGTGGGTAAGTTTTGAAGAAAAGTACTTGAAATCAGTATAATTGGGGTTTGAAGATGTTTAAGCAGTTGTGCTTGATCTTCAATTTCTGCTGAAACAGTCTCTTGGAAGGTAATGCAGTACTTTGTAGTCGAATTGCAGGGCAATTTGGCTTTTAAAATGGTGTTGGATGGTTAAAAAAGAGGGAAAAAAGCTATGCGCAAGATCTCAGAGGTTAAATGGTGAAATTTCGAGGAAAAAAGATTCTGTAAAGCTTTTCACAGGTTTAAAGCACAAAAGGTGAAAGTTTGAATGAAAAATATAATTTTAATGTATTAAACCTATGGTGGAAACCACAGTTAAATCACATTAAATTATGGCTAAGCGGGTATGGTTTTTGGAATACCACCAGTGGTATTCCTGCGAGTCAATAGTGGTAAGCGGTAATAAGATTTTTGAATGCGACGCAATGAGATTGCAACACGTCGACGCGGGGTGGTTTGGAAAAACCACCCATTTCGCGCGACTTTTCCAAAACATTGATCGATTAGTTTTTGAACGCGAAAATGGATTATCACCGTCGGATCTGGCTTTAGGGAGCGAACGGTGACGATTAAAGGGAAGATGCTAGGAACGATCACTTATTGGGTGCAACATGGGCTGTAGATCTTGGGAATAAAGAGGAGATCAGACGGTTGTTTATCAATCGCGATGGGGAGGGATAAATATATTGATTGATCACATAGATTTCTCACCGTTGGATTAAATGGATTCTGGGGATTGAATGGTCGAAAGTGAATCCAATGGGAAAAAGTTTTGTTTAAGTCATATATACATAAATGACTCTTTTTAATGAAAGTAAGTAATCGGGAGGGTTTTTCAAGGCTTTTTACCAAGGTTAGGGACTATTGTAATGAAAATATATTGCAGGGAAATGGTAAGGTTAGAGATTTAATCTTAGGTTAAGGAATCGGGGAAGGGAAATATACATGAAATAAGTTTATTTTTGTTGAAGTTTGGTTTAGATGAAACTTCGGGGATTTTTTGACTTAAAACATATATAACATATGTTTAAATATTTTTCATATATTTTATTTATATGATTAATTAAATCGAGAAGACTTAATTACCATCAGGTCGGGATTACATATAAGGGTAAACTTAGCCAAAGGGGTTATAAAGCGGGGGTTTTATTTAAACATGTGGGAATAAATAACTTTAGCTTAAGTTATAATAAGTGGGTTTTTGGGATTTATCTATAAAAAGGAATTATATAATAGGAAAAGGTTAGTTGTATAGGGAGTTAATATATAAGTTAAATTTAGTATGAAAATAGGACATGGAATACTCAAAACACATATTCATAACAAGTAAAGTGAAATACAAGATAATTTTCATTGATCTTATCACTTAGCTCATGATATAATGTTATTTTGAGGGTTTATTGTGTTTAAATGATGTAGGAAGTTAGCTAAATAGGAATTAAAAGTGCTTTTAAGTAAAAATGAGATTTTACTCAGGATTTTTCGAGGGGATGAGTGCATGAATGGTAAATGATGTAATTAAGGGATTAATATAGACATTTCACATTTTTTAACTGATTAGTCATAGAGCCTTGGGTCCGGTCCCAACAAAAGTCAAGGAAATGCCTTCAGCCTTTCTGACTGATAGTTTAGAATGTTTCATGACTATGAGAAGGGGAAGTCAATTTTTTGGCAGGCCATGATGAATGATATTTACATTGAGACTTTTCACCTTCTTCTACCTACCCATCTTACCATACTAACATTTTTTCTTCTTTTGTAATAAGGTGCATTTAAGCTAGCAACCTTCACAACATTTATTCTTTCTGAAAGCAAGTAAACTATCTAACTCTACACTTATTTCATCCATGAATCCAGATTAAACTGTTGGATTCACTTTATTTCTCTACCTAACTACTGAATTGTTAGAATTAAACTGTCTAACAACTCATTATTCTCTATGTACAACAAAGGAAATTGAAACAATGATAAGTTAAGATTGAACTGTTTAACTCATCATGGACTAATGGAATTTACTGACACTCTGCCATAGTCAAAAAGTAAAAAGTAGTGGCATTTATGCTTGCTCACTTTCATGTTTTATTCATTTTTCTTTTGGGGTCCTTTATTTTTTCTAAGTCCTTTGATTATTCTTTTAGGAATTTTTACCCTCTTTTTGATTTTTTGATTTTTTTGATTTTTTACAAAATATGTGAATACAACTTGCAGAAGGCAAAGTATGTACAAATTTACCAAATTACCAATAGTCAAGTCAAAAATTATGACCCATATATTATAGGTTGCTAATATTGGCTTCACTTGGGGATGGATTTTCCTAGTGAAATGCCAAGAACTCTGAGATCAGTAGCCTTATCCATTGACCTTGGTGAAGCTGTAAATGTCTTTTGTGTTTTGAAACAATCATATATATGATATGTTATACTGCAAAGCTTAGGGCCTTTTCTTCAGACTTCAAATTTGTAGATAATATATCCAATCCAATCTTACACTCTGAATATGAATATTTACAATGATAAAGTAAATGGGTCTAATTTTTAAGTGACTTGCATGGAATAGTAATGTTTCAACATTATTCCATTTACTGGTCCTTTTTGAAGTTCTGTACCATCCAAATTCCTGATAAAAAAGGAATTGTTTCCTCTGTAACCATATATGACATAGGGTCCTTGCCATAGAAAGTCAAACTTCCCATGTTTACCTTTATCTTCTCTTCTTGCATCCCATCTTAAAACTTGATCTCCTATGAAAAAGTCATCTTCCTTAACTCTTTTGTCAATTTTTTTTTTGATTTTGTCTTGTAAAACTTGTGACTTTTCATAAACTTCATTTCTGGTTTGTTGAAGGTGTATGGTATCATTGATTCTTCTTTGAATGTCATTAGTTTCAACTTGTAATTCCTGGATGATCTTCATGACTGGGACACCCAAGGAAGAAGGACAAACTACATTTGTACCATAAACAATTTGATATGGTGAAGTTCCTATGCACTTTTTTGTAGTAATCCTGTCAGCCCAAAGGGCATATATTAGCTTCTTGTTCCATGTCTTTTTATTATCTTGGAGAAGTTTTTTGATGATGTTGACTAAACTTTTATTGGAGGATTTGGCCAGACCATTACCTTGGGGATAATATGCTATAGAATGACCTAAGGTTATATGGTATTTATGGCAGAAAGCAATCATCTTTTTAGATTTGAAAGCAACAACATTGTCTGTAATAATTTTGTGTGGGCATCCAAATCTAGACAAAATATTACTTTCAATGAATGAGATAATAACTGAGTCTATAGCTTGCCTAGTGGGAATTGCTTCAATCCACTTAGTAAAGTAATCAATAGCAGTTAGAATCCATTTGTGTTGACCTGAGGATGGAGGATGAATTTCACCTATGAAGTCTAAACCCCATAACTGAAATGGTTTTTCTGTGGATATTGGTTTCAGAGGTAATGGCAAAAGTTTCTTTTTACCTTCAAAAATTTGGCACTTATGACAAGAGGTAACAAACTTTTTAACATCTGAAAACAAGGATGGCCAGTAAAAACCAGCTCTGAGTATTTTATCAGCTGTGCTCTTCCAGTATAGATGGCCACCACAGTCACCTGCATGAAATTCTTCAAGGATCTTGTCAGATTTAGATTTCAATAAACAATTAAGTAAAATTCCAGTACTTTCTTTCCAATATAGTGCATTATTTAAGGTACAGAATTTAATTGATTTTTGCTTGATAAATCTTGCCTTGGTTTTGGTAAGTCCAAGAGGAGCTTGTAAGTTTGTAAGTGAAAATATTATATCAGAGTACCAGGGTGAGTCTTGATAGGCTTCACTGATCGATGGAGTCACCATCTCCTCCTGGTCATCTACTTGTGAAATGAAATTAATATCTAAGGCATTGCAATTGGATTCAGCCATCAATTTGGCTAAACCCTGTCCTTTAATGAGTTTAGTTGGTTTAATTTCCAGATCATATTCAAGGATTGTGGCTATCCACTTTCCTCTCCTACTGTCTGGTCCATCTTGAGTCAAAATGTCTTTAACTACTGCATTAGGGACATATGCAATTATGTGTGAATGAAGTATATACAATCTGAAATATTTTATAGCTTTAACCAGAGCCAAAGCCTATTTTTCAATTATGTTGTATTTCAATGGTGCATCTCTGAGAGCTTTACTAAAAAATGCAATGGGTTTTTCAAAGCCTTGATCGTTTTTCTACAGAAGAACTGCAGCTATGGTGTGTTCGGATGCAAAGGAAAAGATTATAAAATATTTTGTGTAATCTGGACTGATAAGTGCTGGTGCTTTTGTTAAGGCCAGTTTGATAGATTCAAAAGATTGTTTGGACTTTATTGTCCATTTAATTGAGGAGTCCTTTTTAAGCATGTTATTAAGATCTTTTATAATCTCAGCCAGATTTGATATGAATCTTCTTAGAAAATTGATCTTTCCCAAGAATTCTTGGAGTTCTTTAATGTTCCTTGGTGGTTGAATGTTTATAATTCCTTAAATTCTTGCAGGGTCTATTCTAATGCATTCTTTTGAAATGATATGACCTAGAAATTTGCCTTCTTCTAGCTCAAAAAGAGTCTTTTTAGGATTGAGAGATATACCATATTTTCTACATTTAATAAAAAATTGTCTCAGATGATCCAAGTGATCATCATTTGTTTTAGAAAAAACAATAATATCATCCAAATAAATGACTAAAAACTCATGGATCTCCTTGGCAAAGGCAATATCCATGGCCCTTTGAAATGTAGCTCCTCCATTTTTTAACCCAAAAGGCATTTTCACATACATGAAAGTGCCCCATGGAGTAGTAAATGAAGTTTTGGTTTGGTCATCTTTGTGAACTAGAATCTGATTGTAACCAGAGAAACCATCTAATAAAGAGATTCTGGAAGAACCTGCTACCCTCTATAAAATATGGTCCATTTTTGCAAGGGGTAGTTATCCTTCAAGGATGCTTTATTAAGATTCCTAAAGTCTATGCATAGTCTAATTTCTCCTGTCTTTTTTCTAGTTGGCACTAAATTAGATACCCAGTCATAAAATCTGATTGGTGCAATTATCTGTGCATCAAACATTCTTTTGACTTCTTTTTTGATTAAGGGTAACAAAACTGGATTAATCCTTCTGATTTTCTGTTGAAAAGGTTTTTGATTATCTTTTAAAGGAATTTTATGTTGGATAATGTCTGTGTTGTAAGTTTTTAAGTCTTCATAGCTCCATGCAAAGACATCTTGAAATTCTTTTAAAAGTTCAATATATTTGGCCCTTTCATCTGATGATAAGGATTTGGATAGTTTGATTATTCTTGGTTTTTCATCTGTCCCTAAGTTATACTCTTCTATGTCAGACTTAACTGGCTCCATTTTTGGCCTTATGGGCACATCATTGGAGTCAAATAAGTCTTCGAGAGGAGTTAAACCTCTGGGTAAAATGTTATTCTTTAAATCAATCAAATCTATTTCATCTTCAATCAATTCCTCTATTTCTAATTTTTCCATTTCATTAATGTCACTTTGAGTAAAAATAGTAGGCTTTTCAAACTTATGTACATATAAATTATCTAAATCATCTATTTGACAGAAATTTAAATCTATATCACAAGGTGGATCTATGTTACATTTGTTATCTATTTGATAGTTTTGAAATTCATGTTCATTATTCAAAAAGTGATAAATTTGTCGATCCTCTGAAAAAATTTGCCAACATTTTAAATTATCAGGAACAATAGGCCTATATTTAATCTCAACAGAGTATTTTTGCAATGGTGAAAAATGAATTTTACAACTGCTGGCAAAAGTAGCTAAGCAATGGGCCTGTATGTTTTGATCTCAAGGGATGACAACAAAATTACCTTCTAACAATTCTTCAAGCAGTTCCAATACTGTTTCTCTGTATCTTGCAAGTCTGGGGTTGTGACCTAAATATTATGCGTTTATTTGTTTTATAACTAGTTCAGAATCACCCAAAACCATTATTCTTTTTCCTCCCTTTTTTCTAATAATTTGCAGGCCTAAGATTAAAGCTTCATATTCAGCCATGTTATTGGTGCATTTGAAGTTTAATCTAAAAGCATGCCCTTCAGAATGACTTTTTTCAATGTTTGTAATCCAAACACCAGCTCCAGCTCCAAATTTATTAACAGATCCATAAAAATATAGATGCCACAAAGCTTCATGACCAATATAATCATCCATGATTTTAAGTCTTTTATCAGTGAGTTCATTTGGATTTTCATTTTGATCAAAGTTACTAAGAATAAAAGAATCAAGATCAGTGGGAGTAGAATAAATTGGATAATTTGTTGGTCTGTCTACACTACTGATCATGTACTTCATCAAAGTTTCTCTATAAAGCTTCTTAGGCTGTCCAAATACAAAGATAGTAGCATAACTCATATCCAGTTGTAGAGATCCCTGCAACTTTGCTCCCCATGAGTGAGAAAGAAGCATACCTTATTTTGGCGGGATATCGGCTACTTCAACGTCCATGATCATACTCTTACTAGGATATTAGACAAGGTTAACACATATATCTTTAATCAATCCAATACATTGGACTTTGGATGAATCAAATGAGAACAGGTCCTTATAGGGTCTGGTTATGTTTATATTAAGAGTTTCCATTATAGCTTTAGGCATTAAATTGTGGGAAGCTCCAGTATCTAACATAGTATTATGTAATATTTGGTCATGTATAGTAAGACTTAAATAAAATGGGGGTATCGACCCATCTGAATGCTTTCCATCAACATTGGGACCAAAAATCAATTTAGGCCTATCTTCATTCATGTTAATTTTATCTTCATTCTCATTCACATTCAATACATCAGAAATCATAGATCTATATAAATCATTTTTAGCTAGTTCTACTAAGGGAACAACTATTTTCAATTTGGATATTTCAGAGTGCATATTAAATGTTGGTTGAGATCTAATGGTTTGAATCACTTCTTCTTTGGGAACTGTGGTTTGTGATGACTTTTCTTGAGTTTCTACTATTTTTCCTTTGTTTTGAGCTCTTCTCTTGTCTTCTGTCTGAGTTTCTTGGTTTCTGCTATCCTTTATTGTTTTTTCAGGGGTATTTTGGGAATTGGCAGAAGTTTTATCAGTCTTATCAGTTTTAGGGTCTGATATTTTAAAGTCAGTAGGATTCTTTCTTGGCTCAATGACTGTTGTTGAATTGGTGGCTTTGGGAGAATTATCTTTGGAAACATATTTGGAAGATTGTGCCACTTCGTCAGTAATATCTACAATTTTTGGGCCCTACTGCTTTTTAGGACTGGTTGGATTTGAACTCTGTTTGCCATCTTTGGGAAGAATTTGCAAGAATTTTGATTTAGAAGTATCAGACTTCTTTTTGTTTTGTTCTTGTTGGTTTGGAGCATTACTCTTTATAGCAGGATCAATGTTTTTCTTGCTCCTAAGGTTGTATTGACTGTGATTTTCGTTTATTACAAAATCATAACCTTGTTTATAATCATAGGATTCTCCGGATTCTACTTTGCACTGTTGAAGTTCAAAGAGTTCCTGGTCCTCCTGAGTGAGGAAAATGGTATTGTTTTCATCAATCCCAATAACAATGTTTATGTCTTCCTCCTCATCAACACTGTTTTGTGAACTTTCTTCAAAGTTTTCTTGAAATGGGGTTCTTATATTCTGATCAAGGGAAGGTTCCTTACCTTTCCCGGGGTTGGTGTTTTTTCTGTAATTGGGATTTTGGATCTGGGATTGATTGTCCCATTGTGGTTTCTTTTCAATTTTATCCAGTCTGTCAACTACTTTTTCTAGCGCTTTAGTAATGAAATCAAATTTACTATCTAAGTGAGACGCTTCCTCTTTAATGGTAACCCTTCTTTCATTTCTCATTCTCGCCTTCTTTGCAAGTATGTTGATTTCTACACCTACATCATTTTGTTTCATTTTCTCTAAAGTATTTGCATCCCTTTCCCTAAGTTGCTAAGTCATGTCTATGTCAAAACAGTCAGGGAATTTCAGTAGCATGGAATATGGGGTAGGTTTAAGGTCTGCAGGAATGGAATTGTATACGCTGTTATATCTTGTTTCTTTTGGGATAAGTCTTGGATAGTTTCATTTGGGGCTCTCTTGACAACATCAAATTCAGATAGTATTTGCATAGGGTTCTTATTTTTCTCCCATTTATTAAGGAAGGCTCTATGGAATGTGTTAGCACCCTGTAATCAGCAATATTGGAAAAAGTCCGACTGCAGGGAGAACATTATTTCAGCCACTTTGGGATTCTAGGATCTAGCCCTCCTGAATCTGGAGAGGGATCTCTCCAATAAGTGCAAAGATGGATTTGTCTTTGGAGTTTTGGGTAATGATATTAGGCTAGTTATAAAGGCCAAGGGTTTGTTTTATTTTTGGATGGTTGAGCATGATTATCGTTTGAGGTGGAAAGTCCTAAATGCAAAGAGTTTCAAAGGTGTGAAGTTGCAAGCGAATAGAACAAGCTTTGGCCAGAAAGATAGATAATTGTACGTTTTAGTCCATTGGGCTATGGAGTCATAATAGGGTTTAATTGAAACAGAAAGGGGCAAGAGTGGTCCATGGGGCAAGTCATCTATGTCTAAGGGTCTATTTGAAGTTGGATTTATGGAATGAAATGAGACAAAAAAGAAGGGGAATTAAACAAATGAAGAACAAAGAGTAGCCTAGGATCTGGTAAGTACTTTGAAACTAGCCAGCCTTTGAAAAACACTTAAGAAAGACATAAAAAGAAATCCAGGATCTAGCAAGTACTTCGAAACTAGCCAGCCTTTGATACACTTTCAATAGAAAATATTTTAAAAAAAAGGGGAACTTGAAGGAAACTTTTGGAGAAGAAACTAGCGGGTCGGGCTCACCACAAATCCTCTCCTAGCTCTGCTCTACTTGGTTACTTTCAAGACAAACACAAAGGTAACACAGAATGGCCTAAGATCTGGTAAGTACTTTTAAACTAGCCAGCTTTTAACACATTCAAAGGGAAACTTTCAGACAATATTTTGGGATAAAACTAGGACCAGGGCACACCATATCTTCCTTAGTTCATCTCTACTTAACATATACTGAAAATAACATTTAAGAATAACAACTAGCTCAGACAGTAGGATGAGGGAATGCCAGCATTCCTATGCTTGAATTGAATAAGATCATTCCTAAATAACAAAAATTGGAAGAAAACATGTAGATAAAGATTTTTAGTCAGAGAAGGGTACTGATATACAGTAGGTCCTAACTCTATGCATGTTGTTCTTTATAAGAGAAGATGAACATAGTGAAAACAAAAGTAAAATAACAATTCACAATAATAAATAACATCATCGTCAACATAGACCAGCATCCCATAAATAAGCTTGTATTGATGCTCCAAACCAGTTACAGCTTTAAGTCCAATGCTTTAGTTTAGCAATCATCTAAATTTCCCAGACTAACTTATCTATCACAAGCAGAGATCCAAGAGCCAGTTAACACTATTTACAGGTAGAAGTCTCAAGCTCAATCACATTTCAAAGTTCAACAACCAAATCAACCAACCCCTCTCTCATCTTCTCCAGTAGAATTTATAGAAGAATGAGAAGGTGAGATCTAATAAAAGATCTCCAAAGATAATTAATACAGACTTAATGGCTTCTCAGCCTTTGGGGGGCTCGATGAAGAAGCTTACATAGGTGTCCTCTGTATTAAATAATTTACATTAAGATTTAAGCTCAGTGGGAGCTCTTTTTGACTTTTGAGGCTCTATGTTATGTTAAAGTAACTCTGCTGATATTTTGTCATTATTTTCATTTGCAGATTTAACTTTCTGGCTGCGCTGAGGTGAATATATGATCTTGATCAATAAATTCGTCCTTTGTTTGAATGCTTTGAGGCACAGGCGGCACCGTGGTAGATGGGAGGAATAAATTTTCCTCAGATGTGGCGGTGGAGGCTTTCCTGTCTGATAAACACTTAGGATTTTATTTTAACTGTGTCTTAATTAGGAGGATTAGGCTTTTGATAATCAATATTAGCTGTAATCCTCATGAATTTGTCTTCAATCTTCCATTCTGGTGCGTTCTGCCTTCGACACTGATACTCTTTGATTTTTGATTCATTTACTGTGTTCTGTTGGTGTGCAGTGTTGCGCAGGGATCATGAGGCATCAGTGCCTTTGGAGTATTGACAAGGCGCAACAGTTTTAAACCATGGATGGCTTTCTTTTAAAGAATTGAAGGTGTGAGAGTTAAACCCCAGCCTTCGGCCTTTCTTCAGTATATAATGGAGAAACCATACAATCACCCTTTTTTATCAAATAATACACCCGGACTTCAAAATCCTGATAATCCAAGCTGTATAACTATTTCGGGTCACAAAAGGGACTTGCTGACATCAGGGTGTTTGTGACCCAAAATTTTATGAAATCCGCCCTATAAAGCTTATCGGGTCTGTTTTGGGGCCTACTGATGTTAGCCCAAGTGTGACCCGAAATTTTATGAAATCCGCCATATAAAGCTTATCGGGTCCAGATTTCACGACCATGTGAGCGATCAAACAAGACTCGCTCCAATCGGTTGTTTCCACGTGGGTGCTGACTATGCGTTGGGGACCACCGGTTCTGTGGGACTGCTAACTGTTGTCGTGGCTGTGCGGACTAGGGCGAATGATTGTGGGCCATCGATTTGCAGATCCGATCGATGGCGGATATGTTTTGATAAATGCGCCGTACCTTGGTTCATCTCTCGAGGTTCTTTTGAGTGCGATCACCATCCGATGAGTCGGCCTCAGATCGGATGGCGCACTTCAATATCATGCTGAGTCCACAGTCGAGTTTTAATGGACGATGAGAGTGGGTTTTCAAAACCGCTTAAGGCCACGTGTTGTCTTGTGGCATTGATCACGATAAAACGAGAAATATAGCTTATCCCACAAAGGCAATGCGATAAAAACTGTTTTGGTTTTGTACAGTGATTGACCGTGGGGACCATCGGGGCGATTGATTTGTGGGCCGTTGATCTGTAGATCAGATCGAAGGTGGGGAGCGAATTAAGTTTTGCTCCGGCGGAAACCTTTTCAAACCCTGCAAAAAACACAAAAAATTAATATAAACAAAGGTTTCATGTGTCGAGATGGTTTTATATATACGAAGAGGATAGGCGCCCGACTGCGGGGCCTTGGTATATATGAAATGAAATATGACTAGGGGCTATAATATACAGGGCTAATCGGCATTGGAGTTTTTGTTTAATCACACAAACAAATGTGCTCCGTGAGTTGCTCCGATGCGATAAGTGCTCAGGACCTTAGCACTTGGTTCTAGCACTGGGGCACATGGAGGGAAAATGGTTTGGATTTAGCCCAAAGGGGCTTAAACCCATAGTCAAGATACTTGTTTTTTAGGACATTTTCAAGATGTTTAGAAGGAATTTGGGGGTTTCGGTGTAATTCGAAACGAGTTTTAACCTTTGTAAAAATGATTTTCATACATGGAAGAAGGGAAATCATGAAAAATAGAGGAATTTTATGGAGGAAAAGGCGAGCAAAATGGGGGTTAGTCTTTCAAATGAGGAAAGGGAAAAATGTGATTTTGCAACATTTTCTTCTCATGAAATTAACAGAATTCCAAAGTGTAAAATGGGCACAGTAGGGTAGATTTTGGAGAGAGGCATGAGGCCTTCAAGAGTCTTCAAGAGCCAACACTTTTTGCAATAAAATTTGTTCCTTGAAGGCTCCAAAAAATGATTTAGCCACCTTTTGGTATAATAAAATTTCATAGGTGGCTAACAGTGGCTCCACTTGGGGATGGTGCCTTCTTGAAGGCATCAAGAACTTCAGACTTGCTTTCTCTGGGAGGCTGACCTGTGCCTCATCCATTGGGCTGCTCTTGCTTTGCTGGAATGATCTTGCTCTGAAAACCTATTAGCAGTCATAAAAACAATGGATCTTTCATCAACAAGCTTTCTACCTACCCAATCCTACTGATCTAACATTTTTTCTTCATTAGAGTGCACTTGGATTGGAAAAATCTTTTTACAACATTTTATTCTTTTGAAAGCAAGAAATCTAATCTATTTCTACTCCTTATTTCTCCATGGACTCAGATTTAACAGTTGGGCCCATATGATTCTCTACCTAATCTACTATCTGTTGGGATTAAACTGTCCAACAGATTTTATTCACTAAATTATACAACAGAAATTTAAAAGCATACAAGTCAGTATTGAACAGTCTAACTTGTCGCTGATCTATGGCATAAAAAACAAGCTGCACATAGATCTTATTTTGCAGAAAATTAAAACAAAATGGAAGGCTTAGGATCTGAAATTTCAAATCATTTCCTTCATCTTTTTTACAGCTCTATTTTGACTTTTGTTTGAGCTGTCTTTCCTTTATCAACTGGTTCAGATTTTGAGCTGATTAGAACCAGAATTACCTCTGTTTTGACTCAGAATTTGAAACATATTTGAGTCATTCTCTTTTGGAAACTTAGGTTCAGATTTTAAGCATGTTTGAACCTTGAATTTCTAGCCTAATCTACCTATTGATAAGCCAAGATTAAATAGTTTATCAAATTCACTATCCTATCAGCAGAAAATTTAAAACTAATTAGTCAAGATTAGGTTGTTTGACTAACTAGAAGTGTGTTTTTTTTTTAGGAGTGGCATTTAAGCTTGCACACTTTCAGATTTGTTTCTCTTTTTTGGTATGGGGATGTACCTTTCTTGTTTTCAAAATCTGCCCTCTTTTCTTTCTTTCACTGTTTTTGTATTTTTGATTTTTTTAACTTTGAATGCAATGGTGGATGAGATATTTATAATGGAAAAAGATAAAAAGGATTTCAGAACATGAAATGTATCAAGAGAAGTAGTGCTTAAGCATCCTGCCAATGATAGGACCCCCAAATAATTCTGCTCCATTCAACTCTTGTAAGAAAAATGCATTGTTACCAGTAGCTGAATGGATAGAGTAAGGGCCAAGCCATAAGTTTTCAAAATTTTTGTGCTTGCCCTTGTCTTCCCTCCTTGAGTCCCACTTCAAAACTTTTTCCCCAATATTGAAATTGTTGGCTTTGGTTCTTCTATCAAAAATCTTTTTAATGCTGTCCTGCTTTTGCAATGCTTTTTTATAAACCTCCTCTCTGGTTTGCTGAAGATGAATGGTCTGATTTATTCTTTTGATCATGTCATTATCTTCAGTTTTCAACTCTCGAATCAACTTCATGACTGGTACACCAAGGCTAGTTGGAAAAATTTCATCAGTACCATACACAAGCTGGAAATGTGACATACCAATAGATTTCTTCAAAGTCAATCTGTCAGCCCAAAGTGCATGAACTAGCTTTGTGTGCCAATACTTTTTGTTGTCCTCCAACAATTTCTTGATTATGTTCACTAAACTCTTGTTCAAGGATTCTGCAAGTCCATTACCTTGGGGGTAATAGGCCGTGGAATGCCCCAATGTTATATGATATCTGTGACATAATTCAACCATCTTCTTTGATTCAAATGCTGCTGCATTATCAATGATGATCTTGGTAGGATAGCCAAATCTGGAGAGAATGTTAGTCTCCATAAATTTTATAATAACAGAATCATTGGCCTGCCTACAAGTTATGGCTTCTATGCACTTAGTGAAATAGTCTGTGGCAGTGAGAATCCATCTATGCTAAGCAGAAGATGGTGGATGGATTTCTCCTATGAAGTCAAGTCCCCACTACTGAAAAGGGGCTTCAACAATGATTGGATGCAGAGGTAGAGGTAGCAGTTTTCTTTTGCCTTCAAAAAGTTGACATTTATGATAGGAAATGATCATCTTGTGTATATCAGGAAATAGAGTAGGCCAATAGAAACCAACCCTTAAAACTTTGTTGGCCGTTGTCTTCCAGTACAAATGACCTCCACACTCTCCTTCATGGAACTCGTGCTTAACCTTCTCTGCATCAAACTCAGGCAAACATTTAAGAAATAAACCACTTGAATTTTTCCAATAAAGACATCTATCTATAATGCAATAGTTTACAACTTTTAACTTTAGGAACCTTGCCTTTGTTTTTTTCAAACAAGGAGGTGTATTTAAATTAAGCAAAACATAAATAATATCAGCATACCATGAGGAATTCATGAAATGGTCTTCAACAATGGGAGTTGAGGTTTCCTCTTGATCATCTAAATCATTAATCATATTTATATCAAGAACCTCAAAATTTGATTCATCCATTAATCTAGCTAGACCTTGGCCTTTGATAAGCTTAGTGGGTTTTATCTCTAAATCATATTCAAGGATAACAACAATCCACTTACCTCTCTTACCATCTGGGTCCTGTGTTAGAATGTCTTTCACAACGGAATTTGGGACAAAGGCAATGATGTGTGAGTGCAAGATGTATACTCTGAAGTCTTTCAAAGCTTTAACCAAAGCAAAAGCTTGCTTCTCCATAATGTTATACTTCGGAGGGGCATCCCTCAATGCCTTGCTAAAGAATGCAATAGGCTGCTCTTGTCCTTGTGGATTTTTTTGTAAAAGGACAGCAGCTATGGTATGTTCTGATGCAAATGAAAAAATATAAAAATCCTATGAAAAATCAGGACTTATTAGAACCGGTGTTTTGGTTAACACTTGTTTCACCAGCTCAAAGGACTTCTTTGCTTGCAAGGTCCACTTAACCCCTTGCTCCTTCTTCAACATGTTTGTGATATTTCTAAGAAGCTCAGCCAAGTTGGGTATGAACCTTCTCAAAAAGTTAATCTTTCCAATGAAAGATTGCAACTCTTTGATGTTTCGAGGATGAGAGATTTGCAATATGGCCTTAATCCTCTTTGGATCTATCTTAATGCCCTCTTCCGAAATGATGTGCCCAAGAAGTTTACCTTCTTGGAGCCCAAATAGTGTTTTCTTAGGGTTTAAAGATATCCCAAACTTTCTGCATTTCTCGAAAACTTTTCTTAAGTGTTTTAAGTGCTCCTCATCTGTTTTTGAAAACACGGTAACATCATCAAGGTATATAATGATGAAGAAGCCCAGTTCTTCTGAGAATTATATGTCCATGGCTCTCTGAAAAGTTTCTCCAGCATTCATTAGTCCAATGGGAATTTTCACATACATGAAAGTGCCCCATGGTGTAGTAAAGGTTGTCTTTAACTGATCAGCAGGGTGAAGTAAGATCTGATTGTACCCTGAGTAGCCATCAAGAAAATAAATTCTTCTAGACCCTACCACCCTTTGTAAAATATGATCCATCTTAGGTAAAGGGTAGTTGTCTTTTAATGAATCTTTGCTTAAGTCTCTAAAGTCTATACAAATCCCGATCTCTCCAGTTTTCTTCCTAACCGACACTAGATTAGACACCCACTCAGAATATCTAATAGGGACAATAATACCAGCTTCATACATTTTCCTGATTTCCTTCTCAACCATAGGCAGCTGAACAGGGTTTATTCTACGTAGTTTCTATTTGAATGGTTTTTGGTTTTCTTTGAGAGGAATTTTGTGCTGTATTATTTCAGTGTCATAGGCCTTCAGATCTTCGTAACTCTGCGCAAAAACATCAGAAAATTCTTTAAAAAGCTCTATGTATTTGAGTTTAATGTGAGCTGGTAAAGTTTTAGATAGTTTAATCATTTTCGGTTCAAGTTCACTGCCTATATTGCACTCTTCCACTTCAGTCTCTACAGGTTCTATTTTTGGCTTCCCGCCCACATCGTTAAAATCAAACAACTCTTCTAGAGGTGCCAAACCTTTAGGAAAACTTTCATATTTGGACTGCAAGGTTTCTAACTCTTATGTTTCTAATTCTATAGTCAGTTCTGTTTTGTTTTGAAGTTTTCTTGACAGTAGATTAATATTAACAAATTTAGGAGATGGTTCTTCTTCACCAAGAAAATTTTCTTCACTGCAGTCTATATCATAATCTGAGTCCGAACTGTGTAGTTCGAATTCATTTCTGAATTGCATGAAGTCTTCTATTTTTTTGTCCCCATCGAACACTTGCCAGTATTTTTCGTTATCAAGTATAGTTGGTCTGAATTTTATTTGAGTTGTGTAGTCTTTGGTTTCATGTGGCGTTAAGCATGTTCTGGCTGCAAAGGATAAATTATGGGCCGCAATATTTCTTTTCCTCAGGACAAAAATTATCTGGTATTCTTTAAAAAATCTTAAAAGGTCCATGACATTGTTTCGATAGGCCCTAAGTCTTGGGTGATTTGCGTTGTATTCTCCATTGAATTGCCTAATGACTAACTCTGAATCCCCATAAGATTTGATTTTATTGGCTCCTAACTTTTTGAACATACGCAAGCCTAGAAGTAGGGATTCATATTCCGCTATGTTATTGGAACATTGGAAGTTTAATCGATAGGAAAGACTTTCTGTGTGATTATTCTCAGTGTTGCATATCTAGAGACCTGAACCAACGTTGGTATTAGTGCAAGACCCATCGAAGTGCATACTCCACAGAGGACTAGTCTCGAGTTTATCATTTAGGTTACTATGCTCATCAATAAGTGTGTTATCGAATTGTTCTTGGAGGTCAGCACACTGTTGAACTTGTTTTAACTCAGATTTTTTATTGGGTTGAGGAATGCTTTCTTGACTCTCAATGTTTAAAAGCAAAGGACACATGATTTGTATCTCAAGACCTGTGTTTTGTTTGCTAGAATTCACAGGTTCAACAGACTTTTCTAAGACTCCTACATTATCATCTTCCTCCTCTCTATCTGTCATTAAGTCAGACAAGGTCACTTGTTCACTGAAAGTTTTGTCATTGAAAAGGATAAATGAATCGAGGCCCGTGTTTATAGAATAAAGGGGAGATTTCTGTGGTGTGTCTTGACTTATAACTATGTATTGCATATGAGACTCCATGTAAAGTCTTCTAGTCTGATTGAAGACAGGGATAGTCGCATAGGTCATGTCCACTTGCATAATCCCTTGTAACTTAGCCCCCCAAGATCTAGATAATAAAATTCCATACTTTGGGGCACATCAGCCACAACAATATGCATTACTAAGCATTTGGCTGGAATCTGGGCTAAGTTAACACAAAGGTCTTTGATTAATCTTAAACATTTTACTCTGATTGAGTCAAAGGAGTAAAGGTCTTTGTAAGGTCTGGTGATTTCAAGGCCTAGGCTCTCCATTACAGCTTTAGGCATTAAATTATGAGAAGCCTCAGAATCATGCATAGCGTTGTGCACAATTTTGTCATGAACATTTAAATTTATATAAAATGGAGGAACATGTCCCTCTTTATATCTACCTTCAATCTTAGGACTAAAAATGAGCTCTGGATGGTTATCATTAAGATTGACTGTGTCATTATTATCCTCAATACTTAAAGCCTTCAAAATTTGGGTCCTATATACATTCTGGGCAGCTAACTCAGTCAAGGGAACAAAGATTTTGATCTTTGAAATTTCCTGCTCTAGGTTGAAAGGTATTTGGTTCTTTGAAAAAATTGTCTCGGCCTTACTCGCTGCTAGTCTATCAGCAACATCAGCTTGCTGATTTGTTCTATTTACATTTGAAAAAATAGTTTTAACAGGAGTACTGGTTGAAGTATTAGTACTACTAATGTCCGCACTCTGTTTTTCATTGTTTTGAGTGTCTTTCTCTGTACCTTTTTCAGAATTCAGAGCTACTGTTTTGTCCTTCTATTTGACAACTTTAGGCTTGGTTACAGTGCTGTTTTGTGAAGACTTGTCAGAGGTTTTGGAGTTGGGATTTTGATGACTGGTTTTGCTTCTAAGGTCATATTCTCTTTGAGACTCTATGATGACATTTTCCATGTCTTGATAATAACTTTCATCATTATCTATTTTGTCATCATAAGGTGTATAAAGACCTTTTTTTCTATCATAATGGACTTCAAAGTCATCATTATCTACCCCCAGCATGTTGATATCATCTTCCTCTATTTCTCATCTGTTTCCTCAACCTCACTTATATAGTTTTGATGAATGGGAGGAGTGATCTGTTGATCATCTTCCCTAGGTCTGTTTGGAGGTTGGTTCCTTCTAAAATTCTGATTCTGGTTCTGGTTCCTATTTTGAGGAGCAGTTTGGTTTTGATTGGCTTGTGCTCTCTCAAGGATGCTCATTTTCTTCATCATCTCTTCGATCGTCCTCTCCATCTTTGAGTTGGAAGTAGAGGGTGTAGATTCCTCTCTAAAGGACACTCTCTTTTCATTCTTCATTCTTTCTCTCTTCTCCATCAAGTTGACTTCCACAAAAAGAGCACGTTTTTGCATCTCTTCAAGAGTTGTAGGATCTCTCTCTCTCAGCTGATAGGCCATCTCAGGGTCAAACCCTTCAGGAAACTTGTTTAAATCTGAGCCTTGTGGAGGTTTTAGATCTGGGGAAAGTGCATTATATACACTATTAAATCTGGTACAATAAGTTTGTACACTTTCCCCGACGTTTCTATGGAGGTTCTTGTAATCAGAAAGGACTTGGAGATGATTCTTCTTTTCTTCCCATTTGTTTAAGAATTTCTGATGGAAAGCTTGGAGATCATTGATACTATGGGGGGTTAAGCCTTTAAACCATTTTCTTACCTCCCCTCCTAAGCTTTGAGCAAATAATCTAAGCTTGACAGAATCATCATCAATTTCATTTCTGTCAAAGTAGTCATTCATCTTATCCACATGTTGTGATGCAGTTGTAGCATTGCTAGCATCATATAATGGAATTTTGGAATAAAGGACTTGGAGAGGATTCTTATTTACTTCCTATTTGTTTAAGAATGTCTGATGGAAGGCTTAGATATCATTGATACTATGGGGGGTTAAGCCTTTAAACCATTTTTTGACTTCCCCTCCTAAGCTTTGAGAAAATAATCTAAGCTTGACAGAATCATCATCAATTTCATTTCTGTCAAAGTAGTCATTCATCTTATCCACATGTTGTGATGCAGTTGTAGCATTGCTAGCATCATATAATGGAATTTTGGAATAATAGTCCTGTGGAAGATTTACTAATGGTACAGGAAGGACTAAGGGAGCATACCATGTAGCCATGGCAGGAGGTGGAGGTGGATTTACAAGGGGTGGATTAACAAGAAGGAAAGTGGGATGGAATGGAGTGGTTTGAACAGTGGATGTAGGGTGAGAAGAAGTGGATGGACCAGGAGTAGATTGTTGAGCTGATCCTGGATGAGAGACACCTAAGTTGTGAAGGAAATGTAAATCAGGAGGTGTTGTTTCTCTACTACCAGGATGTTCACTTTTCTTAGGAGATGAAAGTGAAGACTCAGAATCTAACTGATCTAAATCATCAAGAGACTTAGTCCTAAAGGGGTTTACTAAGTCAACCTGTGATTGTTGTAGAGTTGAAATATTTTCAGGAACTAAATTAGCACTCAAGGGTGATCTGAAAACAGTTTTAATCCTAGGAGACTTCTTAAGGATACTTTCTGGGTTATCAACTATCTCAGGTGGATCAGGGTTAGGATAGGCTCTAGTATGAATCCTTCTAGGAGCGACTATGCTGTGTTTTTCAAACCCAAACAAACAAGAAAATTTTAACCAAGTATGACAGTCTTTAAAAGGTTAGCTAATCTTTTCACACAAATTTTAATCCTATAGTCCTCTAACTGAGTTTGAATGATATTACAATGATAAGGGTTCTTCCCAGTGGAGTCTTAAGGTCTGTTCAGGATTGTGGTGCTGCCAAGTGGAAGTTTTTAGCTCCTAAGGAGGTAAAAGGTTTTATGGTCCACCACCATGTTTATTGGATACCAATCTGAAATATTTTTGGGTTTCCTGAGTTATTTTTTAGTTTTGTGGTTTCTAAAAATGTCCTAACTCTGTTTCAAAACTTAGCTACGGTTATGAGACAAAGACAGTCTACTCTTATGGCTAAGCCAGCTGATCTTCCAAGGTTAGACAAACTCTTATGAGAATCCTAGGTTTTACCTAGTTTTTCACTGATTCAAATAAGCTTCATCATGATTACCATTTCTTGGTAGTGCTTGAAAAGGCTGCTTCTTACTCACTAAACAATGTTCGCATGAAAGTTTAAAGGGAACCAGAGATTTTGGGTTCGATTCCCCAGTGGAGTCACCATAAATGTTAGCACCCTGTAATCAGCAATATTGGAAAAAGTCCGACTGCAGGGAGAACATTATTTCAACCACTTTGGGATTCTAGGATCTAGCCCTCCTGAATCGGGAGAGGGATCTCTCCAATAAGTGCAAAGATGGATTTGTCTTTGGAGTTTTAGGTAATGATATTAGGCTAGTTATGAAGGCCGAGGGTTTGTTTTGTTTTTGGATGGTTGAGCATGATTATTGTTTGAGGTGGAAAGTCCTAAATGCAAAGAGTTTCAAAGGTGTGAAGTTGCAAGCAAACAGAACAAGCTTTGGCCAGAAAGATAGATAATTGCAGGTTTTAGTCCATTGGGCTATGGAGTCATAATAGGGTTTAATTGAAACAGCAAGGGGCAAGTCATCTATGTCTAAGGATCTCTTTGAAGTTGGATTTATAGAATGAAATGAGACAAAAAAGAAGGGGAATTAAAAAAATGAAGAACAAAGAGTAGCCTAGGATCTGGTAAGTACTTTGAAACTAGCCAGCCTTTGACAAACACTTAATAAATACATAAAAAGCAATCCAGGATCTGGTAAGCACTTCGAAACTAGACAGCCTTTGATACACTTTCAATAGAAAATATTTAAAAAACAAAGGGAAACTTGAAGGCAACTTTTGGAGAAGAAACTAGCGGGTTGGGCTCACCACAAATCCTCTCCTAGCTCTACTCTACTTGGTTACTTTCAAGACAAACACAAAGATGACACAGAATGGCCTAAGATCTGGTAAGTACTTTTAAACTAGCCAGCTTTTAACACATTCCAAGGGAAACTTTCAGACAGTCTTTTGGGATAAAACTAGGACCAGGGCACACCATATCTTCCTTAGTTCATCTCTACTTAACATATACTGAAAATAAAATTTAAGAAAAACAACTAGCTCAAATAGTAGGACGAGGGAACACCAAAATTCCTATGCTTGAACTGAATAAGATCATTCCTAAATAACACAAATTGGAAGAAAACATGTAGATAAAGATTTTCAGTTAGAGAAGGGTACTGATATACAGTAGGTCCTAAATCTATGCATGTTGTTATTTATAAGAGAAGATGAACACAGTGAAAACATAAGTAAAATAACAATTCACAATAAGAAATAACATCATTGTCAACATAGACCAAGATCCCATAAATCAGCTTGTATTGATGCTCCAAACCAGTTACAGCTTTAAGTCCAATGCTTTAGTTTAGCAATCATCTACATTTCCCAGACTAACTTATCTATCACAAGCAGAGCTCCAAGATCCAGTGAACACTATTTATAGGTATAAGTCTCAAGCTCAATTAAATTTCAAAGTTCAACAACCAACTCAACTAACCCCTCTCTCATCTTCTCCAGTAGAATTTATAGAAGAATGAGGAGATGAGATCTGATAAAATATCTCCACAGATAATTAAGATAGAATTAATGGCTTCTTAGCCTTTGGGGGGCTCAATGAAGAAGCTTACATAGGTGTCCTCTGTATTAAATAATTTACATTAAGATTTAAGCTCGGTGGGAGCTCTTTTTGACTTTTGAGGCTCTCTGTTATGTTAAGGTAACTTTGCTGATATTTTGTCATTAAGTTCATTTGCAGATTTAACTTTCTGTCTACGCTGAGGTGAATATCTGATCTTGATCAATAACTTCGGCCTTTTTTTGAACACTTTGAGGCACATGTGGCACCGTGGTAGCTGGGAGGAATCAATTTTCCTCAGATGTGGCGGTGGAGGCTTTCTTGTCTGATAAACACTTAGGATTTTATTATAACTATCTTAATTGGGAGGATTAGGCTTTTGATAATTAATCTTAGCCGTAATCCTCATGAATTTGTCTTCAATCTTCCATTCTGGTGCGTTTTTCCTTCGACACTGATACTCTTTGATTTTTGATTCATTTACTATGTTCTGTTGGTGTGCAGTGTTGTGCAGGGATCGTGAGGCATCAGTGCCTTTAGAGTATTGACGAGGCGCGACAATTTTAAACCATGGATGGCTTTCTTTTAAAGAATAAAAGGCACGAGAGTTAAACCCCAGCCTTCAACCTTTCTTCAGTATATAATGGAGAAACCATACAATCACCCTTTTTTATCAAATAATACACCCGGACTTCAAAATCCTGATAAACCAAGCTGTATAACCATTTCGGGTCACAGAAGGGTCTTGCTAACGTCAGGGTGTTTGTGACTCGAAATTTTATGAAATCTGCCCTATAAAGCTTATTGGGTCCATTTTGGGGCTTGCTGATGTCAGCCCAAGTGTGACCCGAAATTTTATGAAATCTGCCATATAAAGCTTATCGGGTCCGGATTTCATGACCATGCAAGCGATCAAACGAGACCCGCTCCAATCTATTGTTGCCGTGTGGGTGCTGACTATGTGTTGGGGACCACCGGTTCTATGGGACTGTTGACTGCTGTCGTGGCTGTGGGGACCAGGGCAACTGATTATGGGCCATCGATCTCCAGATCAGATCGACGGCGGAGATGTTTTGATAAATGCGCCATGCCTTAGTTCATCTCCCGAGCTTCTTTTGAGTGCGATCACCATCCGATGAGCCAATCTCAGATCAGACGGTGCATGTCAATATCGCGTTGAGCCCACAGTCGAATTTTAATGCGCGATGAGAGTGGGTTTTCAAAACTGCTTAAGGCCACCTATCGGCCTGTGGCATTGATCACGATCAAACGGGAAATATAGCTTATCCCACAAAGGCGGTGCGATAAAAACTGCTCTGGTTTTCTACAGTGATTGACCGTGGGGACCACCGGGGTGATTGATTTGTGGAGCGTCGATCTGCAGATCAGATCGACTGTGGGGAGCGAATTAAGTTTTGCTCCGGCGGAAACCTTTTCAAACCCTGCAAAAAACACAAAAAAATAATATAAACAAAGGTTTCATGTGTCAGGATGGGTTTATATATACGAAGAGGATAGTCGCCCAACTACGGGGCCTTGGTATATATGAAATGCAATATGACGAGGGGCTATAATATACAGGGTTAATCGGCATCTGAGTTTTTTTTTAATCGCACAAACAAATGTGCTCCGTGAGTTGCTCCGACGTGATAAGCGCTTAGGACCTTAGCACTTGGTTCTAGCGCTGGGGCACACGGAGGGAAAATGGATTGGATTTAGCCCAAAGGGGCTTAAACCCATAGTCAAGATACTTGTTTTTTAGGACATTTTCAAGATGTTTAGAAGGATTTTGGGGGTTTCGGTGTAATTTGAAACAAGTTTTAACGTTTGTAAAAATGATTTTCATACATGGAAGAAGGGGAATCATGAAAAATAGAGGATTTTTATGGAGGAAAAGGGGAGCAAAATGAGGGTTAGTCTTTCAAATGAGGAAAGGGAAAAAGGTGATTTTGCAGCAGTTTCTTCTCATGAAATTAACAGAATTCCAGAGTGTAAAATGGGTACAGTAGGGAAGATTTTGGAGAGAGGCATGAGGCCTTCAAGAGTCTTCAAGAGCCAACACTTTTTGCAATAAAATGTTTTCCTTGAAGGCTCCAAAAAATTATTTAGCCACCTTTTGGTATAATCAAATTTCATAGGTGGCTAACAGAATGCAGCTAGGTCTGCTATGCTACCAGATGCTAAAGCTTTAAACCAAGTTTTCACCTCTCCAATTAAGATCTGAGAAAATAGACTCATTTGGACATCGGACTCATCTATTTCATAGACTTCCCAGAAATCATTCATCCTAGTAATGTGTTGTTGTGCAGTAATATGTGAAAGATTATCAAACAGTGGAATATATTTTTGGTAGTTCTGGGGCATGTCATGGAGATTCTGAGGTAAGACCAAGGGAGCATATCAGGCTGCCATGGCTTGGATTTTAGTTGAACTGGGAGGTACAGTAGTAGTAGGAGGGATAGTGCTGGTTACTGCAATGGATGTACTTGAAGAGCTTGGTAATGGGGATGAAACCAAAGTAGTATGGCTAATGGTAGTTGTAATGGGTTGGGTAAATGATGGATATACTAATTTGGGCTGCAAGGGTAGCTCAGGGATGAATGGATCGGTTGATGAACTAGTAGTGGATTATGGATATGATGAGTATAAGATTCGTTGGGGCAGAGGAAACTCAGGGCTTATCGGCTCTTGAGGTGAACTAACAGCAGAATCAATAAATGATGTGGTAGCATACAGAGTTGAATCTGATGCTGGAAAGACTGTTCTGTATAGTTTAGAGACTAGGGGTTTAAATTTAGATAGAAATTTAGCTAACTTAACAGCTTCTTCAATGTCTTTTATTTTTGTGACATTTACCCTTTTAGCTGGACTTTTACTTTCAGTTTGATCTAATTTAGTAGGAACAGAAATAATTTTATGTTTTTCACTTACATAAGAAGCAAAACTGGATCTAAAACAATTTCTTTTAAATCCGATTCAGATTTTGTTCTAAATAAAGATTTCTCAAACTTTAAGTCAAAATCAATGTCTGATAAGCTTACCAATTCTTTGGGTAAAGAATTAGCTCTTATTAGAGATATTTCGGTTTCAGAACTATCACTTTGTTTTTTCTTCTTTTTTCCTATTTGGTCAGGATTATCCACTATCTCTGGAGGATTAGGATTAGGGTTGGTTCTAGTGTAGTAGATTTTCCTGGGAGCCAGATTTTTTATTGGGTAAAATACCCACAACCTATAAAATCAATCTTAAAGTAGAAAATATAACATTAAAAATCTTCCTTCAAGACTAAACTTAAAACTGGAGAGTGGCTAGCTCCCCAGTATGGTCGCCAGTATGTTATCACCCTAGTAATTCTCAGGTTGTCGGATGGAGATTTTTGTAGTTAATAGCACTAGGGGTAGCTAAGAACCGCTTTGGGAATTTAGGATCTAGCCTTCCTGAGTTCTAGAGAGGGATCTCTCCTAAAGGTTTAGCTTTGTTTTGCTAAAATATTTTAGGCTAGTTATGAGTGAACAATAGGACTTGTTTTGAAATATTGGTGGGAATAAATAGATTTCAAGGTAAACCAGAAGGATCTACTAGAACATTGTGCAATGGAGTCAACTCTCTAGGCATGTAGAACTAAGAAATAAGGCTTAGAGATGCAAATGTGCTAAGGGCAAGATAGGTGACCTTCTAAGGCTTTGTATAGGCTTGATTTGATGGAGTGGGTGAGATCTGAGCAAAAAGGCACTTAAGAATCCTTAAGCTACAGATAAGAAGATTGAAGAAGGGGATCTAACTGGGACCTAGAGCAATTAAGAATTCTATGGTCTGGTTATCAAGTAGAAAACATCAAAATGCCAACAAGTTTAAAACAGGTAGCTTATTATCACTAATCCTGTTTAATTTCTCCTTAATTGATCATTATAGAATAGAAACACATAATATGAATGAATGTAAAATTTAAAATAAATACACTGAAAACAGGAAAAAACGAGACTTATCTTGTCACCACGAGAATCCTTAGCTATGATGTCTCTAATCTCGTTTCCAGTCTGCTGCTTCGCTAATTGACTCACCAACTTCAATATATCCAGCAAAAAGACTATAGTTGTCTTGAGAAATTTTATTCACACTTAATACTTCAAATTATGAAGTATTTATACATAAAATTCTTTACAAAATATCTCAGAAATTGAGATAATGTTTTAATAAAAAATAGGAAGGAAAACATAATAAGAGGGACAGCTGCAAAACAGTTTGCAAGATGTTCCCTTTTACAAGCGAAAATAGAATTGATTATTCTATTTTAAACTGATTGTTGATGTGCTGTGAGCTTTGTTGGCAATAGATACATTTTCTCGTGGATGATAGCTTGTGGAGTACTCTTTCTTTTTCATCTTCTGATATGATACTCTTTATCTTGCTTTTGACTATTTCACTACTGTAATAAAAAATGACTAGCAGGAACAATTTGATTTAACTGATACACTTTAACCTTGATACACTTTGACACTGATTTTTTCACCACAAGGTAAAAGTAAAATATGAGCTTCCAAGTAATTTTTCTAGCAAATTCACAGCATATCTGTGAATTCTTGCCACTATTCTGCATTAGGAATCTTCATATTTTTCAGCTTCCTGTAAATTTCATCAGCTTCAATATATTTGGAAAAGTTAGGCTTTACAGTGAACATATGTTTTATTTCATTTTCCAAAAAGAATAAATTTTCAAAATGATGAAGAATTACTTTGCCACTTGGTGATCCTTGTGGCAGTGGTTGTTTGGCTTGCTCTTTTGCAAGAGTTTTAATTTTTAGGTCATAATCTTTCTGAGGCATCAACTTGTCATTCAATGCATGAATGTCTGGCAAACCTACTTCTGATAATATTTTGTATTTGGCCCAAAATCTTGAGATGGCCAAATTTTTTTCTTTACACCTGTCTTCCAAGTTATTCATCATGTTCCTTTTATTTATGACTTTCTTGATTTGTAGGATGGTCTCTGTCCTATCAGTAATTTTCAATTCTTCCAACTCTTCTATGTTTTTTCTGTTCAAAAAGGCTGTGAGTTTAATTTCTTGAGCTGGCTTATTTTCAATCTCTCTCTTAGTTTTGTCAATTTCTGCATTAGCAGCATGTAGTAACTCTTTTTGCTCATAAATTATTTGAATTGATGGCCATTCAGAGTGAATGCCTTCAATGATCTTTGTCCACAAATGATTTTTAATATATGCAACCTGATCAGTAAGAGTCACCTATGCTTGAAGAATTATAACCCGTTATTGTAGTCTATCTACCCTCTGTTCATGCCATTTGGAAGTAATCAAGGCATCTCTTTTGGAAGATTCTAGATTTTTAATAGTGCCTTTCAGATTAAGTATTTCTTTCTCTTTAATTGACATGTCTTCCATGGCTCTGATCATGACAGCTTTGTCCTGTATTGTATTTATCTGTGAAATTGAGGAAGAAGAAGTAGATATTTCATGAGAAGTTATTGGCACTGCAGTGGCCATTACTCCTTGTGGCGCCAAGTGTTTTGCTAATGTGGATGGAACAACTGTACTCATAGTAGGAATTACTGTAGGAATGTGAACCTGTTGATTTTTCTTTAGGTCTTCATTTTCTCTTATGGAAGCTTCCAATTGACTTTCCATTTCTTTTATTTGGGCAGTCATCTCACGAACAAGTTGTTTGAGTTCATCATTTTCAGTTTTTTGCTGAAGAATTTCCTTTGCTTGAGGATTTTCATTTTGGGGCAACTTTAGTTGCTTTCTAAGGGCATCTATATCCTCATTTTTCTATTTAATCAAAGTCTTTGCAATCTCCATGTTAGCAGGATCAACTCTTGCTTCAATCACCAAATATTCAAGTGCTTTGATCCTCAAATTGTTGGCATATAGTGAGGCCTTGTCCAATTTCATTTGATTCTGCAAGTTCAGCACTGTTTTCTCAAGCCTAATAGATTTCATAGTCTTATTGACAATTTTATAATATAGCATTTCGGTATTGCTCCCATGAAATTCTATTTGATCTAATTCATGAATAGCATCTGCATCAACTTCAAGATCTGTTTTGGAATAATTTGCTATTGATTTTGGATTAGCCACTGCAGGCTTCAAAAATGACATTACTAATTTATTAGAAGAGTAATCAAAAGCTGAAAGAAGTCTGTCCTTGTTTCCAGGCTTTTCCTTAAGGAATCTAGAATATGCTTGATTCTTGATTTCTTCGTTCTTCTCTTTGATCTGTCTGAACCTAATTTGAATTTATGACTCTGTGTTGTCAGGTTCCTTAGAAGAATAAGGCATATCACTATTTGTTTGACTATCTACCATGACTGTATCCTTCTGTTGTGTTCCAATTTTGACATTTTGAAGATCTTTAAGTGTTTCAGTTACAATTCTTGTAGCTTCATCATCAGTTTCATTATCTTCAATATTCACAGCTTTATTCCTTTCTTCATCTGTTAATTTACTTTTCTTGCCATAAGGAATTCTGAATCTTGTATAGTTTCAGCTCTGAAACTATCACCTTCTCTACTCCTTTTATGTACACTTTCAGTTTCCTTGCTCACTGTAGCCACTTGTGTTTGTTCAACCTGTTTATCATTTTCATTTTTTCTCTGAATTTCCAAGGAATCATCATCAACTAAATTTTTGGGCTCCCATTCAAGTTTGTTAGCATACTTTTCAATATGGGGCTTAGAGTCATGCAAGAAGATAGGTAACTTGCATTTCACTCTTAGTGCGCTTAAAACACCTTGTGGATCATAATTCCACATGAAACTATATGGAAATTTGTACTCTTTCAATTTCACATTGATTTCATGGGTTGCTTCTCTATTATTTACAATAAATGGCCCAATTTGATTCTTTAGTTTAAACTGGGTCTTTTTCGTGGCAGCTATGAAATTAATTTCATCTACATTTAATAACTTCCTCAAATATTCCAATGCAAATATTCTTGTTGTAACAAATCTTGGTAGTTTATATGGGGCCAGGAGTGCACCATATACTCTGATTTCTGTGTAACTTTTATATAAATACCAGTCCCCTATTTTACAGCTCTCAGACAGCTGTAGAATTCTCTTTGTCTCTTCATTGATCCTAGGGGTCTGCTCTTTGTTCAACAGATTCATAACAGGCACTAAAAATAGGTCATTGAAATCGGCAAAGCTATATTCTCTATTCCATTTTCTTAGAATTGATGACCAAAACACCACTGAAAGAACATTTCCCTCTGGATCCACTTTTTGAAATTCAATGGGGAACTTATCTTCTTGATAATACAAAAAGAGGTGAAGTAGATATGATGTGTATATGAAGACTCCTTCTTCTGATAATATTGATAACTGATAATGCATGTTTTCTGCATGAATTTAGCAAAATTGTACACTATAGAAGGAGATTGGCCAGGAATCAGGGTTGAAAAAAAACCTAATATAGCCACATCTGTGAATTCATCACTGGTGTATCCTAATATGAATGATAGCATTGATACTATTTGCCTGGTTTCATTTGGGAAGTAAAAGGTATCAAAAGGAGGATTAAGTTTGGGGATATCAACTTGCTTAGGACAAAATTTTTGGAAGATTTTGAATTTAGAAGCAAATTCAAGCTCTAGATAATTTTGAGTCAATTCCTCTATAGACAATGAAGCAGCATTGGAGTCAGGATTCAGTTGTAGCATGTAATTTATTGACTCTTCATTGATGTAAAACAAGACCTCTCTATCTTTGTTTACAATGCATCTTTGATCTGGGAGATAAAAGGATTGACATACTCTGATAAAATCAGGGGATGGATGAGTTTGAGGAACAATATACTATGGAAAATTGGACTCCCAGACTGGAATATCTTTGTCACCTTTTTCTACAAACTTGCCAAAGCACCAATTTTAAACATCAAGAAAGTTGAATTCTACAATAGGGTCCAGGATTCTATAATCAAGGTCAAGTAAGGGATTATTATCTAGAGAAGTGACTGGAGGCTGGATCGGCCTGACCACCTCTATAGAATCTACAGTAAGTGCATGGGTTGGTTTATCAATTTTGGAAGATTCAGACTGAGGGAATTTTGCAGAGGATTTCTTTTGAGGCTCAAGGCCTCCATTTTTAGGGCTCACTTGTTTCTTTGTCATTTTTGAATTGAACAAAGCAAGCTTAGATGTTTGCTAAGTTCTTTTATTAGAAACAAGGGCTTCTTGGTGAATTTTACTTGTAAAAAAGGGTTTCTGAGCAGGGTTTTAGATAAAACAAGGGTTTTAATGCTCATTATGTGTGTTATGACCAATTTCAGTAGTGAAAAAGACTAGGGTTTGCGAAAAAACTGCAAAAAATGGTGATTAGGGATTCTGGGGAAATTTTGACAGAGTTTCCCCTGTAAAATGGATGTTTTTCTACAATTTTTATATGTTCAATTCTAGCATTTACAAGTAATAGCAGGAATTTTGAAGTCAGGTGGGTAAGTTTTGATGAAAAGTACTTGAAACCAGTATAATTGGGGTTTGAAGACGTTTAAGCAGTTGTGCTTGATCTTCAATTTCTGCTGAAATGGTCTCTTGGAAGGTAATGAAGTACTTTGTAGTCGAATTGCAGGGAAATTTGGCTTCGAAAAGGGTGTTGGATGGTTAAAAAAGAGGGAAAAAAGCTCTGCGCGGGATCTCAGAGTTTAAATGGTGAAATTTCGTGGAAAAAAGGTTCTGCAAAGCTTTTCACAGGTTTAAAGCACAAAGGGTGAAAGTTTGAATGAAAACTATAATTTTAATGTATTAAACCTATGGTGGAAACCACAGTTAAATCACATTAGATTATGGTTAAGCGGGTATGGGTTTTGGAATACCACCAGTGGTATTCACGTGGGTCAATAGTGGTAAGCGATAATAAGCTTTTCGAACGCGATGCAATGAGATCGCGACACGTCGACGTGGGGTGGTTTGGAAAAACCACCCATTTCGCGCGACTTTTCCGAAACATTGATCGATTAGTTTTTGAACGCGAAAATGGATTATCACTGTCGGATCTGGCTTTAGGGAGCGAATGGTCACGATCAAAGGGAAGGTGCAGGGAATGATCACTTATCGGGTTCAACATGGGCCGTAGATCTTGGAAATAAAGAGGAGATCAGACGGTTGTTTATCATTTGCGATGGGGAGGGATAAATATATTGATTTATCACGTAGATTTCTCACCGTTGGATTAAATGGATTCTAGGGATTGGATGGTCGAAAGTGAATCCAATGGGAAAAAGTTTTTTTTAAGTCATATATATAGAATTGACTCTTTTTAATGAAAGTAAGTAATCGGGAGGGTTTTTCAAGGATTTTTACCAAGGTTAGGGACTGTGGTAATGAAAATATATTGCGAAGAAATGGTAAGGTTAGAGATTTAATCTTAGGTTAAGGAATTGGGGAAGGGAAATATACATGAAATGAGTTTATTTTTGTTGAAGTTTGGTTTAGACGAAACTTCGGGGATTTTTTGACTTAAAACATATATAACATATGTTTAAATATTTTTCATATATTTTATTTATATGATTAATTAAATCGAGAAGACTTAATTACCATAGGGTCGGGATTACATATAAGGATAAACTTAGCCAAAGGGGTTATAAAGGGGGGTTTTATTTAAACATGTGGGAATAAATAACTTTTGCTTAAGTTATAACTAGCAATTGCACCTGTGGTGCAAAGGAACACCGAAAGGAGGCGCTTAGTGAATGAGCATTTAAGAAACACTGCTTGAGAATGACTTTCTTGAATAATTTGATTTAAAGTTTAGATATTAAGATGAATCTTATTAGTCTTGACTAATTTTACAAATGCAATTTTTGCAAATAAGTTCCTGACAATGAGTAGTTTAAAGGCTTTCCCTATGGAACATATATTTTGGAATAGGGCCGGTTGAATTATTTCCTTGGTAAAGAAGGCATATGCACAAAATAGGTTAGGAGAGGATGTTGGTTTGTAGGTATAAAAGGAAAGGAAATAGTAATGTCAAATAACCATATTTGTAAATTAGTTTTTGAAGTATGCTACTTGCAATTGTATATCTTGAATATTCCAAGTTTTTTTTTCAACTCATTGCTAATCATGTTTGAGATGACACATGCACATGATAGTTTGAAACGTAAGCGTATAAGAAAATGGAATAGATTGATTGGAATTGTCAATGGTACTAAGTAAACACTAAATAGTAGATACTGAAGCCTGAAACATCAAATTAAAATTGCCTAAGATCAGTAAAGAGTGACTTGCTAGTGCATATTTGTAATATTCTAAGTGTTTCTTTTTTTATTGAAATTATTGTTAATCATATTTGAAATGATATATGCACATCACAATTTGAAACGTAAGCGTATACAGAAAAAGAAAAACATTGATTGAATTTGTAAATAGTACTAAGTAAAGACTAAATAGTAGAGAGAGTAAGATTGAAATGTCTTTGCGAAAATCACATTAGAATAGATTAGGTTGACGCGTGTTTATTTATTAATCTTTATTTTATTTTATTTCTATTTATTTATTTATTTGATTCTTATTTTTGTAGTTAAGAAATTTTTTATGTATTTTATTTTTAATTTTAATTTTATCTTTATTTTATTTTATTTCTATTTATTTATTCATTTTATTTTATTTTTTTTTTTTGTAATTTTTTTTTGTTTTGTTATGATAGCATGTAATTATTAAAAATAAAATAAATATATAAATTCAAACTTTAAATATTATTTAATTACTTTTAACATTTAATTTATTCGATAATAATAAAAACAAATGAATATCCTTTGAATAATGCACCGAGGCTATTTCCCTCTTTTATAAAGCGCTCGAATATTAATAGAAATCCTCCCGTTGTAAACTGTATTAAAAGGCAATATCCTCTCATTATATTTCGATGTTCGAACTTCTTAGACCATAACCCCAAGCAATAACAAGTATACGCCCTCTCGAAAGGCTCACGACGGACTTTAGTTTAATAAGCATTGACCAAACCTTAGTTTAATGTCGTTTTTATTGAACATTTCTTGAAATAATATGAATCACGTAGGCTTCAATTCAGAAATCTATTTTCCACACTCAAGGGTTTGCATTGTACTTTTACATGGGAGGGTTGAAATTGAAATTGCAGGGTATACTGTCATTTGTAGAATCGGTCACCACACAGCTCTCTGTAGACTTACTGCGCTTGTAAAATATGGGTTTTCAAAGGTTTGCAGTAACAGATATGGGGTTGTCGAGGTGCTTGTCAGTTATAATAGCAGAGAATTCTTATTCTGACCTTGCCAAACCATTTGCAGAATTGAGTCTATCTACTTTGCTTCAAGCCCTGATAGAGCTGTATTATTTTTTTCTTATTAATGCTTCAAATGGTAATTGGAAATATGCCTTCTGAAATTTGTGGAGTCAGTCGGTTTCACTTGTTAAGGGTTTGGTTTGTGAAAATTCTATTGCTTGAATCTTACATTCATGTAATGTACGAGTAATGATCCTTGATAAGGTTTCTTTTCTGAACCAACTTGGGGTGTCAAATTTGTATTTATGTATTCTAACCAACCAGCTGCCATTTCTTAGTTTCTTGTTGATTCTTACTATGCATGCAATGGTCCCTACCCATCACTACCATTGAAATTTGATTTTTTTTTACTGTACATTCCATTGCTATGTTACCAGAGACGGCATGATAGTGAATTTGGTTGATTAGGCCATTTATTCTTAATTATGCTAAGTCCGTAATCTCTTCTCAGCCACTACCATATAAACAAATCATTTTTTTTGTATCACTAAGTTTTTTTTCTTCTTGACTCATATCCATCAAAATAATCATGGTTTTATCTGTGTGAGAACAATTTCACAATTATAAGCAGACAGTCAGCGTGGCAGTATGGGCCCTGGATATATAAACAACTTTCTTCTCCTTTTACAGTTTTACCATTGTAATAGGCTTGGACTACTTGGTTAAAGTTTAGGTTCCACTATTTTGTAATTGTATGTGATAATTGCTTACAATTGGTAGAGGGACACAGAGAACAAAGGAAATGGCTTGAAAACATTGTTCCAGTTAGGCAGTTTTACCTGATATGTGATGACATTTTCTCTACTTCCTCTCTTGCAAATCAAGAAATACTCCAAATTAAGGTGAAGTGTGGCCAGGAGTGAATAAATTTAAGGACTAGCATATCTAATCCGAATGGAAACCTCCTCTTTTAAAAGGGGGGTGAATCGCCCTTTGTGTTTGGAAGTTGTGCCTACAAAACAGAATGGACAGGCTACACAAGCTTTGGTTTACTATGTGTTGTGGATTTCTCTTGATCCATTGTAATTTCCTACTCTTTTATTTGCAACCGTTGTGTAATTTCTAACCAATTCTTAGTGTATTGGGTATTTTTGTATTTGGATTCGTGACAAAAAATGTGGAGAGTGCTCACCCAAGTGCAATGTTTGTATTTGGGGACTCCTATGTCGACACTAGAAATCTGAAAAAATAAAATGTCGTTGCTTGGAAACCTCCATATGGTATCAACTTTCCTGGAAAACCATCTGGGCGACAGTCGGATGGAAAGGTTGTCACAGACTTCATAGGTATAATTTCAAATTTCTACGCAATCAATTATTCGTTTCGTGTGTGGGTTTTAATTTGTGATTTTAATGTTGCAGCTTCATCTTTTAACATCCCTATACCAGCACCACACAGTCAGTGGGATATCAACTCGAACATGCTTCGCTTTGGCATGAACTTTGCAACTGGCGGGACCGGTGTCTTTTCTACATGGCCTCGACTGCCCAATACTAACACCCAAATTGACCAACTACAGGAATTGATCGGTAATGGAGTATACTCCGCAAAAACCTACCGTCTTCACTGGTTTTGTTTTCTGTTTCGGGCAATACTTACAATGCCTTCATTATTCAACAAAGAGGCACAATTGAGGTAATTCCATAATGAAAGATATATTCTTTCAAAAAAATTCCTTCAGTAAAATTGTCAATTTTGTAAGGGAGGTTAACCACCGAATTACTGATTTATCATTAAAATTAAGATGGAGAGTTTCATAAACTCTTAGATCAGACTGTCCATTTTAGTTTTGGATTAGACTGTCTATTTTTATTTTGATGATGAATTATGTAGGGTGGTTTTAGATGGATAAACCTAATAATTTAGTTTTCATAATAATGGCTAAGTTGCCTCAAATAATAAAAATTAATTTATTTTATTTTTAAAAAATTAAACCAAATGATCAAAGTTTATAATTTGAATTTTAGATATTTCTATTTATTTTAAACCATAATTAAGTAAGAGCCCATAATTAGCCTTTTTTAACCTATCATAAGACACCACTTGAACCTGTTAAGTCATGTGGTACGCCACTTAAATTTACAATAAATTTACAATAGGAAAACAAAATAGAATGGTGTTTTCCAAAAATCAACTAATAAAATAAATCAATAAACAAATTTAACAACAAACTTAACTGTGGTGTATAAACTATCAAAGCGAGTTTTATCTCTAGAACTTGGACACATATTATTTGAGGAATGGGAGGGAAACTTTATTATTGAATCTGACTCTCTTCAACTCTCTTCAAACAGAAGTAATTCTCTAATATACTATACTCTTAGAAGGGTTATATTGTTTTCTCAAAGCACCAAACAGATTTATGGTCAGCACTTCAAGGACAGGATGCAGATAGTTGATATTAATGTACAAAGAAAGCTGGTCGTGGCTTGGCAGTGACATTCCTGATGTTCGCACAAGGGAAATAAAACAGAGCCAGACAGAGAGAATGAAAGAGAATAGAAGAAATTGCGGGATTGTACACGCTTTAAAAGTCGACAAAGCAGCAAAATACTTTACACTATAATTACATGCCTCTAAATAGGTGTAGGAGGACGTAGAAACCAAGTTATAAAATTATGTTCAGCCCTACACTATAGGTTCGAAAACATTGGCCAAGTCAAACCTTGCTAATGGGAACACAATATACTATTTACCAATGTGGGCTACTGTAGCTAGTAGGTGAAAAGAACTTATGTATCGTTGGCTCTATTTAGACTAGGATCCACATTGTTCTCCAACAAAGGGGGTCTGCTGTAGTCTAGGTGTCAATATTTTAAATTCCCACGAGGAAGGTCTCACCTGAAGTGCTATGTCGAGACTTAAGTTTGTATAGGGCTCATATGGAGTGACTGTTGAGACTAACACCCAATCGGTTATTCGTAATTTCACTTTAAATATTATACATCACATTGCACCCATTATCTATCTCGTCAATGATTTAACACTGCCATATGAAGCTTATAGCAATTGTCTCTTTTACCTTAGTTGAACACCAATATAAAAGGAAGCTTATAGCAATTGTCGCTTTTACCTTAGTTGAACACCAATATAAAAGGAATTTAATCCACTTTTTAACGATAGGATAAAGAGTAAATAGTATATAGAACCCATATACAATGAAGGTGGAATTAACCTATGATAAAGATCGAACAAGGAAAGAATGCTGATAGTTAATGCTAATGTATAAAGAAAGTTTGTGATGGCTTGGCAGTGACATTTGTGATGTTCACACAAGAGAAAAAGAACACAAGAGAAAAAGAAGGGAGCGAGAGGGAGAATGAAAGAGAACACAACAAATTGCCATTTTGTACATGCTTTAAAAGTTGATAAAGCAGGTGAGTATTTTTGAAGAGTGATGTCTCACCTCCTCAGTGATGGCTCTGAGGGTAATAGTCTACATTGTACATTACACCCCTTAAAAAGTTACAGGAGGACGTAGAAACCAAGTTATAAAATCATGGTTAGCGTTATACTATCGGTTTGAAACCACTGAGCAAGACAAACCTTGCTAATGGGAAATTTATTTACTAGTGTGGGCTATTTGTGGCCAGTGGGTGAAAATAGCTTATTTATTGCTGGCTTTATTTTATACTAGGGTCCACATTGATGTTCAATAAAGGTGGTCTGCTGTAGTCCAGGCACTGTGTTAAAACTCAATTTTGTATAGGGCTCGTATAGTGTGATTGTTGAGAATAGCACCTAACCAGTTATTCATGCTTTCACTTCAACTATTATGCATTTATGTAACCATCAAATTGCACCCATTATATATCTATTCAAGAGTTAAACATTGCCATATCAAGAGCTATCATTATATCTTAAAAACATAACAACTATCTGATATGTTTACTGGTATCCAGCATCACAGAGAATGAACAATAGAAAAATACATCATCACCATACAACATAAAAACAACAGAATTTTTAAAGGGGAATCATTCAATTTATCTCCAAGATAACCCAGTATATCATTCATAATTGTTCTTCAGTCATGAGACTGTAATATCCCAAAGGGATTTCTGTCGTTAAGGTTTCTATGTTGGCTAGGGTTTCTAAGAAATCAGACTATTCACAGCAGCGTACATTTTTCTATTTATCAAACAATAAGCATACATCTATATAATGCATGAATATAAAAGATCTTCACAGCAAGATAATTTTTCACAAGTCACACTGAATTTAGGGCTGACTGTCCAATGAACCATTAATCCACCAGTGAAATTCCATTTCTACCGACAGTGTTAATAGATCAACAGTATATTGTATCCCACCTATTCAATTCTGTAAACAGACCACTGATTTGGCACTAAAAAATTGTACACACTACAAAAGTTTGCTTTTGCATGGACTATCCAAAACTGCTTTGCTGATTCCAAGCTCTTTTGGTGGGGTCTCCTTTTATTGTTGCACAACCTTGACCAGGATACCCTGGTATGCAGCTGAAGCACAGGGTCAGCCAGACATGGCTAATGCAGGCACAGGAGGGATTGCATTAGGTTCAGCGACCCCCATTGTGCATTTGGAATATCTGCACCCCACTGATCTCCTGGAAGGACGAGAGAAGGTGCTACATATTCAGCGATATATTCAGCAACAGGGGCATCTTCCTCTGCGTGATCCCTAGTTTCGTCCGCCTCTTTGTAGAGGAACAAATAAACCTGCAACATACCAAGTAACAAATACAATGTACAATTGGATTCTAAATTGACTTAACAGAACGAGTAATAAAATCCATATGCACAAATTATTTAATAACGAAATTGGAATTATAACCACAAAATATGCAAGCACTTACCGTGATGTCCCATTTATGACTGGGAAGGATGGTTCCTCGCATCTGCAGCAGAACCATTCTTGCAAGCATCCAAAAAAGGCATCCAATGCTATGTTTTCCCTTCTTGTTGGCAGGTATCCCAATATCCACATGTTTCATTGGTGAATTTGTGTCACAGAAAGCAATGGTTGAAATATTGCCTAGGGGCACTTCTCTTATGGGCTACAACAAACATCCAAAGATGTTCCCATTATTAGAAAAGGCGTGAGACATGAAAGGATCAAGAACTCGTGTGGAACAAAAAATCAGAAAAATGCAGAGCCATTACCTGATGGTCAGTCCTTGGATCAGTGAGGATCAACAAACGATGCTCGTTAAACGAAGTCTGCATCTGATTTGTAAGCGTTCCAGGAGTGTGCCTGCCGCCTATTGCATGTGCTCCAGTGTATTGAGAAAACTTAAAGGCGGCACGCTGCCCATAGAGTAAATTGTTAAATATAATCGTCAAAAAGCATTATGTATTGACATGACAAATCATCAATATTAATATTTGGTTAAATATCCTCTTGAAGTTATCTTATATATAGATCATAATATCATTACGGTTACCTGCAAAATTTTCCTCTGTTAAATATAATTATCAAATTGACATGACAAATCATTACTATTAATATTTAGTTAAATCTCCTATTGAAGTTATCTTATATGTAGATCATAATATCATTACGATTACCTGCAAAATTTTCCTCTCTGTTAGCAGAATTATTGCATAAAAATCGAAGATTGAAATGACTTGTAAATGGAAATAATTGAGATCACCCATTAAAAATATATTTGCAATTAACAAAACATTAACAATATCTTTGCAATTAAGAAAACATAATACTGCAAGAATTTGCCCAAGGCAGAGATTAGAATTAGATTTGGTAATTCTTAATGCCGTTGCATTAAAGAGTCCAAGATTTGGTTCAAAATTAGGTTACTGTGACTGTCACATTAATCATATACGGGGAACAATTTTGGGTCGAAAAAAACTCATATATGTATTGATTTAATTTGTTTAAACAGATTATTCATTTCCCCAACTAAATTATAATAGATTTTCTTACTATATTAAAAATTCCTAAAATAAGCCCAAAAATAAATCAAATTTACTATACTGCTATCAAGCACCTAAAACAAATCCAAATAAAATTTACTGGATTCTTATCCAGTGCCACTTGCAATACACTTTATTTGGTTTCATCTGATTCGGACAAAGATCAAGTTACTCAACTTGTCTGGTCTCCTCTAATTCGTACACAGATCACATAAATTGAAACATTTTAGTTAGGCTACAATTTTAATATCAGATCTGTCACAAGTTGGAAAGGGCCTCTGGAGCATTCCATACCGTATAATGTTTTCCAGGTACATAATATTTTGATTCCAAAAAACGCTTTCTTTTCCAGGTACATTCACTAAGATTTTCTTCGATTTCTGGATTTCCTGTTGTAACAATAAGTATCATTCTACTATTTTTCTACCTTAACTTCATTGAACATAATCTTTATGATTCATCAGTTGGACATAATCTTTATGATTCAATTTATGCTAAAATGCAAATTTGGCTGAACGAGGAAGAGAGGTTACATACACAAGACAAGTAGTCTAGGCCTGGTATCCTATTGTAAGGTCTCTTATCATGTCTTCCATAGCACACACAGATGCACCTTTCTTCCCATCTTCGTCTTCACTGACTGCCTTCAAAGCCGCTTCGCTCATCTCCCCGGCTCTCTGTCTCACTCAATTGCCCTTCTCTTCCTTCATCAACATTCTTACACTACTCTCTACCGTCTCGCGTTGCAGCTCTCCTTCTTTGCCCCTCCACATCTCGATGCACACCCCAACTTCCTCCTCCAAAACCTTCGAATTCGCGAACTGTTCGCCTCCCATGGGCCACCCAATGATGGGCACCCCTTGGCTTAGGCTCTCCAGCACCGAATTCCATCCACAATGACTAAGGAACCCTCCGGTTGAAGGATGGGACAGGATCAACAGCTGAGGTTTTTCTACCTTAACTTCATTGAACATAATCTTTATGATTCATCAGTTGGACATAATATTTATGATTCAATTTATGCTAAAGTGAAAATTTGGCTGAACGAGGAGCAAAGTAACATATTCATTAATAGTCATAAACTCAGTATACAAAGTGATAATGGAAAGGCAACTATGCACTGAGATTTAATTACAGTGACCAGTAGTAAAACACCATTCTCTAGACAACATAATGAAACATTAAATTCAATTCACTGTTGATCATTCTCAGGGAAATCTGAGCAAAGATTAGCATAGTTATTCTATGCACTAATCTTATAGTGAAAAGTACTTATCACTACCACATAAGTACTTATTCTCTCTTCATGAAGTAATAGCAAAACATATTTGGCCCTAGTTTCTCTAATTATCTGCTAAGATCTTTTAACCAAATGTTTTGAACTTATGAGAAAAGATTTAACCTGTAGGTCACTCTCAGAACATCATGTCATCATGTTGTGGCATGTAATAAGGTATTTTGCGTTTGGTATAAATATATCATGTTTGCAACTCATTGTCTTGTCCGTTCCAACCATGCATTGTGCATAAATGTAAATTGTAAGTGAAGGTAAAACTGTAATTAATTCCTACAGAATTTACCCTGAACAGGTCGGATTTATGATCTCTACTGAATCAACAATAAAAAAATGGCTTCAACAGTCAACTTCTGAATTTCTGTCACAAGAGTCTTTGCTTTAAGATGGAACAGAGGATATGTAATCTACTCAAGATTAACGTAGAAGATTGTTTTGTTAGAAGGGTATTGCTTTAAGATGGAACAGAGGATATGTAATCTACTCAAGATTAACTTAGAAGATTGTTTTGTCAGAAGGGTAAGATTATTGAGTTATTTCAATACTGACATTTCGGACCAATTTCCCAACATAAAATGTAGGGAAATTATATACAGTACTTACTACTAAGAGTTCCAACTCCAACCTTTATGAATCGTTACCTGAATCAACAAGGACAAAACTGCAAATAAGGATAGACCTAGAAAATAACGACAGACTTGCAAATACTATTACTTGAATCAAGGCAGTGCCACATTCATGTTATTGGGCGATGACAATCATTCTTGAACTAGAAAATAAGGACAAACCTGCAAATACTATTACCTGAATCAAGGCAATGCCGCATTCATGCTATTAGGCAATGGCAGACTCAACCCAATGAACCCTAAATGTGACTACCATTGGCATGCACTTAGTTCTGTTTGCAGCTCAGTTGGTTGAGTTCCTGTTGCTAAGTACCTCCCCTATTGGGAGGTCACGGGGCCAAATCTCCTCAATGCCCTTGGGGTTAGGCCTTGCTAGTTTGGCTAGCGAGTAGATCCCTTCATGTTGATCTACTTGGATTTTCCAGTGGATGTAGTGGCAGCCACTCAGTGATATATATATATATATATATATATATATATACCTTCAAATTAGGAAGGTGACAGGGTAATGCAATTAGTATATCAATTCCAATGAATTTGTATATCTCATTCAATGCCCTCCCTTCAGGTTGCTTAAGCTGAAAATCCCACTTCAGTTGGGTTTATATACCGCTCAGAGTTTGAACATAAGAGAGATCAATCATATAAAACACAAAAATGACAGCATCTAGCTATTATATGCTAAACACGTGTGTATGCCTACAACATCTAATTGTCGTCTGTGCGAGTCATTAACTAATTAAGGGAGATGATTCCTTGAACAGTGGGAGTTAAAAGCCAGTTTCCTTTTCTTTGTTTGTTTTCCAAGGGTAGCCTTTATAGTGAAGTAATGAGAACCTAATAGAAATAAAACAAAATCCAAATTACACCTCTACATTTGGCCTTGGAAGGTCGTACCAAAGAAACTTTATGCATAAGACCTATCAACCGAAAGTGCTTCCACAACCCTCCAATCCTTTGTACTCACATTAGGTCTACAAACTGATAACAGAGGCAATACCTAAAAATACAAGTCTATTTTATCTTCAAACAAACTAGAGTTGCAAGCTGGCCATATTCTCCAGGTCACAAAGAAGGGCACAGCCCTAGAAGACTTCAACCCTCTTCTTATACACCACTCTTAACAACTCATACATCACAAATCCGCGCTCTCCTCCCTTCTTTCGTTACATCACATAACTATTAAGCTGGTAATTTAACCCTTCAATTGACATGGGTAGAGTAACTATAACCATTTTTAGTTGGCTTGATAATACTCATCCTGTTATGAGATCATATTAAAACAAAAACACCTCAAATGATGAACAACCAACAAAATGCATAACACAAAAACCATTTCATCTCTGTATTTCTTAAATGAAAATGGAGTGGAAAACCTAGGAGTCAGGTATAAAAGAAAATTCAATCAACCATCCTTGAAAAAATACCGGACAAACCAACAAGTAAGCTATCTATCTCAATATCTAAGAAGTCGTCTACCCACTGATGTCTAACGAAGCGAAAGTGAATACAGAAAATGAAATGAAATACTGAGGATTGTGGACTCTTCTCCTTCAAGGGCATCAGATATAAAACCATTTCATCTGTGTATTTCTTAAATGAAATGGGAATGGAAAACCTAAGAGCTGAATCAGATATAAAAAAAATTCAATCATCCATCCTTGAAACAATGCCGGACGCCCACAATTGAACTATCCCTATCCCAATATCTAAGAAGTCGTGCAACAAAATTACCGGGTGATGCTGAATGAAGTGAATGCAGAAAATGAAATAATCGGGACTGCGGACTCTTCTCCTTCAAGGGCACGGTGCTACAATCCGTTCTGCGTTCTTCTCTCCTTTCTGCGCTCTTCTCTTATATGAGTTCTCTTCGTTCTGTGCTCTTCTCTTATATGAATTTAAGCCTCCCAGTATTGCTTCCTAATCTGCAATTTATCCCTTCAGTCAATTATGGTTGTGACCATGTTATCTCGGACATGGGTAGAGTAACTCTAACCATTTTTTGACGGTCTGTTATCAGATTAAAAAAAAAAAAACTCAGATGATATAGATCTGCTCAATCGGTTGACTTAAAAAACCAAGAAAATATGACAAAAAAAGCACTGAACATAATTTATAGGAATCAGAATCAGTTTGTGTGGATGAAATTTTTAAAATAAAATCAATTCCTCAACATTGAGTTAATCTTATTTATATATAGATACAAAGAATTTGAAAATAAACTTACCAGAATCATGGTCTTTCATACCAAAGCAAATTTAGCGTCATCCATCATAGGATTACGGTACAGGTTTGCTTGCATGTCTGATCCTACATGTCTGATTAAGGTAATTGCTAGGTACTCCCAAGAGCCATGCATACTGGTGATACCCTGGATACCGTGATACCCTGGGCACTTGATCAAGTCCTGGACTGTACTGTTTCTAAAATTGATATGCTACCTGCCTGCACCTCTCAGAAAACACAAGCACACCAAAGAGATACACATGCAAACAAACACACCAAACAAATGACACATAACAAGATAGACCAGAAAACATTTACAAGGAGCTCCAGACACACAGACCTCATGAGACTAGACAACAACACAGGAAGCTCTGAGAGGAGGAGGAGGAGGGGAGGCGAAGGAATGCCGATGACCTATGAATGTATGTATGAATTCAAAACTGTAGCGGGTATTTTTTGCCAAAAAAATCCCAACCCAACTCAGAAACTGTTGCTTTCATGATTGCCAAAACAATACCCTGAAGCGTTTTTCTACTTTACTCTGTCACTCGGAGGAACTTATTAAATTCTGTAAAATAAACAAATGCTCTCCCACCGCAGAGAGCTTCCATGACGCCCTGAAATCCTCTGTGAAGGAGCAGAGCCTCCCTAACAGTCTCTCGATGGCACTGAAAGTTCCATGACGCCCTGAAATCCTCCCAGCCTCTCAATGGCATCTAACACAAGATGTCATCTACCACTTCCACGACGCCCTGAAACCCTCTATAACGGCCCTGAAATCCTCCGAGACTCTCAATGACATCTAAAACTTCCAAGAAGCCTTGAAATCTTCTATTACGGCCCTGAAATCCTCCCAGACTCTCAAAATGACATCTATTTAACACTTCAAGACGCCCTGAAATACTCTATAACGGCTCTGAAATCCGCCGACTCTCTCAATTACATCAGACACTTCCAAGGCGCCCTGAAGTAGTCTAGGCCTGGTATCCTATTGTAAGCTCTCTTATCATGTCTTCCATAGCACACACAGATGCACCTTTCTTCCCATCTTCATCTTCATTGACTGCCTTCAAAGCCGCTTCGATCATCTCCCTAGCTCTCTGTCTCACTCGATTTCCCTTCTCTTCCTTCATCAGCATTCTTACACTACTCTCTACCATCTCACGTTGCAGCTCTCCTTCTTTACCCCTCCACATCTCGATGCACACCCCAACTTCCTCCTCCAAAACCTTCGAATTCATGAACTGTTCGCCTCCCATGGGCCACCCAATGATGGGCACCCCTTGGCTTAGGCTCTCCAGCACCGAATTCCATCCACAATGACTAAGGAACCCTCCGGTTGAAGGATGGGACAGGATCAACAGCTGATGCGCCCACTTTCTGATAATAAATCCTACCTTCTTTTCCTTCACTCGCTCTTCGAATCCCTCCGGAAGAAACTCTATCGAGAATTCTGAATTCAGCGGGGCTTCCAGCGGAGGCCTGACGACCCAAATAAAAGGTTGTTGGCTCGATTCCAGCCCTAGCGCAAGCGCCTTCATGTTTGAAAACAATATGGAATTCTGACTTCCGAACGAAACGTAGAGCACTGTGGACGGAGTCTGTGAATCAAGCCACTGCAAGCATTCCCCTGCAGACTTTTCCTCTGCCTGCTTGCCCCGCCGTAGAAAATTGGAATCGACCATTGTATTTCAAGGAGACGAAGAGAGCAACGAAGAGGGTAGGATCGGCCCGACTGCCCAAACAGGTCTGCCGGTGGATTTTCTCATGTGTCGGAGACTGCTATTCTCCAGCTCTTCAAACGTATTACAGATTGACCCCCAACTACGCATGCTTTGAGATATCTGGCGATTGGCGAACAAGGACCAGGGATCGGATCCCGTAGCCATTTTTATGTTTGTGGGGAGCTGATATCGCTGCAAAGTAACATGTGGCATGTCCGGCAAAACAAATTCGTCGGCGTGGGTTTGGTTGTGAGGCAGATGAGTCCATAGAGAGCAATATACGGAGGTTCCATAAGCCCCACAAGTGCAGAACTGAATCCTTGGTATTCCTAACCTGATATCCAGACCGTCGTCAAAGGAATCGATCTCGGGTCTGATTCTTTTGATGTTGAGAGGCGTATTGACTATCGTGATGGCGAATCTGGTTCGTTTGGCAAGCAGCCTCGCGAGCTCCAGGAAGGGGATTATGTGGCCTTGAGCCATGAACGGGAACATCACCACATGGTGCTTGAACTGACAAAGGAAAAATAGAGATAAGGGTCGGTTACCATCAGAACGCCTCTTGCACACCTAACGCTCCATCTGAAAATCACAGTTTTTGGTGCCGAGATGAACATCGGCAGCAAGCATCATCTGAATATCTGCCTCCTTCTGAGACAAACCCTCATCTTTTGCAAACCCCCGTCTTTTGTGGCATTTTCAGATCTTTCGGCTCCTGCACACTTCACAAACCCCTTCCTCAAAGCTTTTGCAAAACCTAAAGCATGAGGAAGCCCTAGAGGTTGTAATTTTTCAGACTGCGCGCTGGTGAAATTGTGCGCTGGTAAGAGGAGGAGGTGCCAAATGTCAAATGTTTACTAGCTAGAAGGGCGATGAGAAAGCTTTGTCATTGGCTGAAGTGAACAGTGACATTCAGCCAAAGCCAGCAAAGGGAACGCCTTTCGGCGTAATAAGTGGGTTTTTGGGATTTATCTATAAAAATGAATTATATAATAGGAAAAGGTTAGTTGTATAGGGAGTTAATATATAAGTTAAAGTTAGTATGAAAATATGACATGGAATACTCAAAACACATATTCATAACAAGTAAAGTGAAATACAAGATAATTTTCATTGATCTTATCACTTAGCTCATGATATTATGTTATTTTGAGGGTTTATTGTGTTTAAATGATGTAGGAAGTTAGATAAATAGGAATTACAAGTTCCTTTCAGTAAAAATGAGATTTTACTCAAGATTTTTCGAGGGGATGAGTGCATGAATGGAAAATGATGTAATTAAGGGATTAATATAGACATTTCACATTTTTTAACTGATCAGTCATAGAGCCTTGGGTCCGGTCCCAACAAAAGTCAAGGAAATGCCTTGAGCCTTTCTGACTGATAGTTTAGAATGTTTCATGACTATGGGAAGGGGAAGTTAGTTTTTTGGCAGCCCATGATGAATGATATTTACATTGAGACTTTTCACCTTCTTCTACCTACCCATCTTACCATGTTAACATTTTTTCTTCTTTTGTAATAAGGTGCATTTAAGCTAGCAACCTTCATAGCATTTATTCTTTCTTAAAGCAAGTAAACTATCTAACTCTACACTTATTTCATCCATGAATCTAGATTAAACTGTTGGATTCACTTTATTTCTCTACCTAACTACTGAATTGTTAGGATTAAACTGTCTAACAACTCATTATTCTCTATCTACAACAAAGGAAATTGAAACAATGATAATTTAAGATTGAACTGTTTAACACATCATGGACTAATGGCATTTATCGACACTCTGCCATAGTCAAAAAGTAAAAAGTAGTGGCATTTATGCTTGCTCACTTTCATGTTTTATTCATTTTTCTTTTGGGGTCCTTTATTTTTTCTAAGTCCTTTGATTATTATTTTAGGACTTTTTACCCTCGTTTTGATTTTTTGATTTTTTTGATTTTTTACAAAATATGTGAATACAACTTGCAGAAGGCAAAGTACGTACAAATTTACCATATTACCAATAGTCAAGTAAAAAATTATGACCCCTATATTATAGGTTGCTAATACTGAGAAGAAAGTATTTTACATAGATTGTGAAGAGGAGGAAGAAAATGAACAAGAAACTTCAAAGGAAGAGGACGTACACCAGGAACCAACCCTAGAAGAAGAAGAAATTAGTCCGACCATATCGTGTAATGCATTGGCAGGAATTACCACTCCTCAAACTCTCAAGATAGAAGGACATATAGGGAAGAAAAAGTTAATAGTGTTGATTGATTTGGGTAGTACCCATAATTTTATTCATTGTAATGTAGCCAAGGAATTGAATTGTTTCCTATACCCAGAACCAGAATGTCAAGTGATGGTTGCAAATGGAGGAACGATAAATTTCTCTGGAAAATTTCACAATATCAAGCTAAGCATGGGGGAATATGTATTGAATAGTCCAATGCTTTCCATTCCAATTGGAGGTGTTGATGTTGTACTAGGAGTACAATGGTTACAGTTTTTGGGGACAGTAGCTCACTAGAAGGAAAAGACCCTCTAGCAGATGGTTTTGAGGAACCCCTTATAAAAATACCCCAGACATCCGTTTCTAGTGGAGGTTACTAGAGGAGGTTGGCAGGCGGAGGTTTTTGCAGATGTTTTTCTTCCGGTGTGCTTATCATTGAAAACCGCACTGGTGTGTTCAACAAGAGAAAGCAATGGTGCGCATAAAAATTTTGCACACCGAACACCGTGCACCTTGTACAGACCCGCCTAGTGCGTCGTATTACTATAGCACACCAGTGCTTTACAAATATTCCGCACTAGTGCCTCATAAAAAATCGCACCAAAACAGAAACTTCCTGGTGCGGTATTAAGCAACTGCACTAGTGCACCCATAAAACCCTGCACACCAGAACAGGAATAAATAAAAAATCAATTATGGCTAAAAAACTGCATTTTTCACTTTTCTCAGTGCTTCAGAGCTCTCAAGCATCGGTGCAATTTATCCTTGTCTGAACCACCTTGACATCGGTGCTCCCATTGCACCCATTGCACACATTGCTGCTGTGCATTTCCCACCAATCTCCCACTTGAATTTTGCAAAACGGTGGGATTTTTTTTTTGTTGCAAATTCTATAGCCAATATGCCTCCTTGATGACTAAATGTACAAGTATTTTTCTTTTTTTTCCATAATTAAGCCTCTAGCAGATTAAAATTTCAAATAACCTTAAAATTAACCATTTAAAAGAAAGAAAATAAATTTTGTCACGCAGTGCGCTCGAGCCATTCGGTTCGCACCGGTACACGGTGCTGCCTGTAAATTTACAGGCCACACCGCAACCGTTGCTAATGGTATCTGCACTAGTTCCGGGGTGGTACCGATAGGCACATCGTGTTATTTTAAAATTAAAAAAAAAAGGTCTGGTGCGGTCGTTTACCCAGCCGCACCGTTGACCATGTGGAATAGCGGTAACATGGTGCGTTGAATTAAATATACACCCTGGGGTGGGTAATTTTGTCAGCGCACCGCATTCCACATTTCAACAAGGTCAACGGTGCGGCCTGGTAAACTGGTGCTAACGGTATCCACACCGATTCTAGGGTGGTACCGAAGGCGCATCGTGTTATTTTAAAATTTTAAAAAAGTGCGGTGTGGTCGATTACCCAGCCGCACTGTTGACCAAGTGGAATAGCGGCAACGTGGTGTGTTGACTAAAATATCCGCCGTGGGACGATTATTTTTCTCAGTGCACCACATTCTGTATTTCGACAGGGTCAACGGTGCGGCCTGGTAAAATACCACATCGTTGACTATGTAATGATGGCAGGAGGTCGGTCTACCCAGGGGCATAGATTTTAGTCAGCGCACTGCACTCCTGACACTATACATAGTCAACGTTGCACTACAAATTTTCAGGAGCAACACTATCGGTGCGTTGAATATTTCCGGTGCACCTCCGCCGGTGCGCTCCATAAAAAGATGCACCAGGACCGGTGCATGAATGTTTTTTCAGCACACCTACTATTTTTTTTTGTTTTTCCAAAAAACATTATATATGTATATTTCTAAATACATGTCTCATTTAATAATAAAATTGTATTTAATATGTCAATCATTTAGAGACGTGAAAGGAGAGAATATGGGGAATAATAGCAACAATAGGTGGACCAGTATAACATGGTTCGCCTGTGGGAGGCATGAGAGAGGGAGAGAGATGCATACCCTCGCCATATTACAACAGCTACTCAGGGGCTCCTAAAGAAGGTAGGCCTCCTCAAGTTCTACGAGGAGGTTACTTCCCTAAAGGGCCATGGTTTGTTTTTGAGACATCTTATTCATAGGTGGAATGCCCACCGACAGGCTTTCCAAGTTGCTCGTAACCAGTGGTACATGCCCACTGAGGAGGATATATATTTCATTACAGTGATATCGAGGAGAGGGGTGGATTTTACCTCGTTCCCAGAGGTTCCAACTGGCTATGTAGCAGGGTGTTAGTTAGTGTACTCCCAGAGATACATTGGAGTAGATATACTATCTCCTTCATCTTTTCAGGTCTTCGGAGGTCAGTTACGTATTGGTGCATTTGGTATTCATGAGGTGAGGTGCCTCTCACTTCTCATTTCGACCATTTCATACAACACCAGTGACGGGAAACGCATTAGTTGCTCGGTTCTATATTATGTTGATTCTTTAGTACAGGAGCCACGACTTGTCAGCTGGTCTGCCATTTTTTTGCAGCAGTTTTGTATAGCCTTAGATAGATGTCGTGCTCATGCACAAGGGAGGGTCAACTTCCTTTTTTCTTCAGAGATTTTTTTTTTTAATTTTTTGAGAGGTTTCCAGAGACGAGGCCTAATTTTGTTCGGCAGCCTCGGAGGCCAATGTTCGAGGCATGAATGCACATGTGGGGGCAGATGATGCTCAAGAGGGGCAAGGTTGTGTTTCCAACGAGGATATCGAATGATGCACTAGAGTTGCTAGCTAGTGTTGACGAGCATCCCTTCATTATGGTCCCTTGTCCTTATGCGGGTTTGGATTGGCGAGGGTGTGGCAACATCCTCTTCACAGCTGACGAGCTGCCGGATGATAGAGGTAATATTACTATTTTATTTAAATGTATTCTAACATGTTATTTAACTTGTTTTTATTAAATTGTGTAATGAAATTGTCTAATTATTGTTATGTACTTGTATATATTTTGCAAACATTGGGTCTTTTGATGGTGAGGACATGCCGACACCACCACATGATACAGGTGTGGATCTTGATGATGATCAGGGCATGCCAAGTGATGAGGATCATCAGGAGGCTGATGCAAAGACACCTGCTCCTGCTGGTGCATCGGTACCACCTTTTTCCAGGCACGGTCAGCTTGATAGCAGATATAGGATGGAGTTGGGTAACCAACTCACTGCATTGATTGTTGAGGCAGGCATTAGGCCCGCTAATATGAGAGACATACAGGCCAATGGTAGTTTGTTACATATGTGGAGAGGCATGTCGCATGACATGTACAGCCTGATGCGACATGTCGTAGTTGCAACGACCTTAGTTACGCGACTGAGGAGGACCGTTGCACGTTATAGGCATGGTCAAGACGCAACACGTGATCGATAGTCCACGAGTAGCGACTCATGATTTGATGATCATTCACCTCACGCCATGACAAATGAGTAGCCTCCATTAGCATCGAGCAATAGTCATCATGGAGAGCAGGCTGGACCATCGGCCACATCCAGTCAGCAGCCTGTAGCATCCAGCAGTACTCATGATCATGAGCAGGCTAGACCATCAATCGTCGAGGCTGCACCATTGACTAACCAGGCCTCTACTAGTACTGTTGTTGATGTTGTACCACCAGCTGATCCATGACATTTATATTACAGTTGTATATTTTTGACATTATATATATATGGTTGGCGTATTTCATGTTCATGTTGCAATTGTACTTAATTTACATGTTGGTGATCATCATGATGTGTATATTGTTAGGTCATGTATGATATGTACTTCATTTAATGTGCAGCTTGCAGATAGATGTGTATGTGATAGCAGTTATTTCACATGGGATGTATATTTGATGTTTGTGTTGTGATGATGTTAATATATAATGTTAATTGTGTTTTGTTATATGATCATGATCATGATGATGTTAGAAATTTTGAATGTGTTTTTTAGTCAAATATGATATTTGTATGATGGTTATCATGAACATGATGTTTATTAATTTGTTTAATATTAAATGATCATGATATTGTAAAATTGTAATATTTGTAATTCTAATTGTATGTAAAATTCTAAAATTGTAATTGTAATGGTATATATGTAAATTTGTAAAACTGTAATTGTAATTGTATTTTTTTTAATTGTAAAATTGTAATTGTATACATGTAAAATTCTAAAATTGTAATTGTAATTGTAATTATATGTGAAAGTGTAAAATTGTAATTGTAATTGTAATTGTAATTGTAATTGTAATTTTAATTCTATGTAAAATATTTTTAAAATTTTAATTGTATTACTGTGAATTGATTGTAATTGTAATTGTATATAAAATTCTAAAATTGTAATTGTAATTGTATGTGAAATTGTAAAATTGTAACTGTAATTGTAACTGTAATTGTAATTCTAATTTTAATTGTAATTGTATGTAAAATATTTGTAAAATTTTAATTGTATTAATGTGAAATGATTTTATTAAAATTTTTAAATTTTTAAATTTGTAAAATTTTAAATAATTGTAAAAATAATAAATCTAGAATAATATGAATTATTGTAACATAATAAAGTTTAGAAAATAATGCAAATAAATTCATGTACTTTATAATTATCATTATTTTATTATGATCTTAGATACAAACAAAAAGAACTAATTTATATAGTATGCCATTGTTTTTTAGATCAACATAATTGCAAATTATCAATTGAAATATTGATTTTAACATTAACACAATGCAAATTACCAATTAATTCAAAATACATATTATAATGTTTTGAAAAACCCATCTTAAAAAGTATAAATATTGATGAAATAACACATGTACCATATCATTCTCGGTTCTCATGATCACCCTCATTATCTTCCAGCTCGTCGCATGGCATGATAACACTATTTTTCTCAAAAATATGTTTTGATCTAGGTTCAAGTGTCAATACAAACCACCAATCCCTATCAAATACATCTGGGTAAAAAAACACCTGGTTACAGTGTTTGGGGAAAACATAGGGCTCCTTAACTTCATCCCACATATTTCTAGAGTTGATACATATCAACCTACTATCACGATCTTCCTTTACATTATTCCGATCAAAGGTGTCCCACCACTTGCACCTAAAAATAACACATTGGAAAGAAGAGAAATCCACCTCAATGATCTCTTGTACCTTTCCGACGTAACCTAATGTCCCTTGTACTAGGTTTTGATCATGGTGGCTAGACCGACTAGATTGATTGAACTCGACTTCCAATCCACAGTATTGTGTAATGTTTCCAGCATCGGCATTTTCTGTGCGAAAATGGTGTCCATATGCCCACATAGATGGGAACAAATGCATCTATTATAAAAAATTTAAAAAAAATCATAGTGTCATGTGTCTTATAATAACCCAACAGTTAAAATATGAAATATAGATGTCTTATAAGTTTCAAATTTACATATAAATTAAAAATATTATTACCGTGTTGCTGCACCCAATCACTACAGTTAGCGCATCCTCTTCAGCACGCGGGCAACAACCGGTTGCATCGTATTTCTCTCTGACTTAGTCAGCAACCCAACTATTGGGGCATATTTTTGGCACATTTTCTTTTAAATGATCGGGTTAAGGCACACTTCTACCATTCAACCATTTGAATTCTTTCCTGTCACTATCCCATTTCATCCTCTTTTGTTCGTACAACGCGACCCATGATTGTGTCGCTTCAGAATTGTAAAGAACGAATTTATTGATTTCTTCAATTTCTAAATTCGCTGATGAAATCAAACCGACATTATATAGTACTTAGAGATCAAAATATACATTATATCGAAGTTCAACATGAATATTAACTTTGCATAAATTTGAAAAATTATAAGTCGCTTACTCTCTATCAAGCGCTTTTTTCCACTTGTTTGGGGAAACTCCCCTTCTCTTTTGTCTTCATCCCTTTCATCATCCCAAATCACCGCACCTGGTCTACTGTCGATCTGCTTGATGTACTCACTGGTATAATAGAAAGACTCATATGATATGTACCCCTCTGCCATAGACCCCTTGGGTTTTTCCCTTTGTCGAACAAAACCTTTCAATTTCTTCATGTACCTCTCTAAGAACAACATCCAATGACAAGAAACCACCCCAACTAATTCAACCTCATCTACTATATGTATTAGAAGATGAACCTGTAAGTCCATGAAACTCGTCAGCAGTTCCTTCTCAAACATACAAACAATCTCAACTATCTCTTGACACCACCGTGGAATGCTAAGCACATGAATCTCCTTTGATGTGATCCAATGTAAAAATGAAAATAATTAAGATATGGCACGTCCTAGGTCTTGAGGGAATTCATGTTTCACACATCTATGCATGAATAAAGAATAATGACACTGCAAAGTTATAAGCACATGCAATAATATACAAAATTAGTTATGTTTTATGATCCCCGCATGGGATAAAATTTATTAATATAAGAAATAATAAAATCATGATTTTGACATTATACATACTCTTAGAATATTCAAATGGTCATGCGATTTCAACCCCGACAAATGGTCATACACGTTGAAGCAGTGCCGTAGTGAAGACCCATACGAAGTTGGCACACTCACACCCATTATAACTTCCTTTGCCAAAGAAATATAATATTTTTTAAAAATCCATGGGACATCACCTTCTTTGAAAAACCATGAATTAGAGGGACCAGCACCTGCCTTTGATCTTGTACTTTCTAATTGTCTTGGCCAATGTTTCTTTTTAGTTTTTGAAGTAATAAGATATTTCCTAACAACCAATGTGTCACTTTTTTTCGATGATATGTGCCTCCATAAAGAAGATGAAACATTTTTAAATATATGCATGGGATCTAATAAGTGGGTAATCTTAAGATGCTCCCAATATGAGAGGTTATAAAAGATAGATTTCCTTTTCATCCCAATGGGAAATTTCTCAACATAGGTGTCGAAGGATTCTGGATCATCGAACATAGGCTCCCCATTTGAATCAAACATTTCTATGAACTCCTTCTCCTTCTCTCTCTCATATGCTCTAAGCCATTCAGCTGGTGTCGTTATTGGAGGCCTTCAGGTTCTCTCTCATTTACCATTAAAAGTGGATGCTGCTCTTCTGTAAGGGTGTTCTTCTTGGAGGAATAACCTGGAGCAATCATACATTGGCTTTCATAGGTCCTTGGACCATCTAGCTTTCAGAGAAGGTCCACAAAATTTACATCCAAAATACCATTTTGTTACAAGACCTACGAGATTATTGTATAAAATTAATATGCATCGCACATTAAATAATATCGTGAAGATCAAAAAAAATATTACAACGAATTAAATAACTAATATGTGAAAGAATATTGTTACATATATAAGAAAATCAATAAATTAAACATGTAATTTACCAGAACAAACTCCTAAGCCTGGATAATCATGTGTTTTGTAAGCACATATTCCATACAACATAAAACTCCTCTCTGTTGCGATTGGTTTTGATACATCATATACATTTATCCCATCCCATAATTCCTTCAATTAATCTACCAGTGGTTGTAAGTAGACATCCATATTCTTCAATTGTATTCTACCAGGGACTATGAGAGCCAACATAAGATGTTCATTATTCATAGAAAACCATGTGGGGATATTGTTATTGATCACTACTACAAGCCAAATAGAATATTTGGTGTTCTGGAGGGGATATGGGTTGATGCCATCCATGGCTATGATGAGTCGTAGACTTCGTACTTCATCCTTGAAGTTTTCGGGCCATGTATCCTCTATATTATTGATGGATATTGAATCAATTGGGATTCGCATAACTCCCAAGTCACTTCTGTGTGAGGCATGCCATCCCTGCAACATATCTAATTATTTGCAATGAAAGAGCCTTTGAATCCTTGGGATTATAGGCATGTGCCTCAATATCTTAAAAGGAGGACTAGTACGTGATTTACCCTTATTTTTTTATTTATCATACCTACAATGCCCACATTTAGGACACATATCTTTGTCTGCATATTCTCCTCTATATAGAATACAATCATTTGGACATACATGATATGATATGTACTCAACACCCAATATTTTCAACAATTTCTTTGCATATTCGCAGCTACTGGGCAAGACATTATCACTCGTAAGAATCTTATCTTTGAATAACCTGTAGTTGGTGATCATGGAAAAATATATTAACAAATGTACATTAATGCCGATATAATTATTAACGTTCATAAAATTTACCATTTGTAATGTTCATTGTAGTTTAATGATTATATTTCGAATTTTAAGGGAGTACTTTATAGTAACTTACCTCAAAATTTCTGAGAAACATGCATTCCATAAGTCAAACTTTGCTTTCAAGTTGTATAGTAACATTGTTTTCCCCAAATAGGTAGACTTTGACTGACTTCCAGGTCCAAAGAGAGGGGTGGTGGAAGAAAATTTAAGGCTTTCGAAAAAGGTGTCAGCGATATGAGCATCATCCCCTAGATGATCATCATTTTGGAATGCATCTAAAAAAATTGTCTCCATGGCAATTGTATCCCTTAAGTAATAATCCATACCAACCACTATTTGATTTCCTCCATTGCTAGCTTGTGAAGAACTACTATTGTTGTAGTCATTCCTAATTCGTGAATCTGGATGTAGCGGGAATTGAATCGGTGGTTGATTCAACCATTCTTGGTATTTTTCCTCTCCTATTTTTTCTCTTAATTCAGTATTCTCTCGATTTGAAATTGTCGTGGGGTGCAACGGAAGATGGTAGGTAGATCGCTCATCATCACTAGAATCCTAATAATTAAAAAAAAATATTTGAAAATGATTAGTACAAAATATATGATATCAATTAGTAACCACGTTGACAATATTGCATGATTATAAATTGGTTTGACGTTGAAATAATTACATTAATCAATATACCAAACAATTATAATTATTACCATCTGTTATGTAGGTAAATCCTCTCTACGGACAGAGAAGATCCTTCTAGCCCTAGGGTGGGTCTAGTAACAAGGAATCATGCTAAGGTGTAGGTTCCTAGATATTAGAATGAAAGAGGACGTGATAAGATAGCCTACCTGTGGTCTAATGCTGTTGTCAACAATTGTAGTGGTGATGAGAACTTCTCACTCCCGATTCAGCAAGTCACAATCCCTTTTCTTATCGCACTTGGACACCTGCACAAAGATCAGAAATGACAACCACATCCCACATACTAATTTCATCCAAAATATACTAGTCAGTTAGAGAAGACTAGCATATTGCATTCGATAAAGATAAAACACAAGACAGGAACCAGACAATAGTCACTTATATTAATAAGTAGAAAGAATAGATACAACCATGCTTTGACGTTGCGGTCTCCTCCAGCGGGGCTCGGGTGAAGCACATCTCAAAGCTTGTCGGGGAATTCAGATGGGATAAGGGACCTCTCGATGGATTTCTCCTTGTTCTACCTTCTCAATAACTCAGTTATTCAACTATAGCTTAGTCTTTCAAGTTCAGCACTTCAGCTGTATAATTATCTTTGTTCAGCTAATTTTCATAAAGAGAGAAGGCTTGTGTATATAGAGGCAAAGGAGGAGGTTGGGATCCCTAAAAAGGTGGAAGTGAGGCCTATCCTTTAGGAGTGTTCTAAGGGAGGTGGAAACTACTAACTAAAGGAGAGAGCCTGTGGTTGTTTCAGTTCAACCACTCCCAATGACTCATCCCTGAGGTGGTTGGAATGGAACCTCCGCCTGTATTTTTTTTTTAAAATTCATAAATAGCATGGCATGGGCATTACACTGGGACAGAGTGCCAGGTGACGCGGGCCCTAGTATTAATCTTCCACATCGACGCGAGGGAAGAAATGGCTTCTCGCGCCGAGGAAAAAATAGGTATTTTTACATCTCTGCTTAGGGAAATGTCAACAAGAAGAATGTTTCCTTCATCAAAAGGGATGCAATGATGTTATTTGCAAAGCATGACACTATGTATTGGTCACAGAAATTACCCTCCAATGTGAAAGTTGGTGATTGTAGGGACAGTGACAAAATTCTATGTAACAGATGCCCCCTAAAGTATGAGGTTCGAGGGAGAGGGAGGGGCGAAATGATTTATGAGAACGTGTTCAAACCAAACACCTCTGTCAGAAAACCTGAAATTAAAAATACAAATGATATCTCTGATACATGAACATGTGGCATGGGCACAACCATCCATAATAGAGTATATAAAAACTGAGATCTAGGTATGGACGCAACCATCCAGTAGTAAATATCAACAAATAGACTCAGGTATGGTCGCAACCATCCAATCAAAGAGTCATGCAATAAGTCATGATAATCCACAAAGAACCCGCAACCTTGATTTTATCAGAAAAAATCCAGGGTCTTGTGCTCCATCTCAACCCAAACAAGTACAATTTCTAGCATGTGAATGTATGAGCTGAAGTCGAACATGCAAGAAAATCATCTGATTACTAGCCAATGATGAAAGATGTTAACAGACGCGAGAGGAACCACCAATAATGACAATGGCTCTCAAGGTACGAAAGGTACAATTCACAGAATGTGAACAGTGATCTGGCGTCGAACATCCGCGGAGTCAGTCGATCAAAGGCCAATGATGTGGACCTTGCGTCGAATGGGAAGAACCTACCATTGAGGCATGCAGGCTCCAAGGTACCAAAAGGGAGTCTCTAGATCAGATTACTGGATAATGAGATGAAGTCGACAGGAAGTGACCTGGTCGAAGGAGGGCCATAATGTTTCCCACATCATCGAAATGAGACAAAGGAATATGATGTTTGTGAATCAGGACCAACAGAGAATCAGAGGGAGGTTGAAAAACTACAGAGGCGAACTTCTCTTGAACATATCAGTAACATGACACTGGATTTGGCAGTATTTGACATCAAAGGATCTGAGGTCATGATGACATGGAAAAGAGAAAATGAGAGGTCAAAAGAGATTACCCAAACCCATGGAGGAAAAAATGACGAAATGAGATGTCCCCAATCCCGACACGAATGCAGACAAGTGCCATGTTCAAGAGCTACATACTGCCACCACAACTAAAATCTGGTTCCATTTTCCCCCACCATTTCTGGCGAGTACCCCAATTATTTTTGAAAACAAGGTTGAAGGGGATAGCATATGCTTTCTCTATAATTTTTTCCTTCGGAAAAATCCATCCTAGTACTTCTTACGAGCCCTAGGAAGGAGGAACTCGAATAACCTCATGGTGACGCGATCTGATGTCATCAAGGTTTAACGAGTTTGACAAAGGGAGAACTCGGCATATTTTCTTGTTTAGAGAGTTTGAAAAGAAGGCAGAAAAGAAAACTCCAGCAGTCCCTTTTCATAGATAGTCTCACAGATCTGATAAGGTAGCAAGTTGTGTCCGAGAGAACCTCTTAGTTGCGATAGGCTAAGGTATTCCTTTTTCGTAAATAATCCATCCCAACCCAAAAAAGGGGTAAACGTATACTGGGTAGATATCGTTTCACAACCATTTAACGAGTTCAAAATGACAAGCGTTTCGATAATATTTTTAGTTTTAGAGAGTTAGAAAAGAGCGTAAAGATGACTCCAGTAGTGAATTTTTTGTGTTTTTACCGAGTCCGAAAAAGTATAAAATATAACTTGTTACTTCATCCTTGTCGCATGAAAACCTATTGCTGCACAAGAGACATGTATAAAACCCATTTTTTAAAAATAATATCATAAAATAATCGAAAAACATGCCTTAAAAACTAATTAGGGTTGTGAAAAAGTTATAAAATGCCAAAAATAGTAAAACAATTACTTTTCAATTTTACCTCTTGTGGAGCAATTTTTACCCATTTTACTGTGCAATCTTGCGATGATGATAGCGGCCAATCCAGTACATCAATCACAAATCCATCAAATCCAGGTAATATATGAGACCTCTATTGTCATTTTAAGCTATTTCTTATTTCCTACATTTGTCAATTTTGAATTTGTGGGGAGAAATTGTAAAATTTAGGGCTGCACGGTCGACGCGGGTTTCGGGCACAGAGTCGCGCCGACCGCCCTATTTTTAACATTAGGGCACGCCCATTGGTGCGAATGTTTTAGAAACATTCGTGCCAACTGAGCAAGCCAATTTTAAGAAATAATATATACCAAATGTCCCAATTTTTTACAAATTCAAGGATAAATATTGACTAATACCACTTATATGTGTGTTTTTGCAGGGAGAAAGGAGAAAAATGGTCATTGAATGGAAAGAACCGGAACATAGTGAAGAAGATAAGTTAGCCATGGAAAATGAGGGAGTTATGGAAGCCCTCAGGAATTGTGGTTTGAAAAAATTCTTCCTCACACCATGTCTCCGAGCCCAACTAGAATTGCTATAAAATCTTATCAGTATATGGGATGAAAATCAAGAGAAGTTCATCCTAAAGGATCAAGAACTTGAGATTTATGTTTCCGATGTATACTTCATCACAGGATTATCACAGAGAGGTGCAGCACCACTCCTAACCGGCACTTGACCCTGCATAGAAAACATGTCAATGGTGATAGACAGGGTATGCCAAGGAGCGTGGAAAGGATCCAGTAGTGGGAAAGTTGATATACAAACTATACCAGATTTGACACTACGCGTGGTATTGCATACAATCACCCGGGCTGTAGGATCGCTAGCACCACATGAAGCAACAAAGACACAGTTGCTTCTTGTTGTAGACTGCATGGCTCTAACCCTCTTTAACTGGGTAGAGGCGGTGACCATAAAGATGAAGTGCCAATTAACCAAATGCAAGAAGACCAAACTGAAAAAATTTGGTTATGGATCCATCCTGGTATTTTTCTTCTTCGAACAACTACCGATTTTCCAGCGACATGAGGTCATAGTTCCGAATCCACCAGCGAGAGAACCACAGATGGCTCGATGGGTAGCACTGATGCCAAGGGCAGGGGGCAGCCAAAAGATGTCTTGGAGGCCGGAATTTTTTGATTGGCTCCATCAACAACTGATTGTCATGGAGGATTGGCCCTACTTTGGCATAGACTTCACTGATGACCCAGACCTCCCACCCTCGGAGGGAGAAGATTGGGATGAAGATTTGGGTAAGAAGCAATTTTTTAAATTAATGAGTAGTATGATTTTTTTTGTTTATGTATGTTCTGATATTAAATCCATGTGATGTAGATGTTGGCCCAAAGAGACCTGCTAGCATGTCACCAATACCGAGGCGGATCCCTCATGATTTCGACCCTCATGGTGAGGGCAACGAGGAAGATGAGATAGTGCGCAACCTGGAGGGGATCACCTGAGGAGTCCCAGATTATGCACATTTTGATGATGTTCCTCGCGCCTATCAAAGACACACTGTAGGAGTGCCCAGCCGAATCCACCGCTTGTTGAGGCAGCTAGTACGGGCCGTGACATGTTATCATGAGCATCATGCTGACTAGACACCTAGGTTTATTTTATCTGCATATTTTTGCGAGACATGATGTATCAGGATGTAACATAAAAATACACATATTTTTTGACGTTATGATGTACACAGTTGCAAACATGTGATATATATATTATATATATATATATATATATATATATATATATATATATATATACATCTATTTCCTTACATGGATATTTTTACATATGATGATGCTTTTACAAATCATGCAAATGTCTATCTAATACAATGTTAGCCACTGTATCAGTTAATGTGTTCATTCGTCTAGGAATATGTTGATAAGTAATGAAATCAAAATGTCTTTCCAACAAACAAATACATAAATAAAATCTCAGAATGTGTGGATTTCTAACCGAATAATGATTATTGAGTTGTAGAACAACAAGCTATGAATCTAGATTTACAAGCAATGTGCGTATGCCGAGGTTAATTTCCTCGGTTAATCGCTCAATGACAGTGCTATATTCAGTGAAATTGTTTGTAGTTCGTCCTAGAAAAATACCTTGCAGGTCTATCAACTCACCAGCAGGATTATAAATTACCCAGGCTGCTGAAGACAAATTCTTGGTACTGTGGAAAGCACCGTCCGTGAAACTCACATAAGGGGTAATAGACATATGCACAATAAGCAAGACCCAATAAGCAGGGAAACACTCACAAAGCACACCAAACCCAAAAACATGCACAAAAATGAAAATAACACCTATGTACACCTGATATGCACAAATGACTCATGCATAATATTTTTTGAGATACAACCCATTTCTAGGTTGTTCCAGAGGATGGCCTTTGTATTCAATTAGCTCATAGGCCCCATTTCACAACATACGTTTAATTATGTAGGGCCCATGCGACATAGGTTGAAATTTACCTACCCCCAACTTATCATGAGCTTGGTCATACACGAGGACGAGATCTCCTTCAACGAAAGAATGAGGGGAAACTGATTGATCAAAATGAGCTTTGACCCGCTTCTTTTGTGCCTCGATGACCAAAGCAGCTAAACGACGAGTTTCATCTAACCTCTCTAAGTAAAGGAGACACTCTTCTTCCAGCGAAGTGTTAGGCAATAATTCCATAGCTAGTTTGATCGAAGGTATTTCACATTCAATCGGGAGAGTAGCTTCCAGACCGTAAACCAACTAAAAAGGGGTGAATCCGGTCGCAGTCTTCACTAAGGTTTGGTATGCCCAAAGAGAAGAAAATAACATGAGATGCCAATTTGAATTGTGGATCCCAATCATATGCTGAAGCATTATGAGAAGAAATTTGTTCACATCTTCAACTTGGCCATTGGCTTGAGGGTAGTACGGTGTTGAGCTATCGTGATGTAGACCCAACTTAGAAGTCAACTCTGCCACCATATAATGCCAAAAATGGGAACCATGATCGGTAATGATGGCTTAAGGGACACCAACACTAGAAATAATATGATTGAAAATGAACTGAGCAGCTATCTGACCGTCAACGACAAGTGTAGGCATTGCTTCGGCCCATTTGGTGAAGTAGTCCATGGCTACGATGATATAAGCATGCCCCCCGGATGAGTGAGGGTTACACGTCATAAAATCGATGCCCCATTTGGAAAAGGGACCAACGGTAATGACAGGGTGAAGGGGAATGGGTGGTGTACACATCTTGCGTTGATAAATTTGACAATCATGGAATTTACAAACTGCGACAATACAGTCTTTGAAAATGGAAGGCCAAAAATAACCAGCACGAAGTATTTTTTGTGCAGTAGCGTAACTAGACATGTGACCACCATAGGCGCCTTTGTGATAATCATTCAACACTTTCTCAGCTTCCTCGAGGGTCAAACATCGACAGAGTACAAAATCAACTCCAACGCGATAAAGCGTATCTCCGACTATGCGATAAGGTTGCGAGTGATGTCGGATACGACGGCGGGAATATTTTGTCAACTCAGACCAAAATGTGGAAGTCTGGAGATATACGATGATATCACCGTACCAGGGATCGAGGGCACTAATAAAGAAAAGTGTATCGTCCAGAATATAATCCTCAGAACGAGATGAAGCAGAGTCGAAAGGGAGGGAACAAATAAAATCAGCAAGAACAAGTGATTTCTTCAATTTGGTAGCAGTAAACTCCAAATCGAACTCTTGGAGGATAACGATCCACTTGGAGTATTTGCCCCCCAGCAATTGTCGAGACAAAATATAGGTCATGGGGTTGCAATCTGAAATCACAGTCACCGTACGCAAAAGGATGTAACGACGAAAGCACTGGACGACCTGGACCGCAGCTAGTGCTAACTTCCCTACATGAGCATAACATGTTTCAGGATCGAGAAGGTTACAAGACAAGTAATAAATGAAATTTTCATGACCGTCATCATCGTCTTGAACTAAAACCATGGAAATTGTACTAAAAGTGGTAGCTAAGTAGAGGGAAAAATCATGATGATAATTTGGAGGACGTAACAAAGGAGCGTTGACCAACAATGTCTTGAGTGTATCAAAATATTGTTGAGCAATCTCATCCCAACAGAAAGGGACGTCTTGTTTCAAAATTCATGTGTATCCTTTAGCTACTTCGGCATAGTTCGGTATAAAACGGCGTAGAAAATTGGCCTTACCTTGCAGACTCTGCAACTGATGTAATGAGGAGGGGGAAGGGAGATTGACAATAGCCTCAACCTTAAGTGGATTGAGGCGAATATCATCTTTAGATACGATAAACCGTAAAATTCTACCAGAATCAACGCAGAAGACACACTTATGCGGATTAAGCCGAATGTTGTAGTGTCGACAACGAAGAAATATCTGACGAAGATGGTCCGGATGGTCCCTACGCTTAGTTGAATGAGCTGGAAGGTCATCTAGGTAAGGCTGAACGATGTCACAAATTTCATGAAAAGTGTAGGACATCGTTCACTGGAAAGTGGCCCCGACGTTCTTCAAGCCAAAAGGGAGTTTCTTGTATGCGAAGGTACCCTAAGGACAGATAAAAGATGTCTTATGTTGATCGGTCGGGAGAATGTTAATCTAATTATACCTAGAAAATCCATCCATAAGGGAAAAAATCTCACTCCCAGCACAGTCGTCAATGATCTGATCGATGAAGGGAGTGGGATAATTATCCTTAGGACAGGCCCAATTTATGTCACGGTAATCAACGCAGAAAAGGATAGTTCCTTATTTCTTATCGACAGGAACGATGTTGGAAACCCAATCTGTCAAGAGAATTGGATAAATGAAACTAGCTTTGAGAAGTTTTTCAACTCTTCTTTTTATGGTTTTAGCCTTTCTAGGGTGCACCAGACGAAGACGCTGGCAAACAGGCTTCAAACCGGGATAGGTAGGGATTTCATGCACCACTATACTAGGATCAATGCCAGGAATTTCTTTGTAGGACCATGCGAAAACATCATGGAATTCACAGAAAAGGCTAGTGTAAACTCAGACTTCATCTGAAGAACAAGTGACTCCCACATGGATGTTCTCGACGATTCCCGATTTCACGGAAATATCGATAGGCATCGTCTGTGTGATATTGCTCAAGTTACCTTCTGTAAAGACTTCATGTGTCAGAATTTTCGTTTGAAGTGGAGGAGAAGGGACTTGAGACACAAAATGCTCAAGGCATGTAGACATAGCCCCGAGGCCAGACATAAACAAAGAACGATGATGACCATCGTCCCATGGCAAGTCTTCGAGAGTCATGGTTTCCACGATGGCTTCGTTGGAAGGAAACACTTCTTTCAAAGGATCAAGCAAGTCTAAATTGCCGAGCCAGGGCGATTGAGAATACACATCTAGAGACAAGCTCAAAGGAGAACCATCAGAAGGTGGAGTATCGGATGCAGCAATGAGTTCACAATAATCGATTTCAATCGAACTCAAAGGCATTGAATCTCCATATGAATTGACTTGTTCAGGCGAAGGAATAATCTACGGGTCATCATACCAAGAGATCATATTAATTTGAATAGTCTTTGGTGGTGAAAGAGAAAAAATACCCATGAGGGTTGGATCCTTGAAGAGACCTGACCAACACTCTCGAAGGGAGTAGGCATCTTATCCACATACAGAATGTTGTTCTCGGAAGAAGAGGTGAAGAATGACAATTGATCAACAGTAACAATTTTTCCCTCGTGTGGAAATTTCAAAACACGGAAGAGGGTGGATTGAACACAAAGAATAGCGTGAGTCCAACTATGACCGAGTAGAAGATTTTAATTGAGTTTAGCATCAACTACTTCTACTTCAACATTGACTGTATTCCCCTTCAATGTAATTGGAAAACTTGCGAGAACACCCAAAGGTTTTGATTCCCTTCCATCAAATGCTTCAAGGGAATTTGGCGAGGAATTCAGGGCTAGAGAGCCAATGGCTTTCCAGCAAGAAGCTGACACGACATAGGTTGATGCACCTTTGTCCACAATGGCTCGATGGATGTCGAGACCATTAACAACGACTTGTATAATGAGTGCAATCTGATGTGGAAGTCATGGGATGAAATTCTCTAGATCAAAAGCGAGAAGGCTAGTATCAGTAGCGATCAACTCCGCTGATCACAGATAATAAAGCTTTTCGCTGAGATGGACAACTCTGGAGTACTTCTAACATGGACATCGCAGATGGCGCCTATGCTAAATCCTCAAAAATACTGTAATGTTGAGCAGCACAGGTGTTGGGATTATAAGAATATTTCCAGAGAACACCTTTGGAAGGTGGTCGCACAGCGGATTCAGCACTGGGCCTTTCAATCTCAAGAGGGCCGAAAACAGGTGGGGGAGGAGGACCATCAGCGATCTCCTTTCCCGTTGTTTGGTGTGACCCTGCATAATCTTTCAACCGAGTAGCAATAGAAATGGATGCAGAACCGTTCATCATGAACACTTGAGAGCCAGATGGAACAGATGATTGAGGCTGCTCGACCATCTGGGTCTGCTGATATGGAAAAGGTTCTTTAAGAATAGCAGGAGTACCCTGATTGCCTTTGAGCAACCTACTCACTTTGGACCATCGAGGACAATCCTTGGTGTATTCCTCTTCATCACAAATCAGAAAGGGATACTTCGGCTTACACTGCGAACCATCATTAGCATGAGATTTGGATGAATCTGGTTTGAGGGCATCGGCCTTGGTCTTGCCTTTACCCTTATTTTTTCCTTTAGAAGTCTTATTCGCAGGTTTTTCGTGAACGATATTGACCTCCGAGGTTTTACCAGGATTCGAACTAGACTGAGGAGCAATATCTTTGGAAGAATTAGAATTTTGCTTCCCAGGGTTGGAGGAGGAAGACTTACGCGAATTCTGAGACACAAAACCAATAATACCATCGACGGATGGGGTTGCCGGTGCGGTAGAAGTTCCAGGTCGAGTGGCATTAGTCAAAATATCATAAAATATGCCTGATTGAGAGTACACGAGATCAATGTACTAGGCACGAGCAATGGCCTGTTCCTCGGTTGCACATGCCCCCATGGCTATGTCTTTCGCAATCTGATTGACAAAGGAGGTAGTAAACCAATGAGTAAGAAGCTAATCAGGAATTTCAAACTTGATCAAGCGACGATGACGTCTCCATTCATGAATATGGTCCAAGATATGAGTAGCCTGGTCTTGTTTCAAGGAGGTGAGGATATGCATACTGGCTTCATAATGAACCGGTAACTGAAAATGAGTAAGGAACGCCATAGCGAGAGAGTTGAAATCTTGAAAGATACTGTGAGAGAGCTCTATATACCACTTAGCAGTAGCACCAGTAAGAGTCCGTTGGAAAAGACGAATCCGAATGGAATCATCAACCCAAGAGTTAGAAGAACACCACAAGTTGTAAGTCATAACATGTGCTTGGGGGTCTTCTCCGGACTTACCCTCAAATTTGGGACAATCACCAAGAATCTTCGTTGGAACCAGAGGCCAATACATGTTGTGAAGAATAGGATCATTCGTCAACTTTGAAACATCCGATAACTCCAACATAGCGAGAAATGGTAGTTGAGGGTTAAAAGGAATAGCAGGTCCTTGATAAGAACCCGAAATTGCATTCCATCCTGTTTGAGAAAAATTCTGCCCCCATGGGTTCTGTCCCGAAGGATTTAGATGATATGGGGGATAAGCCAAATAAGTCTGTTGATACTAAGGATACTGTTTCTGAGTATACCATCGAGGTCCTTGTTGAGGACTTTGCAGTGGAATGTAAGTGCGGCCTTGAGGTTTATTATATGGCAAGTGATATTGAGGGTGACAAGTAAACCCTTGAGGCACACTATATACTGGTTGATATTGACCATGAGGATAATAAACACCTTGGGGTTGAGCTGGCTATTGATAATTGGGACCTTGTTGAGCTGAATAAACAGGGTGAACTGGCTGCTGATCAGACTAAACAGGCTGCTGAAAAGTAGGACCCTGCTGTGAAGCAGAGTAAAATTACTGTTGAGCAGACTGAGCTGGCTGTTGGGCTAGTTGCGTAGGTTGCCACTGCGGAGCAGATTGAACTGGATTTTGAGAGCCACCAGGTTTCCCTAGCTGAGCAGGTTGGCCTGTTGGCTGCGATGGACCAGGTTTCCCCTGAGGAGGACCAGAGGGTTGTCCTTTTTTCCCAACGTTTGGACCAGTTTGAGTATATGATCCCGATTGTTGGACAAAAGGTTTACCCTAAGATGAATAGATTTTCCCCCTAGGACCATAAGAAAGCCCTGGTTGATATAAAGGTTGACCAGAAGGCCCCTGAGGTTGTCCTTGTTGGACCATGGGCTGGCCTTGGAAAGTTTGGCCCTGTGGACCGTAAAGTTGTCCCTGAGGACTGTATGAAAACCTTGACTGAGTTGAAGGTTGTCCTTGTGGGTGTTAGGTCCCTATATCACTAGTATAGTCCCTTATTATTGTTAGTGTAACCCCCTTATTGTTATTATTGAACCCTTGTAACCCCCATTTTTTTATTATTGTGCCCTTAAATTAGTATTGTTAGGTCAGCTAGGATTACATTGTGGCCCACTAGGATTACATTATGGTCCCATGGACTCCTATATATAGAAAGGAGGTTTTGTAAATTGTATCATCCAAGAATTGTTCATTTATGTAATGTATTGGAGGTTTCCCCCTCGAAGTGGCTTATTTATAAGGCGTTCACATCTTTTTTCTTCTATTTTTGGAGCTGGTTACACAACATTTGGTATCAGAGCTTTGGATTCTAGGTTTTTGCTGCTCCAAACAGCTCATCGTGGAATTTTCGCTATAAATTTTTTTCTACGAAGCTTCAGAAGCTGAAATTTTTAGGGTGCGAAGCTGAAATCTTGAGGAAGTTTTTCTAAAAATTTCAGAGCTTGGTTCACAATATTTTCGGAGATATGATCTGTGGAAGTTAGGTCTTTTTTCAGGCTCCTAAACAGGTCATCGTGGCATTTGCGCTATAAAAAAATTTCTACGAAGGTTCAGAATCTGAAATTCATATGGTGCGAAGCTGAAATCCTGAGGAAATTTGTCAAAAAATTTCAGATCTTGGTTCGCAATATTTTTGGAGATATGATCTGTGGAAGGTAGTGCTTTTTCAGGCTCCTGAATTTCATCTCAAAGAGGTGATCGTGGGAAAAGTTCAATAACTCTCTCTCTGGGCATCGGATTGGAGTGCCATAAAAATTGGTTACAAGTACACGGACCGCTGTTTCTTGGCTATCAATTTCAGAGACGAAGGACAAAACAGTGACACGTGGCAAGCCGTACAAGTTCGCTCTACTGAACCAGTCCAAAGTTGGGTCATTGTGGGAGATTGGAAATAACTTTGTCTTGAAGAATCCAAATCAGATCATATCTGTGGCATTTGAAAGACAGTTCAGAAGGTTACTACAGCAGTGAATTTCAGATATTGAAGATTCTCAATTACAGATATAATTCAATTTCAATACAGAGCTCCTAAAAAGCAAGTAAAAGGTGTGTATTTTTTTCCGAATTGCATAAGTCTTGTTTGAAGAATCCAGTAGAATTGATTCCAAGGGAATATTGTAGAATAGATATCAGTATTGGATTCTAAAATGGCCCCTAAAAAGAATTAAACTCCCATTAAGCCTTTATAAGGCTCTACTGTGACTCATGAAGACGAAGAATGGCAACATGACATATCAAAATTACAAGAGCAAGTGCAACAACAAATTTCGCTCTCGCAAAGAACAACAAAAAATGAAATGGAAGTTTTGAAGAAAGGCATGGAAACTAAGATGAATGGTTTGGAAGCTAAGATGGATGGCTTGGAAGTGGGAATGGAAGCTAAGATTGATGACATGGAAGCTAAGATCGATGAAAACATGAAAGACAACATGGAAAACATGAAGAATGATCTAAAAGCATACATGGAAGGCTTGATGACAAGCTTAAAACAAGAAACGATTCCTAATGGTGGAAATATAGTAGAAGAACCTCATGATGAGAGAAAAATAAATTTTAATCGTGATTTCATAACCTCTAATGTTGGCGGGAAGAACCACCATATTCCAAAAATGGATATGAGGAAGTTTGATGGAAAGGATCCTGTAACATGGATACTACAGATGGAGCAATATTTTGATCTACATAATGTGCAAAACACACAAAAGGTACGCATTGCAACTTTACATTTAGAACAAAATACATTTGTATGGTATCGATGGCTTTGCTCCCGTAAAAAAATTGTCACTTGGTCAATTTTTACTGAGGAAATGATAGCACATTATGAGGATACAAAGAGCAACACCTTCTTTAGCCAATTGATAAATCTCAAACAAAAGGGTTTAGTGGGGCAGCACATCGAGGACTTCCAAAAATTGAATATAAGGGTAACTGATATTCCAGAGGAACACAGGATTGATCTCTTCATAGGCACTTTAAAGGATAACATCCAACATGAAGTTCGCGTTCTGGAACCTGATTCATTGGAGAAGGCATTCAAGTTGGCAAGAAAAGTTGAATGTAAAATTATGGCGACAAGGAAGCCTACCACTCAATTCTATAAAGAAGGAAGTGTTGCTACGCCTAGATTTCCACAACCTACAAGGTTGACACCACAACAATTGGAAGAAAAAAGAGCAAAAGGCCTTTGCTACAGTTGTGATAGCAAATACACTAAAGGTCATAAGTGTGCTGAGAAGAAATTATTTTACATAGATTGTGAAGAAGAAGAAGAAAATGAACAAGAAGAGGATATACACCAGGAACCACCCCTAGAAGAGGAAGAAATTAATCCGACCATATCGTGTAATGCACTGGCAGGAATTACGACTCCTCAAACTCTCAAGATAGAAGGACATATAAAGAAGAAAAGGGTAATAGTGTTGATTGATTCAGGTAGCACCCATAATTTTATTCATTATAAGGTAGCCAAGGAATTAAATTGTTTCCTATACCAGCACCAGAATGTCAAGTGATGGTTGCAAATGGAGGAACTATAAATTGCTTTGGAAAATGCCATAATATCAAGCTAACCATGGGGAATATGTATTGACTAGTCCAATGCTTTCCATTCCTATGGGAGGTGCTGATGTTGTACTAGGAGTACAATGGTTACAATCTTTGGGGACGGTAGCTTTTAATTTTCAAGAACTTTTCTTGAAATTTTTTTCAGAAGGAAAGCAAGTCGAATTACGGGGTATTGCGGGGAAGCCAGGAAGGATAATAAGCTCTAATGTCATGACAAAGCTTCTAAAGAAAGAACAGCGAGGCGTAATTGCACAATTATGCTCACTAGAAGTTCCAACATCAAAATCATCTATTTCTGCATATCTCCAACAAGTCTTGGACAATCATTCCAAGGTGTTTGAAACTCCCAAAGGACTCCCACCTATTCGTGATCATGATCGTGCTATTCATTTGATTCCAGGAAGTGTTCCTCCAAACATCAGGCCTTATAGATATCCTTACTTCCAAAAGAGCGAAATTGAACGTATGATTGCAGAAATGTTAGAGGCGGGTATAATCCAACCTAGTCAAAGTTCTTTCTCTGCTCCTGTAGTATTGGTACACAAGAAGGATGGATCATGGCGAATGTGTCCGGATTATAGGGAGCTCAATAAGTTCACCATTAAAGACAAATTTCCCATTCCTGTGATTGATGAATTATTGGATGAATTACATGGAGCAATTTATTTTACCAAGTTGGATCTTCGTTCAGGATATCATCAAATTAGAATGAAGACTGAAGATATTCCAAAACAACATTTCAAACTCATGAGGGTCATTATGAATTTTTGGTCATGCCTTTTGGCCTTACCAATGCACCTTCTACATTTCAAGGGTTGATGAATTCCATTTTCAAACCCTTCCTTAGAAAATTTGTGATATTATTTTTTGATGATATACTAATCTACAGCAGGTCTTGGAAGGATCATGTTGAACATGTTGACAGGGTGCTCAAACTATTGCAGGAGAAACAATTATATGCAAAAAAATCCAAATGTTTCTTTGGAGTACAAGAGGTGGAATATTTGGTTCATATTGTATCTCACGAGGGTGTGAAAGTAGACCCTAACAAAATTAAAGCCATTAAGGAATGGAAAGTCCCCACAACCATAAAGAAGTTGCGAGGATTTCTCGGGTTAACAGGGTATTATCGCAAGTTTGTTAAGAATTATGGGAGAATAGCAGCACCTCTAACAACATTATTGAAGAAAGATGCATTTTCATGGACTCCTGAAGCAACTAAGGCCTTTGAACGTCTTAAGAGGCAATGTGCCTAGCACCGGTCTTAGCTACACCAGACTTCACAAAAACCTTTATTGTGGAATGTGATGCCTCAGGAAATGGAATTGGTGCAGTTTTAATGCAGGAAGGAAGACCCATTGCTTTTGAAAGTCGTCCAATCAAAGGAAAGTATTTACAGAAACCTATTTATGAGAAGGAAATGTTAGCAATACTACATGCACTAAAAGAAATGGTGAACTTACCTAATGGGAAGACACTTCAAGGTAAAAACTGATCATGATAGTCTTAAACACTTTTTGGAACAAAGACTATCTTCAGAAGAGCAGCAAAAATGGGTCACAAAGATGTTGGGTTATGACTTTGAAATAATCTACAAAAAAGGAAAGCTTAATGTTGTTGCGGATGCACTCTCAAGAAAGAATGAAGAGGTGGAAGCATTGCTTTGTGCCATTTCTATTATCCAACCATATTGGATAACTGAAGCAAGAGATGAATGGAAGAAGGACAAAGATGTATGGACACTCATTCAAAAGTTGCAGCAAGATCCTAGTACATCTGATACATTTAGTTGGAAAAATGATTCCTTATGGTACAAAGATCGCTTATATCTTTGTAAGAATTCCCAACTAAAACAAAAGATTCTTCCGGAATTGCACACTTCTCCTTTAGGAGGACACTCAGGATTTTTAAAAACTTACCACAGGGTGAAGAAAGAATTTTTTTGGGATGGCCTTAAATCTGATATTCGAAAGTTTGTGGCGGAATGTTTGGTTTGCCAGCAGAATAAAGTGGAAACAATTAAAACCCCAGGACTTCTACAACCTTTATCCATTCCAAGTCAACGTTGGGAGGAGATTTCAATGGATTTTATCACAGGTTTACCTAAGTCCGAAGGAAAGAGTGTCATCATGGTGGTAGTTGATAGATTTACCAAGTATGCACACTTTTGTGCATTATCTCATCCATTTAAAGCAAGTACAATTGCTACTACATTTATGGACAGAATTCAAAAGCTACATGGAAGCCTAAGGGTTATTGTGAGTGACAGAGATCCCATTTTTACTGGAAATTTTTGGACGGAGTTATTTTCTTGTTTGGGTACTCAATTAGCTCATAGCTCATCTTATCATCCTCAATCTGATGGTCAAACCGAGATCGTAAATAAATGTTTGGAAGGATATCTTCGTTGTTTTGTATCTGATAAACAAACACAATGGGTCAAGTGGTTACCTCTTGCTGAATGGTGGTATAACACTTCCTTCCATACTGCAGCAAAAATGACCCCATTTATGGCACTTTATGGATATCATCCACCATCCATCATATCATATTTAGGAGAAAATTCTAAGGTTCAAGAAGTGGAATATCACATCGAGCATCAGCAAGAAGTTCTCCAACTCTTAAAGGATAATCTGAATTTGGCACAAAATCGAATGAAACAACAGGCAGATCAACATCGCAGCGAGAGAAGTTTTGATGTAGGAGATTGGGTATTTTTACGGCTGCAACCATACAAACAAATGTCCCTCAAGCAAGCTAAGAAGGATAATAAATTATCACCAAAGTAATATGGTCCTTACAAGGTGTTGCAAAATATTGGTTCTATGGCATACAAATTGGAGCTTCCTGCTTCTTCGCGAGTGCATCCAGTTTTCCATGTTTCATGCTTAAAGAAGGTTGTAGGTGAAAATATTCCAGTTCAAACAATATTGCCAGAACTTGATGAGGAAGGAAAAATCATATTGGAACCTGAAGTGGTCATGGAAACAAGAACTCGACAGCTACGGAATCGATCAATTTCAGAGTATCTCATCAAGTGGAAGAACTTACCCACCGAAGATTCTACATGGGAGGATGAGAATTTTATACAGAAGCACCCGGAGCTACTCAAGCATTGAGGACAACACTTTTTTGAAGGAGAGGGGCATGTTAGGTCCCTATATCACTAGTATAGTCCCTTATTATTGTTAGTGTAACTCCCTTATTGTTATTATTGAACCCTTGTAACCCCCATTTTGTTATTATTGTGCCCTTAAATTATTATTGTTAGGTCGGCTAGGATTACATTGTGGCCCACTAGGATTACATTATGGCCCCATGGACTCCTAATATAGAAAGGAGGTTTTGTAAATTGTATCATCCAAGAATTTTTCATTTATGTAATGTATTGGAGGTTGCCCCCTCGAAGTGGCTTATTTCTAAGGCGTTGAGATCTCTTTTCTTCTCTTTTTGGAGTTGGTTACACAACAGTGGGCCAGGGGGTGGAACCTGATAAGTCCTCCCAATATCGGGAACGATTTCATAGGGGTCATAAACAGGAACACCATGCTCATCATAATGATGGGGAGTAGGAAATGCATAGATGGGGGTACTGAAAACATCATAGTGATGAGGAGTAAGATAGGGAAAATTAAAAGGATTACCATATTCGTCATAATGGTGTGGCGAATTAATAGGAGTATGAGGTTGCTGAGAAACCCGAGAGTTCTGTTGATGAATAGCCAAGAGATACTCTTCAAAATTGAGGCCACCAAGTATCTCAGTTGAGGCCACTGGTGACTGAGTGACCGACGCAAACGCATCCACATAGACAGTAGGTTGAACTAGTACAGATGTAACCACAACCGACGAAGCAGGTGTCGTCAGTGACAATCCTAACGATGGAAGGACTGGAGTTCTGGATGGAGTAGATGCTACCATGGAAGCAACACCAGCAATAATCTGACCCAAAGACCTATATCCAGCTGGAAGTGACACCAATGGTGAATATTGAGCAGACACATAAGTAGTGTTTTCAGGGAAAAGTTGATGCTCTTCTGTAGAAACAGAAATTCCATCACTACCAATAGGACCTGATGTGTCCATGTATGAATCCTCTGTAAGATCTTCGAAAATACTATGGGGACTAGGAGGTATAACAACAGCTAAAAATGGGGATCTCGACATAAGAGGAGGGAATTATTCCTCGTCTCCAAAACTAGACCAAGTGTCCGAGGGAGGTCAATTGAACTCAACTAGCTCGTCAGCGGGAGACCGGGTAGCAAGGGGTAAGATTGATGGGAGAATAGGCCGCTGAAGCTCAGTATATTTATAGGATTGAGGAGTTTCAAATGAACTGTCCGGTAAAGGACTACCTCTAAAAGGTAGCGAGGACGACGAAACCAATGGTTTCGCCACCATGACCGCTTCTCAACAAGAAGGAAAAAGAAAGATCCGAGCAAATACTTCACAAATCTGAGGCAAAATATGGGCGTGTGATTGTGGGTAGTTTATTTTATGACACTGAAACCAAAATTTTTTGTTTCATGTTTTAAGAGTCAAGAAACAGGCAAAAGATGACTCTAGTCACTTTCAATGTTGAACGAGTGCGAAAGGACAAGTGCTCAATGATATTTTCAAATTTAAGGAGTCAGTAAAGATAAAAAATGACTGCTCAAGTAATCTAAGCAAGAGGGTATGCCAGGTTTCCGTGAACTGCCATATACACCTTGGTGATCAAATGAAAGAGAAATGACCAAGGACTTAATGTACATGTAGGTAGTCTCCCCGAATGTTGTGTTTAGTGTATCAAGGTTATAGGGCGGTAGACTCGGCTTCCTATGGATAAAAGGATTGCAACCTAGAGGGGTCTCCCTTTATATACTCAACGGTACGAGGAGCACAAGTCCGTACTAGCATTGTCTGGAGGCAGATGGCAAACGACAGCTACTAGGTTTTAAGACGCCGAAACACATCTCTAACTTAGACCACTAGAATATTTCATTAGGTTTCAATGTTGCCTTAGGTTAATTGAAATAAATTTTAACATTGATCTTGGATTAAGTTTCAATTTCCAGGCCTTAACGTATGTCGGATATGAAATATTCCTAAATGCAAAACTATATGCAGAAGGATACCATTTTCATTCAATGAAAGCTATCTACGAGAAGGAAAGAAAACTTTCAAGCAATAGCGAATACTGAAATCATATGAAAACATCCACTAATGTATCTAATACAATCTACAGAAAACAAAAATATTTCCTAGCTTATGCAATGCTAGTTATGCGAGAGAACGTTTCATTTTCAAAGGAAAAAGAAATGTAATATTTTGGTTTTTTCAATGCAATAGAGCAAACAATGTACTAAATGACATGAAAAACAAAACTAAACACTAGCTTGAGAGAGTGAATGTAATAGTTGAAATGGAATGAGTCCTCCAACATAAAACAAACACATAAATACCCAAACTAATGCTACAATCTTTTCAAATCAAAGAGAAATCTCCAAAATGACCCATGCAAGCAATGTAATCGGTGCTTGGAGTAAGAGGAAGAAAAATCGAACAAGCAAGGCAATGATCATTCAACCAATGAACATACTCAACAGGATCAAATAGACCAAGAGAAATTGAACAGGGAACGAATTCGATAACTATCAAGAAAATCCATCTCCAAATAGAAGGATCAGTGCACCAAGGCACTCAGAAACCCTAATACCTCAAGTGAAACTGATAAGAAATGGAAAAACAACTGAAGAAAATGAGCCTCCGGGAATGAAAGACAGTCCAAAACACTTCAATTACTCTCAAGAATAACCCAGAAACAAGTACAATCAACCAAAAACTCATGAAAATATCACACCCAAAAAATCATAGGGGTCAGCGCAACTGTGAGGCAGTATTCAACACCAAACAGGGGATGGCGCGAGTGCTATAAAAGCAACATGTGCCAATCGATGCGACTATTCAGGGGAAAACCGTGCCAAGCCAGTTAACCAATGAAAAGGGAAAAACTCAACAGAGTAGAGGTCAATCTTGACACTCTGGGGCTGAACAAGGGTTTGAAGCACAATTAAACAACCAGAAAGGAAAAAAACAAGATAAAAAATCCAAAAAATGATCCAACAAGATCAAAGACAAACTCACATTGATCCCCAATGGAGTCGCCAACTTGTTATGTAGGTAAATCCTCTTTGCAGATAGAGACGATCCCTCTAGCCCTAGGGTGGGTCTAGTAACAAGGAATCATGCTAAGGTGTAGGTTCCTAGATATTTGAATGAAAGAGGACACGATAAGATAGCCTACCTGTGGTCCAATGCTGTTGTCGGTAATCATAGTGGTGATGAGAACTTCTTGCTCCCGATTCGACAAGTCACAATCCCTTCGCTTATCGCACTTGGACACTTGCACAAAGATCAGAAAACAACAACCACATCCCACATACTAATTTCATCCAAAATCTACTAGTCAGTCAGAGAATACTAGCGTATTGCATTCGATAAAGATAAAACACAAGACGGGAACTAGACAATAGTCACTTAAATTAATAGGTAGAAAGAAGAGATACAACCATGCTCTGACGTTGCGGTCTCCTCCAGTGGGATTCGAGTGAAGCATGTCTCAAAGCTCATCAGGGAATTCGGACGGGATAAGGGACCTCTCAATGGATTTCTCCTTGTTCTACCTTCTCAATAACTCATTTATTCAACTATAGCTTAGTCTTTCAAGTTCAACACTTCAGCTGTATAACTCGCTTTTTTCAGCTAGTTTTCATAAAGAGAGAAGGCTTGTTTGTATAGAGGAAAAGGAGGAGGTTGGGATCCCTACAAAGGTGGAAGGGAGGCCTATCCTTTAGGAGTGCTCCAAGGGAGCTAGAAACTACTAACTAAAGGGGGGAGCCCGTGGTTGTTTTAGTTCAACCACTCCCAATGACTCATCCCTGAGGTGGTTGGAATGGAACCTCCACCTTTATTTTAAAAAAAAAATTCATAAATATCTTGGTGCGGGCATTACACCGAGATAGAGTGCCAGGTGGCACAGGCCTTAGTGTTAATCTTCCACATCGGCGCAAGGGAAAAACTGGATACTTGCGCCACAGAAAAAACAGGTATTTTTACAGCTCTGCTTAGGGAAATGTCAACAAGAATAATGTTGCCTTCATCAAAAGGGATGCAATGATGTTATTTGCAAAGCATAAAACTGCACATTGGTAACAGAAATGATCCTCCAATGTGCAAGTTGGGGATTGCAGGGACAGTGACAAAATTTTGTGTAACACCATCATTTTCCTAGGATTGTGGCTAGAAGATGCAATATTGTTAAAATTGGCAGGGTGAAGCGGCTGTCCATTTTCATCTACCAAATGCACCTTGCGGTATGTAACTCCTGATAAGCACTTCCGACGTTTTGGAGTTGTTTGAATATGTTGTGCATCTAAAGTCAATTATGAATTTGCATGAACTTGCAAATTTGTATACATTATAAATTTAATTAAGCTATGCATGATTGACATGGATAAAAAACATAAATTCAATTAGATAATGAAAATATAAATAAAATCTGAAGTAAATATTACATCTCTATATGGATAGGGACAACTCCGCGATGCACTTTGAGAAATATTATGGAACGAGATAAATTTTGAAGAATTGTCCATTCGATATAATTATGATATTTTCTCCTTGCTTTTGAGCAAAATCAATAAAAAAAAATTTGGTGCACACACCTAAAAGTAATTTCGGTGCCTTAAAAATGGACTTCTTGTTATCGGTACTAATATACAGATCACCACACTGGGATGTTTTCGTTACTGCACACCGGTGCCGTTGTATAAACATATGCACTGGTGCGGTGATATTAAGTGATGCACCAGTGACGAATAACCACAAATAAAAAAAGCGCAACTCTATTTTCTTTAACTGAAAAAAAAAAAAAGTGGTCAATTGAAAAATGGGTGGTAAAATATTTTCGAAAATATAATTTTATAAAAAAATTCTTTAAATACTAAACACTTTTCATTATTTCACATTTTTTGCAAAAAAATTCAGCCATAGATTTGTAGGAGACATACCTGGAGCAAATAGAGCACGAGAGCACTGTGGAGGAGGGAAATACATTCAAACAGAAGTATTCAGGCATTCAAAATTCCAAACCTTTGGTGATTCAAACCCTGTAGCATAGAATTTGTAGAAACTATACAATATGCATGTATATCTTGGATTCACCCGATCTAACAATATGCTAAAGTTAAATACTGAATCACTTCTACAACAATTTTGCGGAATTAGAAACACAATTGACAATCACATGAAGCAAAGAAGAGTATATCAAAAACACAACACTAGATACTCCCGGGGAAAGCTTACTGCTCAAAACCCCTCTATCATATATTTTATATTCCACAAAGAATCATGAAACAATTACATAAAAAACTCTAATCACTAGAGCTCTCAGTACATCAGCTAATTGTGTCACACTGTCATACAAAAATTGGCAAGTTCCTTAACCAATTTACTAGTCTCTAGACAGCCTACCTTGCTCATGCAGTTCCTGATGAATGCAATCCTTAATCACAAATAATTTCAGCCTTCCTCAACTACACTGAGTATCATGGGCATCCTGTGGTGTTATAACTACACCTAGGTATCCTACTAATAACAGAACTGATAGTTACACTTCCCTTTTCACCTAGATCTCAACTAGGTCTCCACTAGATTTGACATGCATGTAGTTAATAATAGTAAAGACATCAGTTGCATGTGGGATCACTACATGTGAATTAATTAATATTTAATTCACTTGATCTCTCACTAGTGTATCTGCAGTTACAACTAGCACAACTAACTTTAACTCACTTAATTGAGTTAGACTAATTTACAACTTGCATTAACTAATGCACCACTGCACTTCCAACTCTGTTACAACTAGAATCACTCTGTTACAATTCAAGTCAACCTACATGTCCCACCAACCAACCTCTTAACTCGAAATTCACTTAGCTAACTAATTTTCCACTTCAGTTAACTATTTCCAAGTGCTCATTGAGAATAGATTATTGTTTATTGTCCAACTGATATTAAGGGATAATAATAGTCAACATGCATCTATAAATAGACATGCAATCTATAAATACAACTTGCACATACATCTATAAATAGACCTCATCTATAAATAGAATGTGCTCATGCATCTATAAATAGAAATCCACCTAAAAATAGCCTGTGTGGGCCCCACCCAGTGTAGGTGCTTAATTTTCACTAGGATCAAGGATGTTGTTTCCAGATGCCAATGTCACTATTTCTTATTGCAAACTTTAAAAAAATTTCAAACAATCTTGTGATTAAAGTTTATTGGTTTTTTTTTACTTTTTCTACAATTTTTTTTATGCAATAAAAAAAAAATTCAATGTTTATTATATTTTTTACTTTTTCTGCAGTTTTTTTTACGCTGTAAGAAAAAAAATCAATTTCTTATTTATTTTTAGAAAAAAATAAAAAAAAATCCATTTTTAGAAACAAACCCTACATTCTTTTTGTTTTTTCCCTTTCTTCTCCCTCTTTCTGTGATTTCAGAATTAGGGATTTTCAATTTAGATTTATAGGGTTTGTATTGCTAAATATAGGCCTAAGACATCCAACCCATGGGACAACTTTCATAGTCGGATCCCAATCCATATCGGCCCTTGCGTGAATTAAAAAAAAAAACAGAGTTTTTTTTCATCGATGCGCCCGGCATAACCTAGTGCACGGTGCATTGTATTATCCCAACACACCGCGAAAGTACTGTGATAATTTTTTTTTTTAAATCTATTTTTTTATCAGTGTGCCATATGTAAAATATGGCATCGGTGCGCTATTTCATTATGGCGCACCGTGAACGTGTTGTTTTTCACAAAATAAAAATTAAAAAAAATCCATTTTAGAAACAAATCCCACATTCTTTTTGTTTCTGCCATTTCTTCTCCCTCTTTCTGTGATTTCAGAATTATGGCTTTTCATTTTATATTTATAGGGTTTGATTGCTAAATATAGGCCTAAGACATCCAACCCACGGGATGACTTTCATAGTTGGATCTCAATCCATGTCGGCCCTTGAGTGAATTTAAAAAAAACAGAATTTATTTTCATCGGTGTGCCCGACGTAACCTAGCACACTGGTGTGCCGTATTATCCCAGCGCACCGCAAAAGTACTATGATAAAAAATTATATATATATATTTTAATCAGTGCACCATATATAAAATATGGAACTGGTGTGCTATTTCATTATGGCGCACCGTGAACGTGCTGTTTCGCAAAAAAAAAAAAAAAAAAAAAAAAAATCCATTTTAGAAACAGACCCTAAATTCTTTTTGTTTCTACCCTTTCTTCTCCCTATTTATGTGATTTCAGAATTAAGGCTTTTCATTTTAAATTTATAGGGTTTGTATTGCTAAATATAGGCCTAAGACATCCAACCCACGGGACGACTTGCATATTCAGATCTCAATTCATGTTGGCCCTTGCGTGAATTTAAAAAAAAAACATATTTATTTTTTCATCGATGCGCCCAATGTAACCTAGTGCACCGGTGCGCTATATTATCCAAGTGCACCGTGGAAGTACTGTTATAAAAAATTAAAAAACAATTTTTTTTATCAGTGCGCCATATGTAAAATATGGCACCGATTTATGCTGCAAAAACTAACACTTGAATATTTTTATTATTTTCTTTGTGTTAATTGGTGCGGTGGTTAACACGTAACACATCGGTGCTCCTTGTTGACATAGAGCACCATACGGTCTATTATACTGTTGGGCGGTGAATTTATAATACCTCCACGCACCGACGTCTGTGCGTACATAATGAATGGCACACCGGTTTCTTGAAATTTTTTTTTTTTACCTGAAAAAATGACAATTTATTTATAAATATATTAATGAATGATATGGTATAGGTTTCAGATTGATAAATAAATGACTGAAAAGAGTTCAAGTAACAAAAATACTGATAACACATTAAGAAAAGAAAAAAGGCAAGTTCTTTGTAAATTTTTTACAAAAAATATTACTTTTGAACTATATGCAAGTTTAACTAATATGTATTGTTTACTGTGTATCTTGTAGAGCCACAAAATCATGAAGCTTGATAAGATTATTTCTGATATAGGACTAGAACAACGTAAAAGCTTGATGGAAAAATTGAAAAAGGATGAATCAAGGGAATGAAAAAATACTATCGATCCAATATGAGTTTCTTTTTTTATTTTTCATTAATAATATACTTAAAATTATTAGATAACATGTGTCAAAAAATCTATTAATTCACATCTATTTAATGTTCTACAGGGACCAACAATTCAGAAAAGGAATGTTGTTCTAAGAAAAGAAAAAAAAATTGAACATGCAAATGAAAATGATTATGTCCTTAGCTCATCTGGAGTGGTGTTGGAGGTTAAGGAAAGGGGAAAAAACTTTTACAAAAGTTTGAAGGATCTAGTGGAATAAATGTATAGACATTCTTTCCACTTACAATACAAAAATCAATCCAATGATTCCAAGAACCAATTTTTTTCTAAACTACAGGAAGAGTTTCCAGAGAATTGCTCAATGAGACATGTTAGACTTTTAATAGAAAAAACGTACAACAACAAAAAAGAATGAATGGAAAAGTAATATTCCTTTAAATGTTTGTCTAGAATTATTTATAAATCTCACTTTTTTTATATTTACTTTTCATATATCAATATAAAAATTAAATAGTTTATTGTCATGTTACATTTTCAGGAAGATTATGAAAATCTCAAAAGATGAACGAGCTGATATCAGAAATATGCTAGTAGGAATGTCCAAAAATGTGTACAAGGAGATGGCCAAAGAAATGGAAAAAATTGCATCTCAGGAGGAGCAATCTCAACAACAACGTGCTTCAAATGTAATATGTAATCATTGATTTTTTCAATCATTAGGTACAATAAATGAACAATTTAGCATTAACTATTAATTTTCAAGTATTTTCTTGCAGAAAAGAAAAGAAAATGGAATCCATTCAACACATAAAATAGGACGACAAGGAAGAAAATGGTTGATATATAAGTTTGTGAGTAATTTTTACTTCCTTATAAAAACTTGACTAGATTTCATTTTTGTAATTTTTAAGTTGTTTTACAAAAATCATCATTGAATGTCTTCAAACTTGTGCTAACATACAAAGAAGAACCATCAGATGAATTGCTTGAAATTGGGTTAAATATGGGTTGGGAGTATATGTTGGCATATCATAAATTAATTGGGGAATTTGTAAGCATATATTGATCTTGTTTCACTTAGCTCCGTCTATAATTAATAGAACGAAAAAATATTTTATATTAAATATATGATTTGTTATGGGGTATAAAACTTGCCGGAAACAAAGTATGGAACTGGGCCAACAGATGAAATCTTGAAAGATGGCATGTTACATGGTTTTGAAAGAATGTGTATAGTTTATGAGTCAATTGTTGCAATGGTACGTCATTTATTTTTGATTGACCTTGATATATATTATTTAATATTGCAATTTTCATTATTCTCACCAATGTATATACACTCATTATAGTTTATTTTTATGTTTGTAGATGGAAGGTGAAGAAGAAGGAAAAAATCAACACTATGAACAAAACATTCCTGAAAATAACCCAAGTCATGGAAGTAGCTCTATCAGTGACAATAGTTCAAGCGAAGAATGATGATCACTATGTTTGGATATCAAAGCAAGGCATTGTATTTTTTGAAATATTATCCTGTGAAATAAGACATTTTGTTTAATGTAATGGACATAGTGTCCCAATTGAAAGAAAAAGGGATCCCAATAACTGTCCAATTTTGTATGAAAAAGACTGTCTTATATATATATATATATATATATATATATATATGTATGTATGTATGTATGTATGTATGTATGTATGTATGTATGTATGTATGTATGTATGTATGTATGTATGTATGAAAATATGTTTTAATTTATTCTATTGCATTCTCCATTTTCGCTGTGAAATGTAACACCACTCATTAAATTTATGGATGATTAAATATTATAATGAAGAGATGTGAAATTTGATGATATGATATAACAAATTAATCCAAACATCACATTCAAATGCACTAATAAAAATTTAATTCATATGAATGCTGTTACAAGATATATATGTGTAGACTTTTGATGGATAGTGAATTTTAAAAAATCACAATAATTATGATATGATATAACAAATTAATCCAAACATCACATTCAAATGCATTAATAAAAATTTAATTAATATGAATACTGTTATAAGATGTGTTGACTTTTGATGAAAAATGAATTTTAAAAAATCACAATAATTGCACCGTCACAAGTCGATGTTTCTAAAAAATACAAAATGAACACTAGTGCATGTCAGTTACTGTACACTGGTGCGTTTGTATTCTGAAGCGCACCAGTGCGTTTTTACTACCTACGGGCAACACAAAAGTACCAAAACCAATTAAAAATATCGGTGCGTTTGGGTGGTACTACACACCGGTGCGTTTATGTGGCATTACGCACCAGTGCATTTGTACGACCTTTGGGCATCGCACAAATATTGATACCAATTATAAATCTCAGTGTGTTTGTGTGATACTGTGCACTAGTGCGTTTATGTGACTCTACGCAGCAGTGAATTTGTACGACCTATGGGCATCGCACAAATACCGATACCAATTATAAATCTCAGTGCATTTGTGTGATACTGCGCACTGGTGCGTTTCTATAAGTCTACGCACTGGTGCATTGAGACGACCTATGGGCACCGCACAAATCCCAAGACCAATTAGAACAGCCTCATGCATTGTATCACCAACATTGCACCCGATGAAGTTTTATACCTTGACGTCCTAGTGCATGCTCCTTCGACCGGCCTGGGCCACCTTCTAGATGTATGCATCGGTGCGTTGAAGCCCGAGTAGTGCATCGATGAAAAAAAAATCCGTAATAACCTCAGGCCACCCATTTTTTTTTAGTTGTGTTGAATTTCCGTTAAAAGCTCTGCCAAAACCTCTGTAACCATAAATAAATGTTTTAGAAAATGTTTTTTTGACAATTTTGGCCAATTTTATAACACTAAAAACCTCCTTTATAATCTCTGCTAGAGGGTCTTTTTCCTTGTAGTGGCTTTTAATTTTCAAGAACTTTTCTTGAATTTTTTTTTAGAAGGAAAGGAAATCGAATTACGGGGTATCACAGGGAAGCCAAGAAAGATAATAAGCTCTAATTTCGTGAAAAATATTATGAAGAAATAACAATGAGGCGTAATTGCACAATTATGCTCACTAGAAGTTCCAACATCAAAATCATCTATTTCTCCAGATCTCCAAAAAGTCTTGGACAATCATTCCAAGGTGTTTGAAACTCTCAAAGGACTCCCATCTATTCATGATCATGATCATGCTATTCATTTGATTCCAGGAAGTGTTCCTCCAAACATCAAGCCTTACAGATATCCTTATGTCCAAAAGAGAAAAATTGAATGTATGATTGTAGAAATGTTAGAGGCTAGTATAATTCAACCTAGTCAAATTTATTCCTCTACTCTAGTAGTATTGGTGGATGAGAAGGATGGAGCATGGCGCATGCATCCGGATTATAGGGAGCTCAATAAACTCACTATTAAAGATAAATTTATCATTCCCATGATTGATGAATTATTGGATGAATTACATGGAGCAATTTATTTTACCAAGTTGGATCTTCGTTTAGGATATCATCAAATTAGAATGAAGATTGAAGATATTCTGAAAACAGCATTTCGAACTCATGAGGGTCATTATGAATTTTTTGTCATGCCTTTTGGCCTTACCAATGCACCTTCTACATTTCAAGGGTTGATGAATTCCATTTTCAAACCCTTCCTTAGAAAATTTGTGCTATTATTTTTTGATGAAATACTAATCTACAACATGTCTTGGAAGGATCATGTTCAACATATTGACAAGGTGCTCAAACTATTGGAGGAGAAGAAACATATATGCTAAACATCTAAATATAGCAATTGGAGTACAAGAGGTGGAATATTTGGGTCATATTGTATCTCACATTGAGAGTGTTAAGGTATACCCTAACAAAATTAAAGCCATTAAGGAATGGAAATTCCCCACAACCATAAAGCAGTTGAACGGATTTCTCGAGTTAACAGGGTATTATCGCAAAGTTTGTTAAGGATTATGGGAGAATAGTAGCACCTCTAAAAACATTATTGAAGGAAGATGCATTTTCATGGACTCCTATAGAAACTAAGGCCTTTGAACATCTTAAAGAGGCAATGTGCCTAACACCAGTCTTAGCTACGCCAAACTTCACAAAAAAACTTTATTATGGAATGTGATGCCTTAGGAAATAGGATTGGTGGCATTTTTAATGCAGGAAGACCCATTGCTTTTAGAAAATCTTCCAACCAAATAAGTAATTACAGAAAGCTATTTATGAGAAAATGTTGGCAATACTATATGCTCTAAAGTAATAATGGCGACCTCCCCTAATGGAAGACACTTCAAGGTAAAAATTGATCATGATAGTCTTAAACACTTTTTGGAACAAAGACTATCTTTAGAAGAGTAGAAAAAATGGGTCACAAAGATGTTGGGTTATCACTTTGAAATCATCTACAAAAAATGGAAGCTAAATGTTGTTACAGATGCACTCTCAAGAAAGGATGAAGAGGTGGAAGCATTGCTTTGTGCCATTTCTATTATTCAACAAGATTGGATAACTGAAGCAAGGGATGATTGGAAGAAGGATGAAGAAGTGTGGACACTCATTCGAAAGTTGCAGAAAGATCCTAGTACATCTAATACATTTAGTTGGAAAAATGATTCCTTATGGTACAAACATCGCTTATATATTTGCAAGAATTACCAACTAAAACAAAATATTCTTTTGGAATTGCACACTTCTCCTTTAGGATGACACTCTGGATTTTTAAAAACTTACCACAGGGTGAAGAAACAATTTTTTTGGGATGGCCTTAAATCTAATATTCAAAATTTTGTGGTAGAATGTTTGGTTTTCTAGGAAAATTAAGTTGAGACAATTAAGACCCGGGTCTTCTACAACCTTTATCCCTTCCAAGTCAATGTTGGGAGGAGATTTCAATGGATTTTATCACAGGTTTACCTAAGTCCAAAGGAAAGAGTGTAATCATGGTGGTAGTTGATAGACTTACCAAGTATGCACACTTTTATGCATTATATCATCCATTTAAAGCAATACATTTGCTACTGCATTTATGGAAACAATTCAAAAGCTACATGGAAACCCAAAGATTATTGTAAGTGATAGAGATCCCATTTTTATTGGAAATTTTTGGACGGAATTATTTTCTTGTTTGGGTACTCAACTAGCTCATAGCTCATCTTATCATACTCAATCTTATCATCAAACGCAGATAGTGAATACATTTTTGGAAGGATATCTTCATTGTTTTGTATCTGATAAGAAAACACAAAGGGTCAAGTGGTTACCTCTCACTGAATGGTGGTATAACACTTCCTTCCATACTGTAGCAAAAATGACCCCATTTATGGCACTTTATGGATATCATCCACTATCCATCACATATTATTTAAGAAAAAATTCTAAGATTCAAGCAGTGGAAGATCACATTGAGCATCAACAAGAAGTTATCCAAATATTAAAGGATAACCTAAATTTGGCCCAAATTGAATGAAACAATAGGCAGATCAACATTGCAGCGAGAAAATTTTTGATGTAGGGGATTGGGTATTTTTACGGCTAAAACCATACAAAAAAATGTCCCTCAAGCAAGCTAAGAAGGATAATAAATTATCGCCAAAGTACTATGGTCCTTACAAGGTGTTGCAAAACATTGATACTATCACATATAAATTGGATCTTCCTACTTCTTCACAAGTGCATCCAGTTTTCTGTGTTTCATGCTTAAATAAGATTATAGGGGACAAACTTCTAGTTCAAACAATATTTCCAGAACTTGATGAGGAAGGAAAAATCATATTGGAACCTGAAGCAGTCACGGAAACAAGAACTTGACAGCTACAAAATTGATTTATATAAAAGCATCCAGAGCTACTCAAGCGTTGAGGACAACACTTTTTTGAAGGAGAGGGGCATGTTAGGTCCCTATATTCCTAGTCTAGTCCCTTATTGTTGTTATTGTAACCCCGTTTTTTTATTGTTGTACCCATGTAACCCCAATATTGCTATTATTGTGCCCTTACATTATTATTGTTAGGTCGGCTATGATTATATTGTGATGCCATGGAATCATATATATAGAAGGAGGTTTTGGTCATTTGTATCATCCAAGAATTGTTCATTTATGTAATGTGTTTGAGGTTTCCCCCTCGAAGTGGCTGTTTTCTAAGGCGTTGATCTCTCTTTTCTTCTATTTTTGGAGTTGGTTTCATAAAAATAATGAAAAATCAATCTGGTAGTCCAAGTTTTGGGATCGAGGGGAAAATATCTGTGTATATTTTTTTATGTTTTATGTTATTTCCATTGTATATTTTCTATTTTAATAATTCATTTGCAGGTAATTTATGTACAAGGTTAAAACCTACAGCTCTTGAATTTTCTTCTTGATCTCTGCCTTCTCCAAAACTAACATTTTGTACATGCAAATGTTTGGAAGAGGTGCATTTTGCTACAATTGAATCTCATGTTGGATTCCTCTTTTAGGGGGCAACCCTTTAGGTTCCTAAAAGATATTATCATATGTGTTAACAAATTCAAACAAATCATGCTTTAGTTTTGAATCACATCCCGTGTGAACTTCAAATTCGACAATATATTTGGGTTTGATCATCAACAATACAAAATTCTTACGATAATTTACAAGCCTTTTCATTTGATCAACACTTACAAGAGATAATTTCATCTTCTTGCGATATTCTCACAATATAATCAACCCCATATTTAAAAATATTATATTTGTTCTCATGATGATATAATATGTATTTTCAGTCATATAAGTATGGAATCCCTAAGGCAATTCCACATATGTCAAGTGGCACAAAATCAAGCTATACATCATTAATAAAGTTTGCAGTGATGGAAAATTTAAGTTTACATTTATTTTTCACTTGTAGTTTGACATTTTCAGATACCCAACCCAAAGGGTGAGGTTTAGGATGAGGTGTAGTTTCTTAGTTTAGTTTCTTAACAATAGCTTCAAAAATAAGGTTAATTTGGGATCCACTATCAAACAAGGTATCAACTTTGATATGTTTTGTAATGACCTTAATATGGAAAACTCAATTATTTATTTATCATTTTGAGACTCAATAGGCTTAATAGAACAACTAGTACTTGCAATAGTATATTTTACTTTCATTCCCATGGTTGTGAATTTGGTCCCATCACCTGAATCAAATCTTAGATCTTGTTGAGTTGTTGTAGTAGACTTTTATTTCCCCTTGTTGTTAAACTTCTTTGGTCTCATTTCTGGATGTATTTTTCAACAATGGTCTTCATCATGGATGTTATAGGCCATTTTGTTGCATCTAGTCAATAGACATACAAATTGGATCAATCAACATCTATGGACACCTTGTCATCATCCATACACAAAGCCCTAAGCATGAATCTTCCAAATCCCAGAGTTTCCGAGTTTGAATACTTCAAAATAATATTTTTAAGGCCCGAACTACCTTGGCCCTTTAGGGACATGCGTTTAATAGCAAGTTTCTCCATTCTACACCTACACCGATAAACATCAGGTTGTCCCTTGTTGAGGGTGCACCGATACTATAAATTCAGGAAAAATAAAAAGAATCCCAAATATTCCTATTCTACAAGCGTCTAGGAGTTGTTTCAACCATTTTTCTTGGAGAAGAACTTCGAATTCTATCTAATTCTACCTTGGATATCTCACCTCTTATCCCTTTAACTCATCCTCCCATCTAGAGTGGATCTCAAGCCTATATTGGTAAATGGATAAGAATTCCTAAACTACCAAACTCTCCTATAAATGTACATGCATCTATAACATTAGGGTTGGATTTTGGATACTAATCATGTCCTCATGTTGATGCCTTGAATCTAAGAGAGTCATCATCTTCATGCATTAGGGTGATATTAAGTTGTGTTTTGTGACAAGGAAGGACAAGTTAACTTGGGGAGATATCTACAAGATCAGATACTATTCTTAGTTGTAAACTCTCTCCTATTCATATTAATACAAAGAGTATACCATTTTCCTATATTTTTTATGTTATGTTCATATTCATATGTTTCAATAATTTACTGATTCATTTAGTAAAGTAATTGAATAATGCTACATAAATGTCTTAGATCTTTGTCTTGGTATGATTTTATGTCGAGGTTCTAATTATAGAAATTGGATATTCAATTGTAGCTTACAAGCCAAGAGGAGAGTAAAGTTTGCGACAGATTCCAAGAAAGCCTCTTTCCATTCTTCGATTTCTCTAAGGGAAACTTTATATTCTATGCTTTCTATTATTCTAGACTAGTCCACTAGGTCTAGAGAAGAAACTGATGTCCACAATCATAAATTCCACATAACAATGGACTTCTTTTGAACAATGTTTACAGATAAGTTTCTCTCCATCTTTCTTTACTGTAGCATTCTATTTTCCTTTGCCTTTAAACTTACCCTTTCCTTTGTCTCTAGATTTGTATGGATTCTTGCAAGTCTCTTGAGGAATATTCTTTCCTCTTGCTTCTAAATGAGTTTCCTAAAAACATACTTCACCTATATTGGTGGGATTAAACATAAGAATTTTATGTCTCAAATAACTATGTAATCCACCTATGTATTTAAGGAGAGTGTCTTGTGAAGACAAATATACACCCAAGATTAAATCTCTTCTTCTAAATTCTTGTGTGTAACTTTGAACACTCTGACCTTTAGTTGGTCTAAATTTTTTCCGATCCATAATTTTTTTTTTAAGGTAAGCTAATGGATAAAGATTCTTTCTTAATGCAACTACAAAATCATTCCAAGAAGAGATAAATTTACTACTTTTCTTTAAGTCTTCTTGAGTTTTGGACTCCCTCCAGATGAGAGATGCACTTTCCAAATGAAGAGAAGCAATATGTATCTTAGTAACATCATCCTCAATATTTTGAATCCTACAATAGACTTCAATTTGACGAACCCAACTATCCAACTTTTAAACATTTACTTCCCCATTGTTCATAGGAAATTCAAACTTGACATCAATATTTAAAAAATGAGACTTAGCATGTCCTTTTGGATATCTTGGAGGAGTATGTTCAGGTGAGGAAGGATATGATAATAAAGGTGAATGTGGAGGTGGTGGAGGTGGAGGGTTTCTCTCATCACCGCAATTACTATTTGGATGATTTCAATTCTCTCCATGAAACCTTATTGTCCTCTCTTCATACAAAAATTTCACCATCTCAGACATGTCATAAAAATCCTTTCTGAAATCTCTCTCATCCGTAGACAACATCTCATGTCCTTCTTCATGTGCCATGACTGGTGGAGTTTGAGGATTTTGTGACCTTTTTAAACCAATTTGAGGATTTGGTTCTTCAACAACTCATATTATTTTCAATTTTAACCTTGTCAACATAAAAAAACACTTGCAAACAAAGTCAAACCTTCAAAAAAGCCTAGCTTAGATACCAAACCGATTTGAAATTAAAAACTTGAAGGTTTCTTGAAAAAATTTACAAGAAAGTTTATGTCTTGTGGATAATGGATCGAGTTGAAAAAGCACATAAAATTATTGTTTTCACTTAAGTTTTGCAGAAATAAAACTTAGAAAAACAAACCATTAACAACATCACACAAACAACAATTTGATGATAGAGTTCACCCTTCTTGGGATACGTCTCTGGTTCCAACTTCTAATGTTGGGCTTTTAAATTATATGCTCAAATATTAAATTTCATCAGTTTACATTGCTCAAATCAGAAAAATAATGCTTCCATTGTGTCTACAACACTCAAAACCCCTTGTGTAGGCTCTTCCTAGGATCAAAAAGACTAAAAAATGACCAAGTTAGGCCTCAATCTCCATTTCTCTACTATTTATCCTTCAAATTGATAAAATTTTCTAACCAGACAATGATTCTTGCCTTTGGTGGTTTGGTGAAGTGAAAAAATTGTGTGTTTTCGGTGCGAATCCTACTGCAAAATGTGTAAAATGTTGAATGGTTAGTTGGGTGCCCCAACCCAACTACCGCCCCCTTTTTTATGGTCATGTGGCACAATATGGCCAAGGATGGGCACCACATACTATCCCCTTCATCGTTAACCCCGGGTGGTGGTCATATTTGTTACCGAGAGGATTGAGGGTTGGGGCTTATCCACCCACCCCCTCCGCCATACTCTTCATTGTGATCACGTGGGTTCCCCATATGGCTCAGGGCCAAGGATGATTTCTCGCCCCACCCCACTTCATTGTGCACCTGATCACATCAATCCATAAAACTTGGGGCTGGGGCCAAGTTCCCTGCCCCTTTCCCCCAATGCACTAGCAACATTAATTCAAATGTAACCAAAGTTCAATATATGTTAAGGACTAATGTTTTAGTGTGGCGATATACCGTACTATTTCTTTGCCGAAGGTCTAGGGGGAAAACCCCACTGAGGCTGTTTGGCCCCTTATAAAAATTTGTCCAATAACAGAGGGTCATGTAGTGCCCTTTCATTGGGCCACATGGTGCCTCCTAATTGGGTCACTCAAAAAACCAAAAACCAATAAAAAATTGACACCTAAAATAGTATGACCATCCCACAGGTCTACAAGTGATTGGCCCACCTATATTTCATGCCTACACAGTCAGCTCCTAACATCATCGTATGCGGCCTACCTAGAGCCTAGTGAAACCTACAAGTTAACTTTTAGTTATTTGCCAAAAATATTCATAATGTGATAGCTTTCATATAAAGTGTCAGTTTGAAGAGATTCAAGTGTTGTTGGAACCATAACGACGAGATCTACGATTTAGCACTGGTTTTGAGTGATTTCAAACACTCGATTTTTTAGCATATTTTTTATCCCCTGGATCATATCAAAACCATCACATAGCTGATTCATTCAATCATTTTAGCTACATATCATATGGTTGAAAATACGCATTCATTATATTATGTAAATACACATCATCATAATCTTTAAAAAAAATCGTATGGAAATCATACTTTTCATACCAGCAAATCAAATTAGCTCATGGTTGAGAGTTTCATATTCACTCTCTCTATTGAGACATTTGTCCTAGAATTTATTAGCAGTAATATTTACCACTTTTATTTCTATTGGAATGAGTAATTTAAACCACTCACTTCAGCGATTAACAAGTTTAAAAAAATATTTACAATTATTTTTCTCATGACGCTTGATTATATTAATGTTTGTTCCACACATGCTTGCATGCATTTAATTCATCAAGCATATATATTACTACAACTTCAAAAAATATGATCATACCAAATGTAACAATCTCTCATGTTTATAGTTTCATACCTCTTGATCATTATTTATTGAGTATTTTGTCAAAAATGCATTCACATAAAAACCATTCCATGATTATTCATATCCGCTAAATAAAATCATGCATTTATGCTTACCATAACTCATCACTAGATAGCAAAATCATTTTATTTAGTTCTATAAACTCTTGGGCCAATGCATTTGGACTCAAGCATTCAATGCATCACATATCCATGCATTTTCTGAATGCATTACTAAACATATTTTTTTCTTGAGTGTCTCACTCACTTATCTAACTGATGTCCATCATAATAACTCACACACACATTGAGTTTTAATAGTTTTCCAAATATTATGTGCTCTAAACTTCTTGCATTATCCATAACTCATTTGGGTATATGAAATATATTCATTTAAGTGAAAGAATAATATAAAATATAAACTCAATTTGAAGGAATTCTTTCCAAATTCCTTCAACTTATGAACTATTGTAGCATGACTGATTCTTTCATAGCTGTAGGGATTCCATCCCATATATCTTTTGTTGATAATTTCTCAAGAAGTACACCCAAATTATTCTTTATCCTTCCTTGACAAATAATATTTTTTTTATTATTGTCAAGGTTCTTTTGATAATCAAAGGAACTTCCTTTGCCTCAATTCCCACTTCTCATAAGTGATCTTTAATATCAAGTCCTTGGTAATAATTTTCATATTTTCTTATCCATAACTTCATCACACATCATTTTTTAGTCCACCAACTAAATAGAACATGTGCTAAAAAATTATATTTCAACAACTAATTCATTTTATATATGTGCACTCATTCATTCATTTTCAACATCTTTCATGCATCGACAATTAATCAAGCATTCTCATGCTCTGGATTTTTCATGATTCAATTTATTATCCTAGTCAATTCCACCTTAACATATTCTTGAATATACAAATATATCCTCTTGATTCAACTCTTCACTCATTCAGTAGGGTACCTTGCAATTTCATCTATAACTTAGTACATTAAGCATATGAAATTTTTTTAATTAAAATTTCTTTTAGCTCCTAGTAGGATTACTAAGATTAAAATTTCTCTTAAGGGTCCACGGGAACCGTCCCCCTTGCACTCTTGTTCATAGAAGTTATATCATCATACATTCTATAAATACCATTACTTATCATCAAGTTTCATAGCCATATTAGAAGATTTATTTTAAATTTCTAATAATATTAGAAATATTTTCCATTGCTCCCTAACCTTTGTTAACATCACCACAAAAGGTATATGACTTTTATTTTTGAGTTATTTAGGTAGGGAACTCTTTGAAGGCATTTTTTTTCCTTATGCAAGGCTAACTTGGTTGCATATCTAGATATTATTTCTGAACTATTTATATCTTTATCTGAGGCATCTGCTAAGGTATCATCACTAGATGTGCCTTTCGTGACACTATTGTGCCTCATCCTTAAAGAATTTTTTCTTGTGTAGCTAGTAGCTAACTCACATTTCAAAATTTTTGATGGGATTAGCACCCTATTTTACTATTTTTTGTCCATATTACTAGTAGTAGGCCCATGTTGTAGTTGTATCTATATATCTGATATAATCTATAGTGGAACTTTATTTATCTTAGCCTACTCATCTTGGGTTGTAATGAGCCTCTCATGATTATCCTTGTAACTCTTAAGTCTATCCTTCAATATTATTATTGTTTCTACCAAATCTGGAGGGGTTTGAATAGTTTTCCTCTTATTTTATTTATTGATCCCAATGTATGAATATTTATCCACATTGTACTATGCCATTATGTTGAACATTCCTTCCTTCCTTAGTTTTGTATGTCTTCTTATGTGCTAAACCAACATGCTAGTTTTAGTTGATTAAAAATAATTAATTCCAATATAACTGTTTTCCTTGGAAATATATGCATCAGTCTATAATTGAATGAAATTGAATTTATTCTCTTGTTGGAATTATCACTTGGATATTAGTTAGTATTCCAATTAGTGAATATTTTTTTTTATAACCATACTAAATCTGAATTTAGAAATTTATTACAACAACCATTTCTTTTCATTAAACATATTTGTTCAATTCAAGTTACAATGCCTTGACATCTTGAACAATTGTACAACATACATATATCCATATGCATTTAAAATGCATATAAGTTAATTTACAACAATTTTCATCTTTAATTATATATTTTCGTTTTCCAAATCTTCATCATTCACATGAGATAGACTCGCTAAAACAAACTTCTCCAAGGAACCTTTTACAAGAATGACCCCCATTCTGAGAGAACACACTTCATTTACACAAATTATCTAATTCATTTAGTGTAGCCCTATATCAAAGTTCAAATATAGGAAATATTACTATTTCCAAATATAACCAAAATGTTCTATATCTCTCCAAGTTCAGCTCTATGCTATATTTCTAGCCATCCATGCTTAGTGTTTAAACCACAACTCTAATACCACTATATAACACACCCAACCCATCAAGGCCCTTTGAGGTTATAGAGTGTTTACTTCCAACAAACAAGGTTATTTTATGGAAGTGGTGTTAAAAAAATTCCTCTTCCATCATTCACCTTAAAAACAGTTTTTAAGAGCACTGTCATCCTCTCCCTGTCAAGAGCTTTCCAATAATATAAAATTTTATCCAAATCCAAGTTCTGGATCCAAAGTGGCAAACAAATGACGGTACTTTACCAATGTGTTCCCATCATAAAATGGTACATTGGCTAACACATGGATAACATGTGTTAATCCATGCTCACATGTCATCGCCTTGTAGGGCCACCTCCTCCACTTTTCATCTCATCCTGCTCACAAAAGATCCAATATTTTCATTAGTGAATTTATAAGAATTCCCATACATTTGGTATTATAGATTTGAACCTCTCCAAATCCATATGGAATCTTTAAATTATGGTTACATCTATATCAAGCAATAGTTATTGGTTAAGTCAAATCAACCTTCATGATATCCAAAAACTCTCAAAAATATAATTAAATAAAAGAGTTGAATATATAGACTTAGAATTCATCACTTCCACCCTAGAAGCACCACCTTGGCCGCCACCTCAACACCAATACACCTCTTATCCATGTCAGCACCCTGTCATGCTGACATGCTACATTAGCATGCACTTCATCCAAATCCTCTCATATTACCACAACAACCACCATGTTAGCAGTGACATGTCAACCACCACATCATCTCCCCTTGCTTCATAGCATGACCTGGGGTTCTTTCACTTGGAATCCATGTAACCTCCACGTGGTCCATCTAGCTTGCATCTAGATCTAGGATTTTCCTTAAATTCCATTGATAAAATTTTGGATATCCACACTTTTTCCCTTGTTATATTCATATGCCAGACTTCAGCACTTGACTTGATGTTTGAACTTTAGCACTTGATATATGATGAATCATCTAACTTTTTTATATGTTTGCATTGAAAACAGTCCCAGATGCCCAAATATCTAAATATATAAGTATATGGGACATCTCCCTATCTCTATAAATTTCACACTTAAGTCCCTTTCATTGAATTTCACATTCATGGTCCCCTGCTAGCCCATGTGGCTAGGAGTTAAACCTCAATCTCCAAATTTCCAAATAAAAGCTTCCAAAAGGAAGTTCTCATTATTCCTTTGAGGACTAAATATGGATTCTGATAAGGAAGAAAATTTCCTATAAGGATTATGAAGATAATAAGTCTTCAACACAATATAAACGCATAAAAACTATTATTAATAACCAAGAAAATATTCAAATAAAAGAAATGATATTATTGTTCATAATGTGTCCCAATTGAATGAAACTCCTCACTCCCTTCAACTAGAAAACATGGGGCTTAAAACCAACCAAAAAACCAACTAAAGGAAAACATCAACACCTACCTTCACAAGGAGCACAATCCTTCTAAGGCATAAATATCAAAATACCTTCAAGCCTTTTTATACCAAAGTAGGGATTCCTTTCAACTATTCAATCAAGTAGCTATTCAATTAGGGATAAAACACAATTTTTAAATCTCATATCTAGCATTCACATTCACTTAAAAATCCATAAAATCCCACTTCAAGCCCTTCAATAAACTTTACACTAGTTATTAGTTCTTTAATGAACCCTTTAACACTTTACATCATATTTTATATGGATAATCTTTCCTTTGAGTCCCCACTTTAGAATTATGACTATTACATTAAGGTACACATCAATGATGGGGAAATTTCTTAAAAAATATATATTTAAGGTTTCTCTTTCTTATTCAAAGTAGACCAAGTTCCTGTGGTTATGACTCATTAAGAGTCTTTCACAACCAAACATACATCTCGATTTTCAAAGAGGATGAGGTGATTTAATATGCTAACTTCTCAGCCATAATATCTTACTAGAAAAAAGGATATTATATCATAACAATTAATGATAACTAGGACTAATATTATCTGAGTACCATGCTCATTATCACGAAAAATATGTCAGAAGAGAACACTAATGATCAATAAGAAAGCATGTGAAAATTATATATTCATCAATTCATATCACAAACATTTATCACATAAACTGAGGTGGTCATTAAACATGTAAGTAGTTAAATGAATATATTCATCAACATCATGTCTACTGTTAGCCATCAGTAGTTTTTACATGTTAGTGATGACTATATCCATAGCTGAGTTTTCTAGAAGCTGAATTCCATATGTCAATCTGTCATCTAGAAAACCCTCATAAAACTTTTTTTCGCCCTTTTACTTATCAGTCCGCCCATGTCAAAGTCAAAATCCATTATCACTATTTTTTCTAGCTTCAGCCCTACTGGTCTGCCCATCAGCTCCAAAGGGAAAAGTCCAAGTCTGTTGCAAAAGTCTCCCCTATGTTAAGAAGTGGCGCTTTAAGACATTTTACCCTTGGCAACCATCACAAAGCCAAAAAAGCCTCCATCTGCTACAAAACCCACCATGACTGACCTTTCACTCTGCAAATGAAATTGACCAACATCTCTAAGTCGCGCCACTTATACCCCTAGGTCTCAGCACTGTATGAACCACAGTCTCAAGCTGATTAGTAGGTGTTTCACAGTGTTTTATGGATTCTGCAAAGAACAGGAAATACAACTTCATATCAGGAGTAAATGCTTGAAGCTACAGTTAGAGGAACAACTGCTTCTAAATGTAGCATGAGCCTGAGATGAAGCTGCCAAAAAAAGAGTCACTCATCAAGACCTTACAGCTCTTTCCAGCATGAAAATCACAGTAAGAGAAAGACACCACTGTCACAGCAAACTGGTAAAATGTCATGGCCCAGAACCTCCTTCATTTACAAGCAGAGGGTTAGGGCGCCTCCTTCATCTATAAGCAGAGGACGCTGGCCAGTATTGACTTAGAAGGAATACAGAAACCCAGGTTTGCATTTTACTGAATAGTGAAGCAATAACTCCAGGTTTTCTGAATGTGAGTGATAATCATGACAGGGATAGAGTCTGAAATATGCAAGTTCAAAGGAAAACAGAGTTTGGTCTGACATAGGTCATTTGAAGTTTCAAATCATATGAATTGTTAAACTTTAGAAATGCATATCATGAGTAAAAACAATTCTAATCATAGGAAGCCTATTTTCCCCACAAAAAACCAAATTGAATAGATGCTGACAGATCATGTCATCACCTAGGCAGAAGAAAAGTTGTTTGTTTTTCAAAGGGTGCTGACCTCCATAGTCACAGAGATTATCTTTCAAAAATCTGTCATAAGTTGACTAAAGCAAACAATGATTTTTCAGTCACCCTCAGAGCAGTGCAGGGAGATAGTGTCTCTTTGGCTAGGGTTTTTCTGAAGCACAGTGATGATTGCAAGCAGAGGTGCTAGTATTGATGATTTTCAAGTGGTTTGCTTACCATCACATCCAGGGAAAAGCTATGTCAAACAGATTTGTCAAACAACCTTCAGATACTTTACCTGATGAAGAGCCTCCTCCATTTATGAGCAGATGGCCAAAGCATTAGACATTGTTGAAAACTGATTAGTCAGAAAGGTGCAGTGGAAAGAGGCAAGGGAAGAGAGCAAAGGTCTTTTACACAGGTAAAAGATGATGGTTATGTTTCAAAATGCATTACCCATAGTAAAATGTCTTTCAAAATATACATGATGATGGACAGGGAACATTATGAATATGTATGCCATTGATACCAAAAAAGGGGCAGTTTCCTTAAGGGAAAGGATCAAACAACAATCCACTGTCACATGCCAAGAGTCCAAAGGAGCACTTTTCAAGAAAAAAGAGAATTATGATATGAAGGAATGCAGCCAAAATATGGCACTTACAATCAAAAAAGGAGCTCATAAATCGCCTGGAAGCAGAGATTATCAAGCAAGTTGGAAAAAGACAGGTCATCTCCTGTTAAATGAAAAAACAGTTTTCAAGGCTTTTCAAATGTTTTTGACACATTCCGAATGGTTTTTCTTTGTTAAAATAATCACCAAGAAGGTAAAACAGTGAACATAGTTGAGCTATGGAATGGTTCTATTACAAAAAGGTCAATGCACTAGTCAAAGCAAATGGTAACTGTGTTTCAACATTGTAAATAGGCATACCAGTTATGAATAGATAAAGAAGTGGCTTTGACAGATTATCAGTGTTGGGAGTTTGAAACAAATGCAGCTTTCTCATTATTCAAAAAGGACAGAGGTCTCATAAGCACCATTAAAAACAGTGGCAAAAAATGGTCGAAAGGTTATTGAAATGATAAGTTCAATATTACTAAAGGAGGTAGTTTTCCCATGAAACAATTCGAACATCCTGCTATTTCATTTTCAATAAAGAAAAAATATTGGAAAGAAATACCACTGTTTGAAAAAGAGGCCTTGCTGTGTTAAAAGACCAACCGTGAGTTCTTTTTGACAAGAAAAGGATGAATGTAACCGTTGAGAATGTTTTAAATATTGTAAGAGTGAAATAGGAGATGAATGTGTCGTTTTCAAAATTCAAACGAAGCTCCGTGCCTCCATAACATCAAAACAAGGAAGATCTGGTCGAATTTTCAGAAGACTGCACTGTTAAAGGCCGAGCGACGTGCCTGGAAACCCGCGCGACGCGCCTGGGAGCGTTTTTACACTATCGGTCAGTCTATGCGCGACGCGCCTGTACAGTGGCGCGACGCGCCTGTACAGGGCGCCCGACAACCTGACAACCGACCCGACAGGGCCACCCGGAGGAAAAATGCGCGCCGTTCTTTCTCTAAGGAGTGCCGCACAGGCCTAAGGAACTCCAGAGCCACCTCCAGCGCCCAACAAAAGTTGTGCTTCGTGTTTTGAGGTATTTACACACTTTGCCCCCGAAATTTGTGACTGTTTGATGGTATTCGGAGCCAAAATGAGTTTTGAAACGAGCTTATTCACTGTTAAACTGCTACAAATTTTCACCACTCCACATTCAAAAATTTCAAAACCTCGTCACCATTGCTGAAGAAATAGTGTTTGCTGCGTGAGATTTTGAGGTGTAAAGCTGTATTAAAATGATGGCTGTGTCATTCAAAAGCATCTACAGGAGATAAATGGTTTTGAAACCAAGAGCAGGATGTTTTCACTTTAAAAGGATCAGGGATCCTATACTTTCACAAGCATCAAAGGACAGAGGTTTTTCTTACAAAGAAACAGTGTTTGGCTTAAAGAGAGTTTGTTGATGCAAGACCTTTGACTGCAACCTCCAAGGAAACCTCTAAAGAGGTAAAAAGAAAGATTTTGTCATAGAGACAGGGCTTAGGTCTGTCAGGTGGAACAAAGGATTTCTCCTCCAAAGGCTAGGGTCACATGTATAAAGGGCCCTTGATTATTGTGGAAAAGAGAATCTCTCACAGCCTCTGCTTAAACTTTTGGAAGCTTTCCTAAAAATCTGTTACCTTTGTTTTAACTGTAAATTTGCCTATATGCTCACACCAGGGTTGACTTAATGAGCATGTTTTTGTTCAAATGAAGTGACCTGCATAGAGAACAGTGAAATTTAGTGGGAGAAGGGGTTCTTGGTCAAGCAGAAGTTTATAGGTTAAAGCTCCGGAGAAATTTTGTTCACACTACTCATAAAGAGACAATATTCACTGTATTGTTGGTTGACTGCCTTGTGTTGTTCAAAGCTTATTGACAAGTTGCTATCCATCCAAACAGAGGTTTTTATAACATAACCAGAGGGTTACATTCATAAGGGGCCATTGATTTTTTTGAAGGGATAAAACTCACATAACCTCTGCCTAAAACTTTGGAGTCCTTCAAACTCTGTCATCTTTGCTCAGGATCATGTCAATCACTGTTTAATAACACTGAGGGTTGATTTCACATATGCAAATTTGTTGAAAGTTGGCACACTTATACGAGGCAGGGTTGTCAATCATTTAAATTCTATCTTGAAGCAGAGGTACATGTTTGTTGGTTGACATCTAAGGCTTCAAGAACAGGGTGATTTTAGCACTTTCTCACAGCAAAATCTTTCTAGCAGTCTGCCCCTCTTTTTCACTATATTATTTCCTACTGAGAATTTGTTGACAGAGATATTCTAAGGGTGAGTAGGGCCACTTTCTGAAGAGCAGGGTTTTAATATTTGAGTTTTGTCTTGGAGACACAAATACAAGTATGTTGATTAGCCTCTAACAAACTCACAAGAAGAATGATCTCTTAACACTGTATACAGGAAATCTACACAGCAGACTGTCTCATCTTTGTTATATGGTACCCTATTGAGAATTTTGCCTGGCTGAGGTACACTCAAAGGTAGAAGGCTAGTTTTAAGAGAACAGGAGGTTGTGTATTACAAAGACACTTGTTGCAAACCATCCACCTCACATTGTTTCTCTGTCAAAGCAGCATATTGACATAGTTTCAATCCAGCAGGGCATTTTACATACAGTGAAGGAAGTTTGCCTCTTCCAAAGCATTTTTAGGTCAGAATGCCTCCAAGGCAAGACCACAGGAGCGGTCCACATAAAAGATATGAGCCCATCTCTACAGAAGAGATTAATGCTCATCCATCTGTACTTTTCAACTTCCATGAAGTAGGCTACCTTGATTTCTGCCAGAAGATAGAAGAAGTCAAGAGTTTTTCTCCATTAACTCACTTGTGCGCCCTGAGATTCAAAGAAAAACACTTCCAAGTGGCGGGTCTTGATTTCAAAATTTCTCCAAGGTATGTGTCCAAGGCCACCAAGATCCCGTATCATGGCGAAAAATGGTTTAAACAAGCTCATCTTGACTTAAAGGATTACAAACCTTTCATCAAGCCTGAACAAAGAGAGGCTGTCACTGCTATCTTCCCTTTTTCATTTCTCCTTGACAGCTATGCTCCGCTTATGAAAGCCATAATGAAATATTTCACTTGTGAAGGGAGGTTTGATCGAATTTATGCCTATCATGTCCGTTTATTGATGCATTTTACTAGAAGCAGGCAACTAAACCTCCCTTACTTTTTGTCCAAAAGCATAGAGAAAATGGCATCTACTGTCCAAAAGAAGGCCCCACCTCAGCAAATCCCTTCTCTTTTTCATCATTCTTTGATCAAGATTATCTTCTTGTACCAGCTAGAGAAGAAAGAGGTGCCATGGGACTTATTCATCAGCCATCCAGACTTCTCTACTATTCCTCCTGTTCATGTGTCTCCCACTCAGCCTATCCATCGCCCGGTACCTTTGTCTAGTAGGCCTACTCCTAAGAGGCTCAGAATGACTACTGGACAGTCAAGTCAACAGGAGGAAGGAGAGGGTAGTAGACAGCAGCAGATTAGAGATGAGGGACAGCAGCAGACAAATGATGAAGGACAGCAGGTCCATGATGAGAAACAACAGCAAACAGAAAGTGAAGGGCAGCAGATACAAATTGAGGGACAGCAACAAATAGAAAGTGAAGGACAGCAGGTCCAAGATGAACAGCAACAGGTACACATTGATGAACAGCAGTTAGATGATGAGGAACAGCAGCAAGTGCAAGATGAAGAACAACAAGTTGGGCAGGAAATTGAAACACCTCTTGAGCCACAAATTGGACAAGACATTGATGAAGAACAACAAGCTAAGGCTACCACCTTAACAGTGACAAAGATTGTTCCTAGCAAGAGGAAATTGCCCAAAAAGACACCTTCTAGCATGCCAAGGAGGAAAAGCGCCAGATTAGCTTTCAAAGGTAAAAGCAAAGTTGGGGAAAGTACAAAACATGGAGGTGAATTAGCTATTATCCCTATCCAAAGCGATGATAGTGACAATGAGGCCCGCCTTCTTGAAAATCTCTTAATCCATAAGGAAGGGCAAATTGAGGCATTAGAGCAAGATCTTCAAAGGGCAAGGAATTTCAATCATTTCTTGGAGATTGAAAACAAACAAATGAATGTGCACACAGCTGTTCATGAGGCACGGGCGATTAAGTATAAGAAAGAGGCAGAAAAGGCGTAAGCAAGAATTGAAGAGCTCATTGGTGAGTTTGATGATGAAGAGGAGGAAGACCAGCCTAGGCGGAAGAGGCCTAGGACCATCGGGCTTAAAAGAGCCTTGGAAAAGCAGAGAGCAGAAGAGCAAGCCCAGCTCCAAGCCTTTCCTCTCACTGCGCTCCTTGAGCAGGAAATTGAGGAAAACAAAGAAGCTTGGCTTGAAAGAGCTAACAAGCATTTGGAAATGAAGCTTGAAAGGGCGAATAGAGATTTAGAGCTGCAGAGGAAGAGGACACACCACTTCCAAAAGCTGAATCAGTTTGCCCGGCGCAAACTAAAGGCATCACAAGAGAAATTGAAGAAGGTAAAGGGGAAGCGCCTAGCACGGAAAGAAGGGAAAAGCATATCAGCCCTTGATATTTTGGCCTCAGCTTCGGAGCATGTTGCTATGGACCCTTGAGGGTCACGCATGCCAATTTTGGGCCTTTTTCGGCAACTTTTTGTTTTTTGGCATTTTTTGGGTTTTTGGTCGAAAACTCATAATTTCGCCATTTCAGTTTGATGAGTTGTCAAGGGAGGAGGATGATACCGATGGATGCCATAATTCTATGAGCAGGTCTCCAGCGATTTTCAGGGAATTCGGAGATCATTCACCCCCTCAAATTGGCGAAAAACGCACTCTTTTTGCACATTCTGCCCGCCATATCAGCAGACTGCTATTTCCTGGTTTTTTACACACAGGTACAGTTTTGGATGACTTTCAGGCCTCTGATTGAGATGGTTTCAGTTGCGCCGGAAAGTAGACATAGAGAGCTTTCCAACGAGCCATCATGAGCCTCATTTCGACATCAGGAAGGCTGCCTATTGCATCCAGCAAGTCAGGGGACCTTTTTCAGGCATAAATATGAAGTATTTTTGTAATTTTTGAACCTCAAAAATCTGCTTTTCCCAAATGTGCGTTAAGCTATTTTTATCCTTGGGAAATGATGTAAAGTCAATATAATTTCTGTTTTTAGCAGTTTTTTAGATATTTTATGGGATATTTTGTGCCTTGGGCTTTACAAAGCCTCAAGGACAAGTTTAGATATTTTGACTTGGCCAATGGGATAGCTAGTTGCTCCATGAGGTTTTCCTCCCTCAAGCCTATTTATTCCATGGGTTTCATTGTAAATCAGAGGCTGAACTTGAGAGAAGAATTAATACATTGGTCATATGAGCTTTGAAGCATACACTTGTGTTATGATTTTTGGACTGCCTCTTGGATGCTTTTGAGGAGTGATGAAGGATTGTTGATGGATTCCATGACATGGTAGAATGGTATAGTGTTTCTTGATATGTTTTTGTCTTCTAGTTTTCATTCATAATACATGCTTTCTTGCTGCTATAGATCAGTAGAGATTAGTTTTGAGATATGCCCATGGAGGCACCTCAAAATTCCTGAATCTTCATAGCTTGATGTTTTCTTCTTCCTTTGTTATGCTAAAGAATTCTTAACTGCTCTTTAGTAACCTAAGGATAATGTTTGCTAGTTTTATTTACAAGTTCTATGCATGTTGAGTAGGATGTATGGTGTGCCCTGCCTACCTATAAGCTGTCCATAGTTATGTCCCTTAAAACTTTCTCTTTGACTGATTTGTTGATCATCTTGTTGAACCAAGGAGGCCTAGTCCCGATCTAGCCCTTTGCCTAAAACTATGAAAGCTTGTTTGTCAAAGTGCCCAATGACTTAGAGACTATGTTTAGGCGTTCCGGCGTAGTTTATGAGTTGTTAGTCCTTCTTATGTGTTTTCCCCAAAGTCTGATAGCCATTTCCCAAAGTTAGAGGGTCTTATACTTCTATGTATGGCTAGAATGTTTGATTTCTATGTAGTAATTAGCTCATAGTTACATTTAACATGAATAATGGCTTGCTATAACATGTTTATGTCTGCTATCAACTAGTTACACTTGAAATCCCTTGTCTTTCACCACTTGATGTTCATTTACTCCATTTTTCCCAAAGATCCCTTCTACCGTGAATCAAATCGGCCCTACAGCAGCCTTACATCATCACCTCATAGCTTCCTTGACCTATTTGACCCCATAGCCCAATTTATCTACATCTTGTTATCTAGTTTATGTCTTTGATCAGTTTTATCCCTCACGAACTTAAAAAACCAAAAATCAAAAAACTCACTTCATAACTAGCCTAATATCAGAATACCATAAGCAAACACACCGTTATCTTTTACACATATAGAGAGAGCCCTCTCTGAGTCCAGGAAGGCTAGGTCCTTGGGCTCCAAAGCTTGGTTTGATGTTACATCGTCATTTGGCTCACCAATCGGCCAAATCATGGGACCCTAACATCTACTTCATTGAAAGTGAATTATATTACATATTTGAAGTCCACACAGGCACATATATGAACAATATCAGTAGTTTCCCATGACTAATGAAGGGAAAACCAGTTTTCACCCTACCATAAGATCAATAATTTTTTATATCCTTTGTATTTGGTTGTAGAAATTTATTGTAGATTCAATCTGATCATGAAATTTTATAAATAAAAAGACAAGAATCTACTCTACCAATCTACGGAAGTAAATTTGTGATCAAGAATAAGAATCAATAACATGCATCAAGATTCAAAATACATACAAAAAGATATATCTATGGGAAAGAAACTGCTCAAAACCCCTTACTATCTGTATTGCATTAATCAAAGAATATGGATGAATACAATATGCTCTGCTCAATCTTGAGGTCAACCTACACATGTATCTTCTATCCTCTATCTGACTTACTGACCTTGGCCAACACTTAGCCAAATTTTCAAGCTTCCAAGCTCCTATTTCCTTGCGTTGTTTCCTTGGGAATTAGGCTCCTATTAATTTGGAAATTCCTCAATGAAAATTGTGAAATTCCTTTAGGTCTTCCTTTGACTGCATGCATGACCTATACAATTTGGAATATTCTACAACTGACAGTACATTTCCCTTGAACTCCAATTTCAACTGGGTAAATCAAATTTTATGCATGCATGAGTTAATTTATATTGATTGATCAGTTAAATGGTTGATAATTGATTACACACCCCACTACTAGACCTCCCACTAGTTCCTCCAACAGTTGGAACTAGTTTAACTGACCATAATTCAATTTAACTGAATTAAATTGTTACAACTAAAATTAACTCAACCTAGGCTCCTAACATTTAAGAATCACTATACACAACTCAAGTTCTCCCTCTAACTCAAATTAAATAATCTAACTAAGTGAAAATAACTCAATTAACTTTTACAAGTTCTTTTCTCACATGGAATTTCGAATTTTCTCATAATTTAATCAAAGGAAAAATTAAATTAAGAATTTCTTGATACATTTTCAACACTCCCTCTCAACAAGAAAGGGATAATCAGATATCCAAATCCTAATTCTATGTAACCTTAATTTTCCTCTTGACAAGTCCTTTGTCAAAATACCTTCATCCTGCTCCTTTGTCATAATGTACTACAACAACATCATCTTCCTCTGCACACAATATCGAAAATGGTGGTAAAAAATATCCGAGTGCTTGGAATGATCGTGAAAAAATGGATTCTCAAAGAGTTTGATACAACTCTGATTGTCACAATAAATCATTGTAGGCTCCATCATCTAACAAAATAACCCAACAAGAATCTTCATCATCCAGATAGCTTCACAAGCTACTTGACTGGAAGTGATGTACTCTACTTCTGTTGAACTGAGTGAAATTGATCTCTACTTCTAGTTGTACCAAGAAATTTCTGATGACCCACTACTGAAGATGCCTCCCGAAGTGCTCTTTTGATTTGATGGACTTCCATATCAATCTACATCTCTGTTCGTTTGTACCAAAGTCCAAACCCAGTGGTGCCTCTGAGGTACCGTAGTACATGTTTAGCCACCCTCCAAAATATTTTTTTTGATCGAACCATGGCTTGGCTCAAATTTTTGACTACATAACACAGATTTGGTTGAGTTTTCATCAAATACATGAGTGAACCCACCAAATTCCTGTACATGGTAGCACCCACTTCCTTACTTGAAGTGGCATCCTATTTCCTCTAGTTTGTCTCTAGAGGAGTCTCCATGGGTTTGCATATGTCCATGTGGAACTTCTGAAGTATCTCATTGGAATACTTGACCTGAGAGAAAAATAGTTCCCAATATTTCTTCCAAACTTCCAAACCAAGGAAATAGTGCATCAACCCCATGTCCTTCATCTCAAACTCTCTTTCGAGGTCCTCCTTGCAAGAACTTATAAGTTTTCATCACCTGTCAAAATGAATTCATCAACATAAAGAACAATAATAAAAAATTTACCTTCTACCAAAATGCGGTAAAGGTTTTCATCTGCTTCACTATTGGTGAAGCCCAACCAGGTGAGGTAGCTATTGATCATGGTTTACTGAACACAAGGTGCGCGATTCAACCAATAAAACACTCGCTTGAGTCAATAAACATGTGAATCTATGTCAAAGGTCTCAAATCCTCTAGGTCGTTCAATGTACACCTCCTCCTCAATCAATCCATTAAGGAATATTGTCTTCACATCCATCTGGGGGATTTTCCACCCCATTTATTCATCCAAAGTGAGAATCAATCTAATGGAAGAGTACCTTGATACAGGAGAAATTTTTTCTTAATAGTCAATCCCTTCTACCTGAGAGTACCCCTTGGCCACAAAGCTAGCCTTGTGCTTCTCGATGCTTTTTTTTTCTACATGCTTTACCTTGTAAAGACATCTCAATCCCACCATTGACTTGTTTGCAAGTCTTGGGAGAAATTCCCAAACATATTTTATGAAAATGGAGTCATACTCCTCTACCATTGTTTATGAAAATGGAGTCATACTCCTGTTATTGCTCTGGAAAGCCTTCACTTTTCTACCAGTTTCTTTCTCAACAAGTTCTTTAAACTCAAAAAATTTAGAGAATGTATAGTCTTTCTTCTATATGAATAAAATCCAACACTTACATGAGAAATCATCTACAAATATAACACAATACCCGTTCTTGGTCATGGAGGTTGTCGAGAAAGTTCCATAGACATCAGAGTGGATCCTTTCAAGGTTTGTGTGTGCCCTTCTATCTTTATCGTTGAAGGTGGCTTTGTGTACTTCCCCAAGGTACACCCTTTTCATGTATCATGCTGCTCCATTTCTCCATTGGGGAGGCATGTGGTGATTTGCTGCATGATCTTCAAAGCTCCATGGTGGAAGTGGCCAAGCCTTATATGGCACAATTCATTGAACATCTCGACTCGACACCTTCTTTTCCTTTTTGCTCAAAGAAACACAGTCTTCCACATCCAACCTATAGAGGTTCTTCACCCCAACCTTGATATGCTTCACTTTTCCTATGGTGTTGTGTTGCAAGAGATCCTTTCCTTTGATGTATATCACAACATACCCATGGTCTTCCAAAACCGGGAGGGAAACCAAATTCTTCTTTAGACCCAGAACAAACATCACATCCTTCAGCCTAGGAAGGGAGCCAAACTCCATCTAAAGAGTAATTTTATCGATATTGGTCCCGCTATACCTCCCATAATCTCCCATCTTGATGTGAATCTGGAGGTATTTCTCCCCCAAGTCACTGAAGACATATTTATTCCCCGTCATATGGAATGAGGCATCGTTGTCATGATAACACACACTTCCCATTACTGTGCCTTACATGCATGCAATGAGAGTAAAATAAAGTTCGACCTGTGAAGCTAGAGCTTCACCCACTTCTCCTCCTATGGTATTCTTACTTGCTTTCTTGTGTGGGAATTTTGTGGCATAGTAGTCGAATTCATGACAGTGAAAGCACTTGATTCTGGACAATTATTTCGTATTCCCCCCTTGATTCAATCTTCTTTGGAATGGGATTTATTCCCTTTCCCTTCTTTTCCTTTCCATCCAAAACACAATTCTTCTCATCCTCAACCTTGGATGAGGTCCCATCTTGTTTATCCACCTTATTTCTTCCTGCATCATATCAGACCATAACTGCTCCGAGCTTGGTAGTTTCTCTGTACCATTTACAGAATCCTAATAACTATGCCAACACTTGGGAAGACCCAAGAGGGAAATAGATACCAAATATTATTCTGGGATAGTCACATAGACTCTGCCAAGTTGATCACGACACTGTGTGAACCTACTCAGGTACTGTAGAATTGTTTCTCTCTTTTGCATCTTAATACTTCAAATATTATCCTTGAGTGCCATTTTCCTGTGTTGACTATTGTTTTGGAACAATTCAGTCAGCACTTGCCACATTGCATATGGAGTCTCTTTCCCGTATATATTAGAGACAATATGGTTTCGTACTCCCTCCAATATAATCCCCCTTTTACTAGCAACAAACTTCTTCCATTCTTCTATATTATGTGCATTAGTAGCTATTGGTTTCAAAACATTACTATCAATGTATTCCTTCAATCCATTATCATCTAGTACTTCCTCCATCTTGTCCTTCCATGAAACATAATTCGAGCTTCCCTTAAGGGCATACTTGAGCCTTAGTCCATTTAAAGTCATCTTCTTAGTCTTGAAAAAATCCCAGCAACCACGAATCCTCATACAATGGAAACTTTAACTTCTCTTCTCTATTGTGAATCTAGCTCTGATACCATGTAGAAATTTATTGTAGATTCAATTTTCTTATGAAATTTTCTAAATCAAAAGACAAGAATCTACTCTTCCAATCCACGTAAGTAAATTCATGATCGAGAAAAAGAGTCAATACCATGCATCAATATTCAACACACATACACATATATATCTAGGGGAAAGAAACTGCTCAAGACCCCTTACTAGTTGTATTGCATTAATCCAAGAATCTGGATGAATACAATATGCTTTACTCAAGCTTGAGCTCAACCTATAGTACCTGTATCTTCTATCCGTTGGCTGACTGACTGAACTTGGCCAACACTTAGAAAAATTTTCAAGCCTCCAAGATCTTATTTCCTTGTGTTGTTTCCTTGGGAATTAGGCCCCTATTAATTGGGAAATTCCTCATAAATAATTGCACAATTCCTTTATGTCTTTGTTTGATTACATGCATGACTTGTACAATTTGGAATATTCTACAACTGATAGTACACTTCTATTAAACTATAATCTCAACTGGGTAAATCAAATTTTGTGCATGCATGAGTTAATTTAGGTTTATTGATCAGTTCACTAGTTGATCACTGAGCACACAACCCGCTACTAGACCTCCCACTAGTTCTTCCAACAATTGGAACTAGTTTAACTGGACATAACTCAATTTAGCTGAATTAAATTGTCACAACTAAAATTAACTCAACCTAAGCTCTTAATATTTAGGAATCATTGTACAAAAATCAAGTTATCCCTCTTACTAGAATTAACTAAGCCAACTAAGTGAAAATAACCCAGTTACATTTTACAAGTTATCTCCTGACATGGAATTTCAATTTTTCTCCTAATTTAATCAAAGGAGAAATTAAATTAGGAATTTCTTGTTGCATTTTCAACATTGGCCACCCTAGAGTCAGAACATTAAACCATGATGGAATTCTCTCAGTTATCCATTATAGGGTGGATTCATGAAGGCCATTCTCCTTAATCAAGTCAAACTTAACAATTCTCTCAAAATCCCAGTAAGCCCAAAGTTTTCAAAATTGCTATGGTTCATTTCCTAGTTTTCCTACATGTAGACACCAAGAGGAAAATTTCTATATTGAGCTACTAGTGATGTGAGGATGAAAGCTATTCTCCTTTATCCACATAGAAATTAGTATATTATCTTTAAAGCTTATGAGCACGAGCCTATTACCACTCATAATGTTTCCACAATGGGATTGCAGAACAAAAAATGAGTCCTTCTTTGATCTAAAAGTTCCTTTATACTTCATATTTGATCCAGGTGGCTCCAGACACCCTCAGGAGACTAAGAGGGTTGATGATAGTTCAAAATTCAAAGTGGTCGTATTGATCTCGAACTAGGTTCAGGTTGAAGTGCTTGTTGTCTTGATTCCAACGGTGTGAACGGATCTCCAATCTGAGCCCGTATGGAGAAGTTAGAGAAATTCAAAGTTTTGGTCAAAGTTGGGTAGTGGGCTTGGTTTAATTGTCCCACAAATTCACCGTCAACCAGCAGGGAAGCCGGCTACCGAAAATGGGAAAAATTGATTCTTCGTTAATTTTCCCAACGACCCTTATTTTCGTTCAGTTTAAAAATAACCATTATTGGTTAAAAAAACAAAAAATATTTAAAAAAAATAGGGTGGCAGGCCATGACCCCTGCCACCCTCGTCGAACCATGTCATAACCATATTAAAAAAATAAAAAATTTGGTTCGCCGGGCCATGAGCCCTGCCGAACCCCACGAGACCACCATACAACGTATATTAAAATGGTTCAATGGGCCATGACCCCCAGAACCCCATGGTACATACACCAACAACCACAACATATGGGCGGTGGGTGGGCCACCTCCGATGGACCCAATACACACTCCACTGAATATGAAACCATATACATGGGTCAGTGGGAATCAAACCCATGCCCCCATGAAGGTTGACTCACTCCATGGGTGACCCAACCCAATATGAAATGACAGATCCATATTAAAACAATGCCACCGCACCCTGCACCTTGTGCCAATACCTCCACAACATGGTTAGGGCCGCTGTTACAATGGATCTAAAAATTAAATGATTTGGTTTCAAACATATATATAACAACGATCCATTTGAAAAATGTGGAAGTTTGGTGGGGTTTGAACCCCCGACCTCTGCATTGTCAAATCCGCCCACAACAAATGTGCTAAGCTATAACTTGGTAAACTCCGCCCAACTTCATAAACTCATTTCCTCAATGCGCCCATCAGAGGAGGCCGAGTAGAATGAGGCAGACTTGTGCGGAATTCAAAGAAGATTTTTGCAGGTGTGGAACCGCAAACCAGACCAAGGTGGAACCATGTTGGCACGCTTTTTGAGACAGAGGATTTCTGTAGAAAAGATTCCTTGATGCCTAAAGGATTCCATGGGGAGGTCATTTTCATTTTTGTTAGAATGATATGAAATTTATAGTCATTTTAAGCAGAATTTCGTAGGGAACATGATGGTAAAGAAAGAATGGACATCTGGGCAGTAGATTTGGATATTACCTGCATAACAGAATATTTGGGAATCTTGAGGGAATCAAAAGATTCTTTGAGGCCCAAAACTTGCCGGAGTCTCTTTTCAACAAAATTTATGTCGATTTTATAGCTCTCGGCGACATGAGCTCAATGGTGATTTCTGTTTCAGCAGTAGATATCCCCATTTTCTGACCAATTTCAATATTAGAGTGACGATGTCCAATTCTCATGCATGGATATTTGATTTTATGCACCTCGATGCCACGAGTTCGACGGTATAGCTAGGTTCAAAAATTGAGCATCTGTTTCTTCAGCCAACTTCAGGGGTTGAGGTATATGCAGTTGTCACGTGCCTCTTTTTTATGCGAGATGTATTATGACTTCTAGATCCTTACTTGATGCATGTGCGGGATCTTGTTTGTACTTGATGTGAGATTATGTCAAACTGATAAGAGGTCCATTGTGAGTGAGAGTTCCTGTAGTGGAACGTCTCATGAAGAGACAAACCACTCATGTTGAGGGCACATCCATATATGAACATCATCCATGTACATCTTCCCATTTCCAACACTATATGAAGTGGCTTACCCCATTTTGACACCAGGCCTAGAGACGTAACCCACACCGGGTGAACTCCATTATGAAAGACTCATGTTTTATATTGCTGATGGCTGTATTGTTTCCCTTCTTTACATCATGCACATGTGTTCTTTTATGCTCTTTTAAAATGAAATTATAATAAAATCACATAAGAAAAAGGTCATGGGTAAATTCGATAGCTGACTTGTCCTGATCAAGTGGTATCATAGCGGCCTTCCTGCTGATGCGAATTGCAAGTGTGAACAACGATTGAACGTGCAACAATGGAGAATGGAAAATACATGTATGAGGCCATGCTTAGTATGTCCAAAATGGTGGACATGATGTATGAAGCTCATGAAAGATGGGAGAAAGAAGAATCAGAAGTGATGCTTCATCCACAAATTCATCACCTTCATTGTCTTCTCATCATTAGAATGAGGAGATCCACTATAGCCTTCAAGTAGATAATGTTGTATTGAAAGTGCTTCTACGAGAAGACACTAGTACATATGGTCAATTTTCTGACATTTTTGACATATTGTCGGAAAGTTCCCCAATTTTTCTCAAATTTTTTAATCCCGCCAACAAGCATCGCTTTAGCGACGTTTAGGGGTATCGTCAGAATAGCTATGTTTGTGAACCAAGCATCAAAATAGCAACGTTTATGAAACAAGCATCAGAATAGCGACGTTTATGAACCAAGCGTCGAAAACCGTCGGAATAGCGACGTTTGGGGAAATCGTCAGAATAACGACGTTTGTGAACCAAACGTCAGAATAGCGATGTTTATGACACAAGCGTCGGAATAGTGACGTTTTTGAACCAAACGCCAAAAAGCGTTGGAAGTGCGACTTTTGTGAAAAATCCCCTAAATATTAAGTCCTTAACCACTAAATCCTCTGACCCTAAATCCCTTGGACCTTAAACCTTGACCCTTGAAGCCCTTAACCACTAAGTATCCAAGGCTGAAAATAACACCCAAAACCAACACATTGACCTCCTAGGAGAATCATTCACCTCTAATTGAGCATATTGGAAACATTTGATTTTTAGAGAAATAAGTATTGGTTATGAGGGTATGTGTTTGTGGGTAATGCCATTATTACCATGTATACCAATTATAGAAAAAATAGATAATTTTCCAAGCCTTATTTTGAATCACTCACAATATCCACACTTAGGGAATGTTATGGTATTTTGAATAGTGATGTTTATGAAACAAGCATCGAAATAGCGAAATTTATGGCGCCCAAGTAAACAAGTTTGGGTCGGGTCGGGTGAGGGTGCCCAAGGAATGTGTCCGGGTCGGGTCGTGTTAGGTCGTGTACTGAGCGTGCCCAAGGAACGAGTCCAGGTTGGGTCATGTGACCGTGCCCAAGGAAATGCGTTCGGGCTGGTCAGGTTAGGTCTGGTCGGGTCAAGTCGTGTGATGGCACCCAAGGAAATGCGTTCGAGTTGAGTGATCAGGTCGGGTCATGTCGTACTATGAGGGAACCCAAGGAAACATGTTTGGCCGGATCGGGTCGGGTCCGGTAGGGTCAGGTCGTGTGAGGGTGCCCAAGGAAACCTGTTCGGGTGGTTCGGGTCGGTTCGGTTCAGGTTGTGTGAGCGAGGGCGCCCAAGGAAACATGTTCATGCAGGTCAAGTCATGTGAGGGCACCTAAGGAAACACATTTGGGTGGGTCAAGTTGGGTCATGTCATGTGAGGGCACCCAAGGAAATTCCTTTGGGCAGGTCGAGGCGGGTCGGGTCGGGTCGTGTGAGGGCGCACACGGAAATGCATTTGGGCTGCTAGGGAAACACATTTGGGCGGGTCGAGTTGGGTCAGGTCGGGTCGTGTTAGGCCATTTCAAGTCAGGTTGTGTGAGGTCAAGTCCTGTGAGATTAGTTCGGGTCGGGTTAAGTCAGGTCGTGTCAAGTCGAGTCGTGTCAGGTCAGGTCATGTGAGGTTGGGTCATGTGATGGCACCCAAGGAAACATGTTCGGGTGGGTCAGGTTAGGTCGGGTCGTGTGAGGGTGCCTAAGGAAATGTGTTCGGGCGGGTTGGGTCCATTTGTGCCGTACTGTGAGGGCGCCTAAGGAAACACGTTCATGTGGGTCAGGTCTGGTCGTGCTATTCTGTGAGGGCACCCAAGGAAATGCGTTTGGGAAGGTCGGGTCCGGTCATGTTGTACTGTGAGGGAACCCAAGGAAATGCATTCGGACAGGTTGGGTCAGGTCAGGTTGGGTCATGTGAGGGTTTCCAAGGAACGCGTTTGGGTCGAATTATGTTGGGTCGTGTGAGGGTGCCCAAGGAAACACGTTTGGGTAGGTCAGGTCAAGTTTGATCGGGTCGTATAGTGTGAGGTCACCCAAGGAAATGCATTCAGGTGGATCAGGTCAGCTCGTGTTGTGTGAGGATGCCCAAGGAAACACGTTCAAGCAGGTCGGGTTGGGTCAGGTCGTGTTGTGTGAGGGTGCCCAGGAAAACGCGTTCGGGTGGGTCTACTCAGGTTGTGTCATCTGAGGGTGCCTGAGGAAACACGTTCGAGTGGGTCGGGTCGGGTCAAGTCATGTGATGGCACCCAAGGAAACACATTCGATCGAGCCAAGTCAGTTTGGGTCAAGTCGTGTGAGAGCACCCAAGGAAACGCGTTCGAGTGGGTCAGGGCAAGTCGGGTCGAGTCGTGTGGGGGCGCCCAGGGAAATGCGTTCGGGCAGGTCGGGTCAAGTCGGGTCATGTGAGGGAACCTAGGGAAATATGTTCGGGCAGATCGGGTCATGTGAGGGTGGCCATATCAAAAAATCTAAGTTTTGACCGCTCGTGTGCCTTGTTCTACACGTTTGTGTGATCCGTTTTATGTTTTCTCCCTCGTGCCTTTGTTCGGGTGGGTCGGGTCATGTCATTTGAGGGTGCCATAGGAAACACATTCAGGTTGAATCGTTCAGTGAGGGAGGTCATATAAAAATTTCTAAGTTGTGACCGCTCATGTGCCTTGTGCACATTTGTGCGACCTATTTGTTGTTTTCTCCCTCGTCATGCCTTAATCGATGTTCAGGCGTGCTGGGTCGGGTCAGGTGATGCCACGCAAGGAAACGCATTTGGTTTGGGTCAGGTCCAATCGGGTCGTGCCATGTGAGGGTGCCCGAGGAAACGCGTTTGGGTAGGTGGGGTCTGTTAGTGTCAGTATTTGTAGCCTTCCTCTAGTGATCAAATATGCTCTTACAGAGTGATTTTAAGATGTCAAGGTCAAATTTTGTCATTTCAGTGAGTCTTCAAGTAAAATTTGGTCACTAGGTATTAGGTCTAGGGTTTGCAGAACTCCTTGGGATTCATGTGGCTCTTTGTTTTGATGATTTGTTTCTCTTTGTTAATGTAATTTTACTGGTGCTTATGTGTATAATCTTCTTAAGTTAAAAAAACAAGTATAAAGGTGGAATTCATTAGATTTGCAGTGCTCTACCTTGTGTTTTGTTTAATTTTCTATGTTTTCAACTATCTGAAGAGGATTCTTGAAATTCACTTTCCCTCTTCAACTCCTCACCTGTCTGAGCTATCCATTTCATTCAATTCGAAGCATCAAAACAATTGCCTTCCTTGCCCCATTGAGCTCTCTGCAAGACTGATCATTTCTCGAACCCAAAATTTTCCTTTCCCTTTGATTCCAACAAACACCTTCAAAATCAAATCAAAATCTTTTACATATATACCTAGCCTAAAATCAACCTTTATTTCAAGTCATCTCAAGCCTCACTGATTATTTTGCTAAGATTGACCCGGAGAGAGCCCTCCCCTGATCTGGTAGGGCTAGCTACCAGATTAAGCGTGGTTTGATGTTAACCTAGACTCTGCCTTCGTTCAGCCTGAGGTAGATTTAGGCAATAACAGGGTCGGTTTGGGTCAGGTCGTGTGAGGGCACCCAAGGAAATGTGTTCGTGTGGGTTGGATCGGGTCTTGTGAGGGTACCTAAGGAAACACGTTCGGGCAGGTCACGTTGAGTCGTGTCATGTGAGGGTGCCCAAGGAAACACGTTCTGATGGGTCAGGTCGGGTTGGGTCGAGTCGTGTGAGGGTGCCCAAGGAAACGCGTTTGATCGGGTCAGGGTCGGTGGATAATTTGGTTGGATTTTACTTGATTACAAACAATGGTAAACAACCTACATCAATGTTGTCTTCCTTTATGAAATAACCAACATGAATAAGAGTGTGTTATAGGGAGTGTTAGCAAGTTCTAGGTGTGCTAAGGAGGGAGTGAAAAGGTATGCTAGGTACCCCTAACCCATTTAACCCCCTAAACCCTAAAAATCTAAACCGTTAACCCCTAACCCCTTAAACCTACATCAATGTTGCTTTCCTTTATGAAACAACCAACATGAATGCCTTCCAAAAACAACTCAAAACATAACAAAAAAGTCTCCATTATTATCAAGTCATGTTGGGGCACTAGGTAGCTGAATATAATCTATAAAAGAAAACACCTCCAACATTTTAGAACGAAAATGAACCATTACTTAGACTGCATTGTAAACCAAGAAACCAAATTTATCAGTGCAAGGATCTATAATCCCTCGACCATAACGCATTTCCTTGGGTGCCCTCACATGACTTGACTCATCATAACACATTTCCTTTGGTGCCCTCACAGGGCACGACCTGACCTGACCTGACCCGACTCACCCGAACGAAGGCACGAGGGAGAAAACATCAAATGGGTTGCACAAACGTGCACAAGGCACATGGGCGTTTCCAACTTAGCATTTTTGATATGACCTCCCTCACACGACCTGAATCGACCCAACCTAAATGCGTTTCCTTGGGTACCCTCACACGACACAACCCAACCCACGCGAAAGAAGGCACGAGGGAGAAAACAACAATAGGGTCGCACAAACATGCACAAGGCACATGTGTGGTCACAAATTAGCATTTTTTATACAACCACCCCCACACGACCCAACCCGCCCAAACGTGTTTCCTTAATAGGCGCCCTCACACGACACGACCCAACCCAACCCTGTCGAACGTGTTTCCTAGGCGCCCTCACATGAATCGAAAAGGTATGCTAGGTGTCAGCAAGTTCCAGGTGTGATAAGGAGGGAGTGACAAGGTATGCTAGGTACCCGACCCTAACCCATTTAACCCCTTAAAATATAAACCTCTAAAACCTTAACTGCTAACCCCTTAAACACTAATTCCTATCCCCTAACCCATTTAACCCCTAAACCCCTAAAACCCTAACTCATTTAACCCCCTAAACCCTAAGCCCGAAAATCCTTAACTGCTAAATCCCCTAAACCCCTAAACCTATAAACCCCTAACCCATTTAACCCCCTAAACCCTAAACCTCTAACCCCTTAACCCTTGTTGGCTCGAGGGGTCCCGACCCAGGTTCAGAGGTTAAGGTTTGCCAACAAACCCCTATACTACTGGCCCTTTCGGCAGTGACCTGCTTGTGCAAGAAAAATTCTCACCTGAAGTAGTATGGGAGGGTGCTGGAACTAGGTTTCTACACCTTGAGAGAGAGCAGGTAAGTCAAGAAGGTCTGTGTTCCGAGCTTATCGAGTTCGTATTTAACATATTTATTCAGAGGCTTATATATCAGAGCTACGATCAAGCATATATCTAGTAAGTATCTTCTCATCCACGTGCATAATACATCAAATTATAATTGCAGCAATTAATAGATCACAAACTCATATAACAAAAACATAGGTACTTTTGCAGCTATCAAACAGATACTTTCGCAACTCAATCATTCACATCAATCATAATAAAATAGACCCAGATAACATTAGATATCCAACAGTACTTTGCATATATATTAATACCAAAATCCTCTTACAATCCCAAAATACCACCTACACACACAGCCAGCAGGGTCCGCACACACCAGGACTGAGGATCTCCACACACACAGTGAACATGAGTCCTTACCCAAACAACCCGACTACAGATCTAACAATTCGTGCTTTACATTAATCTCTATTCTTTTCTCTACCTAAGACTAAATAAAGGTTCATCTATTTATACCGATTTATCCTACGCATCCAATGGTCTGCAAACTATGGTTTGCAGACAAACTATGGTTTGCAGACTCTTGGTCTACCCTTGACCCGCTTACAATGCATTAGGGGCTTTGACCCACCCCAGAACTCCTGCATTAGACTAAATAATACAAAAATATACAAAAATTGACAAAATTCGAAGCTTTTTAGGAGACCCTGCTCCAACAGTCCCCCAACTCAATCTTGTGACTCGTCCTGAGTCACTGTAATGGTGGGGTCTCTACCTATGCCTGCAACAGTCTGATCGCGTCGGCCAATGGGGGTAGCATGCCTTCACTCTGAGCAACAACATTTTGCGCAATGTCAACCAAATTTTGTGAAATCGGGCCTTCTGTCGAGGCGATGACACTCTCCAGAGTCTGGTTTTGCTGATTAACAACAACATTAGCATCCTGCGAAATTTTGAGGGCTTCAGCAGCCCAAGGCTTCAGGCTGTCACCAAGGACCTTCTTCTTATGTTGGAGCTCCTCAATATCAGCTTGGAGGGCATGGATGGTTCGCAGCCGCATCAAGTGCTGAGAAGGAACAAAAGTGGGCAGGGTGGCCTCTAACTTCTCGAACTCTTCCTCCTTCTACCATAGGTCATGGTTTATTCCTAGTAGGATCAGGTCATGCTGGACCTTGGTCCATAGCTGCATGGCTATGTCCAGTAATTGGGAACCCTGCATGATTTTCCCTATGATGACATTTGTAGCCGCAGTTACCAGCACAGTTCGCTGGGCTCATACCTTCGGAGGTGTCTCCGGCTGCAACTTAGCCTGCAGATTTGTGATTTGCTGCTCCATCTGTGTCTTGACCACTTGAACTTCTGTCCTGGAGGCCTTCAGTGCTGCGAACAACCTTTCAACCTTAGCCTGGAGGGTGGGTGTGGCCGGTATTTCCTTTGGAACATTTGCACAAAGCTGGTGAATCACGTTTTCTAGCTTCGTTTGCTGTGCGGTGGCCAGGGACACTTCACCATTCTTTTCTGTGATCGTCTATTCAGCCAGACCGAGTTGTTGGAGAAATTGTGCGTCCCGATGCTGAATTTCCTGAAAGAATGAGGTGTGGAGACCTTGTAGTGCCTCCTGTGGAAATCTGGCTACATTTAGCTATATGTCTGCGTCAACCTCGACTTGCATTCCTAGGTCAGGTGGGATGATCACAAGGGTTGCGCCAAGTAACGAAAAAATGTGGCTTTCTTGTGTAACTAGTGTTGCAATGCGGGTGCCCGAGGGTGGTTTTACGTGAGTCACACTGATATGCCACATGTCAATATTTAGCTATAAAGTGCTGAGCTCAGCCTACATTGTGTCTATTGCATATTTCTGTTGTTCTTCTAAGGCTAACCATTTTCCCTCCATGGCCAAAGTGACTGAATCAACAATTTTTTCGAGGTCTCCTTCGGTCAGCATGACTGTCTCATCTCATTCCGTCCGCTGAGAGCGTTGCTTCTTTCGGGGCCCTTTGATAGGCTCACTTGTTCACTTCATGCCGTAGGGGTAGGCAGCTCCTCCTGCATCCAATCCCTCAGTACCCAGGTGTGGCTGCGAATCCAACTGGTGCTCTAGCTCGTTGTCCTTCTCAGTGGTCTGCTGTTGTTGTCCATCCTTCACAGTGGCTGGCTTCGGTTGCGCCTCTTTTGGTGAACCGACGCTCCCTACCTTATCACTTTTTTTGCTCGAGCCACCCATCTCCTTAGTCATCGTGGGGTTGACCGTTGTAACATTTGTGCCCGCAGTGCCCACCGCACGAGACTTGAACCTAATCTTCCACTGCAAAGGCCATGTGGTGACTACCCAGTCAATATCTTCATTCGCATCTATATATGGGAGCGAGACCCAGGTTTTATCCTTATGAGCTCTGATTTGGACATTGTGCATGGTTACCTGGAAGGTCGCAATGCTCTTGTTTCTGTCATATACTGCTGGAGACAACCGTGGTTGGGAATTAGTGGCTGCTGCCAAAATACTCTGAAAGAGGACCCAGAAGACTTGGTTATCCTCAATGCGCTGCACATCCTTAGAATCCCACAAGTTCGTATAGTGGGTCCCCTCGTGTTAGGGTCCTATAATAATAGGGTTCATAATTTTTGAATTGAGTTTGATAATTTGTAAATATGTACATACCTTGATTTCTGCAAGTTGTTTTCCCATATTTTTGAAAAATGAAAAAAAAAAAGGGAAAAGAGGGTAAAAGTCCTAAAAGAAATATCAAAGGACTTAGAAAAGAAAAGATAAAAAATGAATAAAATAAACCCCAAAAAGAAAAAAGAGATAAAAATAAGACTTGAAAGTGAGCAAGTCCAAATGCCACTACTATTTACTTTTACTGCAAGAAAAATGATTATGTGCAGATTTTCAATAAATGCCATAATCCATGATCAGTTAAACAGTTTAATATTAAATTTTCATGATTTGAATTTCATGTTTTAGATAGAGAGTAAAGATATGTCAAACAGTATAAACTTGACAAATCAATAGTTAAGACAGAGAATAAATGAGGAGCTCAATAGTTTAATCCAAGCCCTCAGATGAAATAAGGTTAGACTCAGATAGCTTTTATGTTTTGAAAGAAAAATTGTTTTAGGGTTGAAAGCCTAAATGCACCCATAAAAATGAAGTAAAAAATGTTAGAAATAATGATGGGTAGGTATAAAATAGTTGTGCAAGCATGTAATAAAGCATCATCGGGAAAAAGTTACTAATTTCCCATCCCCTATAAATATTCAGTATTCTAAACCTTCAGTTAAAGAGGCTCAGAGCATTTCTCTGACTTCTGTTGGGACCGGACCCAAGGCTTGATAACTGATTAGTTAAAAGTATCGTATTCCCTACACAAAACCCATATTCATCAACATTTACCCTTCATACATAATCATAATCCCTTTTGCCTAAGTAAAAACACATTTTTACTTAGTAAAAGTAAAACCCTAAATAACTAATTTCATTTTTTTTCAAATCATTAAAAAACCCATAAAATGCATCTTATCCTAAGTCAAAGTGTGAAAAATACAAAAAGACAAACTATGCTTTAAATTTTCACTTTACTTAGTGTTTAAACATGTATTTTTATTCATATCATACATTACCCCTTTTTCATATTAATTTCTAACTTATTTTATTAACTCCCTAAACTTCACCCTCCCCTATAGTACTAAACCCTTTTAGATATAAAATAACCCACAAAACCCTTTATTTTATGTTTAAGCCAATGTTTAAATATCCCACGTGAATAAATAAAACCCACCATTTTATCCCCATTGGTTTAAACTTATCATTAACAAAATACCTCGCCCCCTATGGTTTTTAAACAAATATCAAATGTTTAAAAACTATATAATAAGACTCGCGCCTGGTTAAATGTTTTAATTAAAACACATATTATAAACCTAAGGTTTTAACTTTATTAAATATATATCTATAAAGTTAAAACTCATCCACCGCCGAATATATAAACCATGGACCCTGCTCCATCTCGATGTAACTTTCACAATAGACCTGGGTCATTCACAATCGAACCCCACAATCTGACGGCTAACAAACGAAATTGCAAATAAACTTGCGCGATCACCACCATCTCATTTCTACGCGAAATGGGTGGTATTTTGACTTTCTCCCTCCTCCATGTGCTTCCTTCCTACTAGATCGCATCCATTTCAACCAAAACAACTTACCACCTAAATTAAATGCGATAAACACTCGCGGTTTTTGACCCTTTGAGCCCGAAAACCGCCATTTTTTATATGACCATCATTTATTGCAGGCACCAATTAACCTAATTTTCCTAATAAACATTGGAAATGCACTGATTTCCTCTCTTTCTGCACATAACCCCTGTATAAGCTATTTCGACTCTGAAATAAGTACTTTCCACCATTTTCATGCTGAGAACCTACAAATTTCAGCCTATAGCCATTGAAGATTGCCGAGGAGCTTTAAAATCGCTGCAAAGATCAGAAAAGACACCATTCAATTAGTTTAAAACCTCAGAGACTTCCTCAAAACCAATACCTGCGTATAACAGGTATTCCTTCAGAATTTGAACCTGTTATTAGTTTTTAAGGACCTTTTTAAAGAAAAATTACATTTAGAGTTCGAATTTACCCAAAGAAACTTGTTAAAAAAATTCAAAAAATAGGCCAAACCCTGTCAAAATTTCTGAAAAAAACTTGTTTATTCTGCGCACTGTTTTAAACTCCCAATTAAGCCCAGAAACCCTCTTAAGGTAGCCAAAACTTCTCTGCCTTATCTCAAAGGACTTTTAGCCCAATTACTCATTGAAAAAGCCCAAGAAACGCCTGTTTCTTGTTTGTTAAACCAGTAAAAGTCTGTAAATCTTATTGAGAGTCCAATATTGAAAGGAAAAACCCAAGGAAAGGCATATTTTTCCTATTTTCATCCAATAAATCCCTATCAGAGTAAAAAATACTTCTACAAACTGTTTAATCTTGTAGAAGTAGCCAGAAAAGCTTCAAAACAAAGTTTTGTAGCCAGAAAAGTCTCAAAATGCCTAGAACTAATCCAACTTCATCTTCCAAAAATGTTATCATTATAAACCCTCTACAACCTCTTGTTGTAGAAATTGAGCACACTCCATTAGCAGATGTTGAATATAAGATAGCAGACCCTATTGTAGATTTCAATTTGTTGGAACTTCATAATTGGAGCTTTGAGAAATCTTTAGATAATGTTGAAGAAGTTAAAATTTGGGAATAAAATTTACCAAAATATGTTGTTCCAGTTACTCATTCATGTCTAGAGGTCATTAGGTTATGCCATCATTACTATATTCCTGAGCAAATAGCAATATTCAATGCCAACAAAGAATTACTTTTTACCATTACTGCTGAGTCCATTAACCAAATGCTACAACTCCAGCCTGATCCTCAAGCAGTCCCTTTGTCCATAGAGACCCTTACCAAGCTATACATTGGCCTTGATTTTCCTAAGAGATTCCAAATATTCCAAATATTTATGCCCATGCATGTAGAAACTCCTTAGATCAATCCCCCATATTCCTCCTCAAAGTTTCCAGAAGGTTCAAGGCATATCATTTCAATTCCTTCATTCATTCTAGGATATTTTGCTGATGAACATATAGATGAATCCATTTTAGGTTTCTTATCCATTTTTACCCCAGGACAACCTCCATCTGTTATTTTTTATTATGTTGGGTATATTGCAGACAATATCCATAACCAATTGATTAAGTTGCGAACTGAAGGAGTGTTCAAGTACACATATATTCTCTTCCACATGTTCTTGTATTTTCAAGAAAATAATTTTCCATTAACTCTTCAAAGGCTTGACATAGAGGGAAAGCCTCTTTCAGTTACTTTTTGGACCTCTTTGATCAGGAAAGAGTCCACATAATTCACCTATGTAGAGTTTTCAGATTCATTCATCCATCCAATGATCAAAATGTTAACAAATGCAGAACAACCAAGGATAAATGATGAGATGAAAAATATTTTACAGTTATCAGAAAAGACTAAGACTGGTGATTGGTACTTGTATGAAAAACATACTGAGATTAGAGTTTTTGGATCCAATTTTTTGCCTTACAAGTTACCCAAACATGTATCAATGAGGATTTTTTCCTTGGAATATATCAGGAAAATATTAAACTCTGATTCTATCAATTTCCTAGCAGCAAAGAAGAAAACACAATTTAAATTTAAGAATCAAGTAGGCCCATTCATTTGCAATCATAGAGATGCAAAGGTAGAAGCAGCTAAACAACTATTGGAGTATAGATTTGAAGAGAACTTTTCTTGGAATTATGATCCCCAAGGAATCCTAAGTAAAATGAGGGTTAAGTGTAAACTAACACCCTTCATTCATGAGAAAAAACTAGAGATAGAGAAATAAGCCAATCAGACTGAGTGGATAGAGAATACTTTAATAGATGCAGTAAAGAAAAGTGATACTAGTCACACTTTACAAACTGCAAATCAAACAGAGAAAGTCACCAAGAGAGTAAGAGAAGAAGGTACCTATGTTGCTGAAACTAGTACTGAAACTAGGTTCAAATTGAGATATAATAAAAATCCTAAGTTAAATCCAGTAGGTAAAGAAAAAGTAACCATTGAGGTAGAAGATGCAAATATTCCAGAGACAAATGTTGACACTGCCACAATCATCATTAATGAGACAGTTACTGAGAATCAGGATGAAGAACAGGTTGATAATTCAAATGCACAAGTGATAGAAAAAAAACAGAACATGGAAGCTTCATCCTCACAGACAATAGAGGAAAAGGATTTAGATATCAGGGAAAAATACAAACAGATAAAGTTAAAGAATGAAGAGATTAAAAATGAGATTTACTCTCAATATCTCAAGCAAACACCAAGTATTCAAAATAGACTTCTTTCTACCTTTGATTACTCCAATAAAAAGTTGATCATGTCATTATTACAACCTACAATGAAGACACCAAAGACAGTTGCAGATTATAAGAATATTGATATTGAAGTACCAACAGAAAGCATACATGCACTTAACCAAATAGATTTTCACAGACATAGTTCAAAAATGCCATATTCTACTATTACAAGTAAAGCCATGAGTGTTCAGAAACTTTAGAGCACCATCACAAATATGAAGGATCAATTGAAACTAGACAAAACATCCTTGTATGCTAAAGATCTAAGAATCAAATCTTTAGAAGAGTTGGTAATACAGATTGGATTTGACCCAACAAATGTCAAAGCAGCAGAACAATTAATAAAGAAAAAAAATGAGGACATTGCATCATTGAGGAATCAACTTAAACTTCCTTCAAGTGAACATCCTTAGGCCAAATAAATTTTACAAGGACAGAATGAAAAATATGATATGATGAACATAATCTTTCAACCTACAACACATATAAAAGAAATGGAGATTTAGATGGACAAACTTGTCCATGAAAAAGAAGTAGTAAAAATACAGGAACCACCTACAGTCATCCCTATGGTTACTACAGTTGTACCTTCAAATCTAGCAGAAGAGTTGGCACCCAAAGTTCCACTGGCTACTGCAGTGCTAGTGACTTCATCTATAACATCAGCTACCAAGTCATATACAACAACAACCCACCCTATAGATGAGGTCAGCAAACTAGTGAAAGCTATAGAAGAAATGTCTCTTCAGACAAGTGAAATTAATAGATTGAAACAGATGGTTGAAAAACTTGAATATCAAAAGAAATTGGCTCAAATTAATGCAAAAACTCATGAGAAAAAGACTAACAGGCTAAATGAAGAATTGAAGAAGCTTCAAAAGGATTTGACTTTAAAAGAGCCCATATCATATGTAAAAAATCAACTATGGAACAACATCATTGAAGCCATCAATGATGTATGGCCTTCAATTCAAGTAATCTTTGAACAGAGAGATTTGCTAATAGTTGCCCAAGCAGAAATCCATAAGATTAAAGAAGAACTAGGCAACAAACCTGAGCAAGCTTTAGAACTGATAACGTTTCTAAACAACAAAAATAGACAAGAACTAGAAGAGATTGAAATTACTGACAGGACTGAAACTATCATTGAAATAAGGAAATTTATCACCAAGAAGAACCTAATGAAGCAGCTTGAGGACAAGTGAGAGAATATGAACATAGCAACAACAGATTCATGGCTAAATTTGAGAAATTGAGACAAAGAAGTATCCCTACCATTTTGGCCATCAATGACAAAATTATGCCTCAGGAAGACTACAACAAAAAGATCAGAGAATATGAAAAGGAACAAGTCAACAAAACATATGGACAAGGAGTCCCCACTGGAAAAGTTTTACTTAGAAGCTTTGAAGATTTATTCTATCTCTAGCATGAAATAAGACATTTATTTTTCATAAAGCCAACTTTTGTCAAATATACTGAAGCAGATGAAAACTTCAGGAAGCTTAAGAAGATACAAATCCCAAAAAATGAAGATTGGCAATCATTAATAGATTTACTATGAAAGCTAAAAAGGCAGAAAGATAAAAGGGAAAATAGTTTGTTGATTTTCAGTCAAAAACATATTTTTTACAGTAGTAAACATGTTTTACAGTGGTTAAAGAGTATCAAAGATTAAAGAGAATCAGTGAAAGAGTATAAGATAAAGCAGAACAGATTTCAAAACCAATTCGAAATATCTAAGGCCAGCATGGAGGACACCAAGGTAGCCAGCTGCACCTCATCCATAATCAGTTTCTATTTTATTTGGATAGATAGGAAAGCTTGTTGATTTGTTAAGCAGTTGTCTCTATTTTTTTGTAAAGATATTTTTATTTTTCTTAGATAATTCCTGGAAGCATTCTAGAGTATTTTGTAAACAAATATGTATAAATACTTCACTCTTTGAAGTATTATTGTGGAATAAATCCCTGAAGATTTCTATAGTACTTTTTGTGGACTTGAAGACTTTTATGTTTCAAATTTCAAGTAGCAGACTAGATAGAACCAACTAGCATCATATTCAGGATTCATGTGATGAGCTATTGAAGTGAAGTATTTTCTACTTGTCATTGTTATCTTTCTTTGTTACATGCAATCCATTATGTGTTCTAAATTTGAATGAATGAATAGGAGGATTACTTCAGGATTTGTTAAAAGCACCATGTCTTAACTATTTGTCATTTCTATATTTTATGCTAATTTCCAGAGTAGGGGACCCTTAATTTCTCCCTCTTTCGTTTGACCTCTGCCTACTACTTCCCTTTTCCTGATCAAAGAACCCTTCATTTCTCTTTATCACGATCATATCACTTCACAAAAAAACTTTCCAAGATCTTCAAGGGTTATCTATCTTGCCCTGAAAAATTTTGACTTTTTGGCCTTGATCCTAGTTCTGTCTGCCTGACTTTTGACTCCTTAGCCCAATGGACAAATAGATTTCCCACTGTCCATCTCTTTAAGTGATTTTTCCCACCAAATCAATCAAACCAAAACCAAATTTCACAATCATAACTAGCCTAATATTTTATAAATCAAAACAAAGTTAAATTTTATAGGGAGAGCCCTCTCTGAACCCTAGGAAGGCTAGATCCTAGAATTTAAAAGTTGGTCTATGGTTACCTCTAGTTTTCTTAACTAAAAACCAAAATCTCACAACTAAATAAATACTAGAGTGATAACACCTCGCACGTGTCAGGGTTGAGTTTTGGGAAGACCGATTCCTCAAGTGCTTCCCAAGCTATCAAGACTATAAGAAGTAGCCACTAGGAATAGAAAAATGTCTATCCTTGCTCCTGGGATTCGCGGGCATTGGCCAGAAATTAATTACAAAAAAAAAGGGACCAATTCAAGTAGGCTCCTTTCTCACATTGACCTGCTAACCGAATGACATAATAAGGGACAGCGTTGACCTGAAATTTTCTCATCATATTGCATGCCAATAGGATGGTACCGAATTGCATGGCAGGATCACTGATGGAGATTATTATAAAACCCCGAGTATTCTGCTCCACATGGTATTTTCGCTGCACATATTCAGCAGTTTTGGCTTCATACCTCTTCCCAACACGCAGTAGAGGATTCGGCTCTTCCATAGGAAGACCCATTATTCGATGGATAAGCGATGTGTCGATAGGGATTCGGTCCTGGATCCATAAAACGCCATCATGAACTAGGGCAAGCAACTGACACACCAGACGGTCCATGATATTGTAGTGGCCGAAATGCGACATCCTGAGCAGGTTTAGGAGCCTGGACCCTGCCACTCTACGTACCCAGCTTACGAGGGAAATTTTGATCCCCTCATCTTCCTGAATTCTTTCAAGGTATAATTCAGGTGCCAATTCAGGGAAGGCCTCCAAATTAGCCAAGTCATGATTGTTAAATTTGATCTCATGGAGCCTTTCGACAGGCTCGCCAATGACGGGGACCTCTCCCGGGGTTAGTGGCATTTGCAGATAGGTGATCAAGCGATGCAAGGCTGAACTACAATACCCAGAATCTTTAATTACCATGCATCTCAGCATCTGCAAAATCAATTACCTCAATTTCTGGCAAATTTCACAACTTTTGCGGAAGCTTGTAGTTTCACATATGATGATTATAACAACCATTTCATGCCTTATGGTTATGAACCCATATACAAAACAATATCCAATTAAATCTCATATTTAAGGTTGTTTCTTAAATGAAATTTCTTTCCCAAAGGTCTTTAGACAAAGACTACCATTAAATCCCATTGGTTCCACCTTCCATCAATCTACATGGAATCTTTAATGCACAGTAGGATCATATTAAAACCATTAAACCCCAATATTGGTTCAAAGTCTCAAGTATTCACCATTCTATTTATTTACCCACATCTATGCATGTTCACCATGTTCTAACTTAAAGGCTCAACCTTAGCAAACTAATATCAACACATATTTGTTCTTATGCATTCCAGCCTCAACGAATGGAATTTCCATGCATTATAATAAATTACCAAGTCAGCATGAAATTGCTTACCTCGCCTTCCAGTGCTACTAAATTCCGCTTTATTTCATTTTCCAAAAGTCTTTCACTGATGTTATAAACACTGTATGTCAAACTCACCTTCGTTCCTTCACATTTGATTTTGCAATCATCAACAAATCAACCATTCATTTAAAACTTGGGCCCTACAATAACTTACCTTCTCCAGCATTTAAATTAGCAGCTTTGCACCATCGAATCCAGTTCACCCATATTAACCTTGCACTATTGTTTTCAGGCATCAGATTCGATCTGGCTTGTTTTAATGCCAGCGCTCCTGGTTTATACAATCCACCATCGTTCCGCACTTACACTGCACATAGACCTTCAAATTATCACCATTCTATTCCAATCTTCTTTACGCAGAACAATTACACAGAAAAAACTTCAATCGATTGCTACATGGTGCCTTTCCAGTAGCATGTCAGATCAGATGTGTTCTATAGTTAATTACTGCCTCCAACGCTTTACAGTTTCGATATTCCCCCTTGTAATCATGTTATTTCCACGCTGCAACTTAGTTTAATATAATCCATAGGCAATTGAACCTTTGAAAAACAAACAGAAGTTCCAGGCCTTTGGAAAAGGCGCAAACTTAATTTATTGCCAGTCGCTCTCTCCATGTCTCATTGTGCTTCTTTTGAACGCATTTGACTGTACGTCCTTTCAAACTCTTGTACGCAGAACCTATCACTCAATAACTTTGAAACTAGTTAAATCGATGCATTCTTTAGTTTCAAGAAAAGCGTTCCACTGTTTCAACTAACTTTTCCACCGTGCTAGTAATTCAATTCAACACTGTCCATACCAGCAATTTCAACGTGACTCACACAATTACTAATTAATGGTTTTCTTGGCAATTAAATTCAATTCGAACTGTACACTATCTGCAAATCATTACAACTGAATGCCGATATTAACAATATAGAATCTTCTAACTTATGTGCAGAGTTTACAAAGCTTATTCAATCGTTTTCCTGCCAAATTCAAACATGGTATTGCCATATAGAAATGAAAGTTCGCGTTCATTCACTCAGATTCACAAAATCGATTTTAAATCTATAATTACATCAACAGTTCACATGCGCACTTTTATTTGAAACCTCAATGTTAGCAATTGATCAATCGATCCACACATATAACTTTGGAAAAAAACACTTTCATATAAACAAACCGAAATCACTTACAAACTCTTGTCTTGGCCAGATATTCAAGATCGATGGCCCTTTACAAACTGCTTGAAGGCTTGCAAGTAGAAACCTACCCTTACTCACACTCTCACTCTCTCTTCAACCATTCAAGTGTATTTTCCTCTCAAAACCCACTCCTATTTATACATAGATAATGCATTTAATTCACTCAAAATATCTCTCCACCTAATCCTCAACTAATCTATATTTTAGGTGTGGACTCAACAAAGTCCCATACATAGAATTCCTAATCTCTAATTTTTCTCCTAAACTATTTCTCTCATATCCTTTTATTTAATAGAAGAATATTTACAAAATCCTCACTTTTCCAAATTATCTCCTATTTTATTAAAAATAACAAATTAATTAATAAAATAATAAAAATGTCACACCCCCCTTTTATCACATATTTACAAATGAAAAATGGCCTTATTGCTCCTGCATCAGACTCCCAATGTTGAAATTAAACATGATCGCCTGATCATGTGTTCGGATCTATGTATGCCTGGATCCCATATCTTGTGTTGTAACTTTCCACTTGTCGCTGCTTCTATATGTTGTTCTTCTCCAGGTCTCCACACTTTATGTTGCATCGCCCCACTGACTATGCTTTCACAATCTTCTGTTGTCTTTCTTTTGCTTAGATTCTTCTGCTTTCTTGTTGTTGTCTACTGTCTCTGAGACACCTTCATCATTAGTCTTCTGATGGTCAATCTCTATGTACAACCTACTGCTGTTGTCTCCAATTCCTGTTAATTCAGCTGCTGTAGCTGCTTCTGCTGTTACTACTCTTCTTGCCGACAACATTGATGTTGCTGCTGTCAATGTTGTCTCAGCTGTCACCATAAATGTCGCCCCAGTTGCCACCCTAAATGTTGCTTCAGCTGTCTCAGGTTTTACTCCTGCAGATGTCACCCCATATGTTGCTGCCTCCCAAACTTCCTGTCCCTCTGCAACATTATTTTTCTCATCACCAGCAATTTCATCTGTAACTTATTTCTCTGGTTCAAATGTCTCTAGCAAACATTTCAGTATTTCATCAACATGCTACAAATTAACTCCAGCATAACCTCCATCTTCCCCTTCGACAATCTTCAGAAATTGTCCATCATCATCTTGATTGATTCTGGCAATCCAATCAAGTTTTGCAAACACTGTAGCTTCATCTTGTACTACTTTAGCAGTTCCAAAATTTTGTCCGCCAGTCTTCTCTTGGCTATACAGACAAGCCAACTCTTTCTTGTCACCCATGGTAACAAGCCTCTGCTTATGAGACATGACTGTCTCATCTTCTACCTGTAACAGTTCTTATTCTTCCAAGACAATTCCAAGTGATGAACTGTCTTCTATATCACCTGTAACCATAATCAAATTGTCAGCATCAAAATCACAAGACCCAATGGTCTCACTTGTTGATTCAGTCCTCTGCAGTTCCAAGTCTTCTTCAGGAGTCAGAAAATCTTCATTGGCTTTCTCCTCAGCTTTCTCTGGCAACACTCCAGTATGCTGCTCTGAGTTCCTTCCCAACTCCTTTGTCAGCACATCAGTATGTTGATTTGCATTCATCATGAGACTGTCAGCTAGTCTCTCCTTCTTACCATCCTTTTCTCCATGACTGTCATTCATGAAAACTTCCTTATCTTGCTTCTTCAGCAAATTATCCTGCACATAAGTCCTCTGTCTCTCCAATTCTCTTCTCTGAAGATCTAGTTTCCTATATAATTCAACAATTTCATTAGGAGTAGAACTCAGAAACTTCACACAATTTTCCATACCTTCATCGACTTTCGACCAATCATCAGCTGGTCCTTTTCTCTCTGCACCAACATTCTGATTAGACTCCTTCGTCTTCATTCCCTTCTGAGAACTTGCTTTCTCAACATAAATCTGAACAACCTTCAGATTCAACTCTTCTTGAAAAAACTCTAAAGCTTGCTCATCTCCCTGTGCTGTACCTGCAAACATACACAACTCATTAGTTTTAAAACCACAAGACTTTTCAGTCTTGACTGCTTCCTCCAATACTTCCTTCTGAACAAATCTGCGTGTGGAATCTTCAAATTCCATCTCTGGCTCAAGAACTCTAAGTTCCTCCTTCAATAAGGCAATCACACTTTGCCTCAACTTCATTTGCAATGGTTGTCAAATCACTCTCTTTCCCTTCAGTGGAAATATCCATCCTCTTTTCTGATTGTCCTGCTCTTACAGCCATTCTTCTAGTACCTGCAATTGTACCTTCATTACTGCAATTTCTCTTTCTCTAACTTTATCAGTCATCTCACCTCTGTGGCATTCCTCTGAACCTCTTCTCTGATCCTCCATGATCATCCTCTCCATGATTTTCTCACTCATCATGAGTTGCACTAGCCTCTGCAACAACAATCTCTCCTGCTGCCCCTTACCTCACCAAGCTCTCCTCACTCAGTCTTTTGGTAAGTACTGGTTCACTGCCTCTGGAACCTCTTGAGCATTCTCTTCTCCTCTCTCTAGGCTATCTCTTCAACTCACCTTCTTCTTCAGGACACTGCAATTTTTCTCCCTATCAAGCCTTTAGCTGAATGTCAAGTTCACTGTCATCATCTTATCTGCAACCATAAACTTCAATCATAAATTTCAAATCATAAAATAATCTCACCTTTAAGATCTTGCATGATCTTGTCCTCCTTTCACTTCTGCCATCCTGTTCACTGCATTTGTGTAGTTTGCATATCAAATTTAAAAATCAGATCTTCCTTTCAATCATTCATCATACATTCAAACAAACACACTTTAGTTCTCAACAAAACCTTCTGTCCTCATTCAGAAAAACAAACATCTTCAATTTCAACAGAGCCAAGCTCTGATACCAAAAATGATGCAGGGCTAACCTGCAATACCCATAATCTTTAATTACCATGCATATAAACATGCATCTCAGCATCTGCAAAATCAATTACCTCAATTTCAGGCAAATTTCACAACTTTTGCGGAAGCTTGTAGTTTCACATCTGATGATTATAACAACCATTTCATGCCTTATGGTTATGAACCCATATACAAAAAAATATCCAATTCAATCTCATATTTAAGGTTGTTTCTTAAATGAAATTTCTTTCCCAAAGGTCTTTAGACAAAGACTACCATTAAATCCCATTGGTTCCACCTTCCATCAATCTACATGGAATCTTTAATGCACAGTAGGATCATATTAAAACCATTAAACCCCAATATTGGTTCAAAGTCTCAAGTATTCACCATTCTATTTATTTACCCACATCTATGCATGTTCACCATGTTCTAACTTAAAGGCTCAACCTTAGCAAACTAATATCAACGCATATTTTTTCTTATGCATTCCAGCCTCAACGAATGGAATTTCCATGCATTATAATAAATTACCAAGTCAACATGAAATTGCTTACCTCGCCTTCCAGCGCTACTAAATTCCGCTTTATTTCATTTTCCAAAAGTCTTTCACTGATGTTATAAACAATGTATGTCAAACTCACCTTCGTTCCTTCACATTTGATTTTGCAATCATCAACAAATCAACCATTCATTTAAAACTTGGGCCCTGCAATAACTTACCTTCTCCAGCATTTAAATTAGCAGCTTTGCAACATCGAATCCAGTTCACCCATATTAACCTTGCACTATTGTTTTCAGGCATCAGATTCGATCTGGCTTGTTTTAATGCCAGCGCTCCTGGTTTATACAATCCACCATCGTTCCGCCCTTACACTGCACGTAGACCTGCAAATTATCACCATTTTGTTCCAATCTTCTTTACGCTGAACAATTACACAGAAAAACCTTCAATCAATTGCTACATGGTGCCTTTCCAATAGCATGTCAGATCAGATGTGTTCTATAGTTAATTACTGCCTCCAACGCTTTACAGTTTCGATATTACCCCTTGTAATCACGTTATTTCCACGCTGCAACTTAGTTTAATATAATCCATAGGCAATTGGACCTTTGAAAAACAAACAGAAGTTCCAGGCCTTTGGAAAATGCGCAAACTTAATTTACTGCCAGTCGCTCTCTCCATGTCTCATTGTGCTCCGTTTGAACGCATTTGACTGTACGTCCTTTCAAACTCTTGTACGCAGAACCTATCACTCAATAACTTTGAAACTGGTTAAATCGATGCATTCTTCAGTTTCAAGGAAAGCATTCCACTGTTTCAACTAACTTTTCCACCGTGCTAGTAATTCAATTCAACGCTGTCCATACCAGCAATTTCAACATGACTCACACAATTACTAATTAATGTTTTTCTTGGCAATTACATTCAATTCGAACTGTACACTATCTGCAAATCATTACAACTGAATGCCGATATTAACAATATCGAATCTTCTAACTTATGTGCAAAGTTTACAAAGCTTATTCAATCGTTTTCCTGCCAAATTCAAACATGGTATTGCCATATAGAAATGAAAGTTCGCGTTCATTCACTCAGATTCACAAAATCAATTTTAAATCTATAATTACATCAACAGTTCACATGCGCACTTTTATTTGAAACCTCAATGTCAGCAATTGATCAATCGATCCACACATATAACTTTGGAAAAAAAAAAATTCATATAAACAAACCGAAATCACTTACAAACTCTTGTCTTGGCCAGATATTCGAGATCGATGGCCCTTTACAAACTGCCTGAAGGCTTGGAAGTAGAAACCTACCCTCTACTCACACTCTCACTCTCTCTTCAACCATTCAAGTGTATTTTCCTCTCAAAAACCACTCATATTTATACATAGATAATGAATTTAATTCACTCAAAATATCTCTCCACCTAATCCTCAACTAATCTATATTTTAGGTGTGGACTCAACAAATTCCCATACATATAATTCCTAATCTCTAATTTTTCTCCTAAACTATTTCTCTCATATCCTTTTATTTAATAAAATAATATTTACAAAATCCTCACTTTTCCAAATTATCTCCTATTTTATTAAAAATAACAAATTAATTAATAAAATAATAAAAATGTCACACCCCCCTTTTATCACATATTTACAAATGAAAAATGGCCTTGATGCTCCTGCATCATCAAGCCATCGAGGTTCTTTGGCGTGCACGTTGAGGGCCTACGTGGTCGAATTAAGGGAGGCAACCAATTGCTTGGGTTAGTGGGATGGGCCTCCTCCTGAGTAACACATGCCTGGGGCATCGTCCACGGGGATTTTACATTTCTCAGGGAAGTACGGGGCTTCCCTCCAGCCAATTTTGCAGGTTTAGGGGGTTTCCCTGAGCCTCCTGCCTTTTCCTTTTCCTTAATTGTGACTGGTGTGGAGAAAAATTCTTCAGCTTCAGACTCAATCTCCACCACTTCCTCGGTTTCTTGCCGAGTTCATAGGTGCCGAGGATTCAACAGCACTAGAAGTCGTCATTCTAGTGCGAAAAATGAATCCCAACCCCAGGTGGATACTGTTGGAAGGTGTAGGTTTCTTATACATGTAAGGGACACTATAGGCGTATAAATTTTTATAGCACAAATTTGTCAAGGACAAACATGCCAAGTACAAGATATTCAAGTGATACGGAACCCTTGTCTGATCTATCCTTCCCTTTTTATAGCTTATGCAATCACCCAATGGTAGGGTAAACTTCACTTGGAACTTACCATCAAGAAAATAGTAAAAAATCTCCAGAAATTTCCCACTCACTCCCAATGGTAATTTTTTATTTTTACCTGATTTGATTTTTCCAACAGCTATTTTTCACACCCCTGGTGTGCCCAGCACACCCCTGGTGTTCCCAGCACACCCCTACGCTCCCAGTGAATCCCTGCACCTTTAGCATACCTCTTGCGCTCCCAGCTCCCCTGCTGCATTCTAAGTTTATTCCTATGCCTCCGGTGCACCCCCCCCCGAGCTTCCAAAACTGTGGCCACCTCCTGCGCGTAACATGGTACTTGTGGTGCTTATCTTTATTGGTGGGTCAGCCCTCCTTTATACAGCTACTTCAGCCATATAGTCATTTAATCCGATATGGTTTGAGCCGACTACCATTGATATAGCCGGGTAGCATATCACCGCACAGGGTAGCTAGTCGCATAGCTCCACCATCCGTAATTTCCTTAACTGTGTAGGGTCCAAGCCAGTGCTGTTGGAACTTCCCTAGGTGTTTCGAAAAATGACTATTGTAAAGGAGCACTAAGTCACCCTACGAAAAGGATTTTTTTTGGATATTTTAGTCATGCCATGCCTTATCCCGTGCCTTCTAAACCCATTGATGGAAGTTAGCAATAAAAAAATCTTCCTCCAGAGCCACAAGTTGCGCTAACCGCTCCTCCATGATATCAGGCTCCGCCATATTCGTAAAGGCTACTATGTGCAGAATAGGAACAATATATTCCATGGGAATAATGGCCTCCTTGCCATAAACCATCCTAATCGGTGTTTTCCCTATCAAATTTTTACAGGTGGTTCGATAGGCCCAAAGGACAGATGGGATGCGCACGTCCTAGTCGTTGTGATCAGCATTACAAACATTAGTTAGTGCGTTCTCCAAGACTTTATTGAATGCTTCAACTGCTCCATTCGCCTGAGGATGGTATGGAGTGCTTTTCACATGATGGATCTGCAATTCCTCCGTTAAGGCCCATATTGTCTCATTAACAAAGTGTGTACCTCTATCGCTCATCAAGATTTTCAGACACCCAAATCTGGTTAGAATCTGCTCAAAGATGAAGTGCCCAGTGGTATCTGCAGTGAAATCCTTCACTGCTTGTGCTTCGGCCCACCTGGTCACATAGTCAGTGGCAGTTATGATGTAGCACGCACCTCTCTTCTTTTCGGGTGGGTTAATAAGTCCCACAAAATCACTGGCCCATTTATCAAAAGCTTGCAGGGCCATTTGTGGTTGAAGGGGAATTTCATCTCTATGCAATGGCCTTCCTATCCGTTGGCATGTATCGCAGGCTTTACAATAGTCGTGAGAGTCAGTATGCAGGGTAGGCCACCATAGGCCAGCTCTTAAGATCTTCTGCATCATTGCTTTCCCTGCGTAGTGACCTCCTACTACCCCGTCATGGGATTTTGCCAAGATATTATGCCATTCTTGCTTCAAGATATACCTGTGCCGTACTTCATCTGCACCCATCTTATATAGATGTCCTGCGATGATGGTAAAATCCGCAGTGCGAGCTACCAACTCTTTCTTTTGTTGCACCGAATACTCCACAAGTGTCATGCCTGTAGTCAAGAACTGTATAATGTCAGCGAAGTGCGCATCAACTGCCTTAATAGAAAATCGCTGTGCATCAGGAAATCCTTCCTCTAGGTTGGTTGGTTCCTCACCACTCTCAATTCAGGACAAATGATCTGGTCCATCATTCAACTTCCCTGGATTGATAATGATCTCAAAGTCGTATTCCTTGAACAATAGAAGTCATCGACAGATTTTCTTCCCCAACACAGGCTTATTCACCAGGTACTTCAAAGTCGAATGATCTGTGAAAATTTTGAAGTGACCTCCTAACAGATAGTGCTGATACTTCTGTAACGCATAAACCATGGCCAATCCTTCCCACTCTGTGGTCGCATAGTTGCGCTCCGCACCAGAGAGTTTTTTACTAGAAAATGCAACTGGTTGATCAATGTCTCCATCTCGAGGCTGCATAAGGACTACTCCTAGGGAAACTCTTGAAGCATCAACGTGAACGTGAAATACCTTCGCCCAATCAGGAAACATAAGGATAGGCGCAAATACCATCTTTTCCTTGAGTAGCTCAAAGCTCTTCTGACACTCGTCATCCCAAAAAAATGAAACGTCCTTCTTAAGAATATTTTCAAGAGGTGTCGTGATCAGTGCGTATCCTTGAATGAAATTTTGGTAGTAGCCTGTGTGTCCAAGTATTGAACACAGTTGTTTCTCGGTTGTAGGTACTGCCAGATTGATGATAACTACAACTTTCGCAGGGTTAACCATTAGCCCCTGTCGGCACACTATATGTCCAAGAAAGATTCTGAAAGGTACGCAAAAGATACATTTCTTGGTGTTCAACGAGATTTTGTGCTTTCTACAAGCATCCAACATCATGTGTAGGTTCAAAACATGCATCTTTACTAAGCCAAAGATATTCCAATCATCAAAGTACACCTCCAGAAATTTGTGGATGAACTCTTTGAACACTGTGACAACCACGTGTGAGAAAATAGCAGGGGAATTCTTGAGTCCAAACGGCATTATTGTATACTTGAATGATCCCTATTCAGTGGAAAACGTGGTTTTGGTGCAATATTTTGGTGCGATTCTGATCTAATGGTATCTTGAGAACTCGTCAATGAACGAGTATGCTTCCTGGCCTCCTAAACTATCTAAGTTCTCATCTAAGAATGGTGTCGGAAAGGGATCATGTACGCAAGCATCATTCAACTTGCGTAAGTCCACACAGATTCAGATTTCCCCCTTCGTCTTCTTTTCCTGAACCACCATCAGAATTACCCAATCTGACTACTTGACCGGTTTGATAATACCTGCAGCGAGAATTTTATCGATTTCTTCCTTAACCTTCTGCTTATACTTATGGTTCAGTCGATAAGGCTGCTGCTTTACCGGGTGCGCATCTGGTTTTAGCATGATACACATAACCCCCAGGTCCCCTGTGATCCCCTTGAGCTCCGAAAACATGGTTGGGAATAAGTGTTGATATTTTGTGAGCAATTCAACAACTTTTCTTACAGTGTCATCATCCCAATAGTCCCCAATTTTTGCCAAATTAGGCTTCTCGGCCGTCCCAATGTTGACTTCCCGCATTTTTAGAGGCTTCATCACATCCATAGTTTGTAGTGGAGGTCCCGCAACTGTTCCCTCTCTCTCTGACTCTAGGATAGAGACCTTGCACAGATCCTCATCGCACTCTTCTATAGTTATATTGCGATAATTGACAATATCTTGCATCTGTGTTTCCCACGTTGGTGCCCCAAATGCTGCGTAAGGACTGGATTCACCAAACAAAAATGTGTCTATATCCTACAGAGCATCATCAAGCACCTCCGAGCCCCCTATCAATCCGAATTTTCCTATGAATTCATCCTTCAATGTTTCCCAGTGGTAGGTGCACTGATGTAGCTCCGCATCTAAGTACCATGCAGTGGATATTGGTCCCAATGCATGAATAAACAAGTGAACCCATTCCTCTATAGTCCAGTCGTACCACTTTTCCATCCAAGTGAACAAGTGTTCATGCGGATCCTTTGGGCCAAGGAATGTCTTGACGCGCACATCAACCAAAGGCTTAAATCACAGGATCATCATGTCCTGACATTCCTCCCAATCCTGGAATTCCCCTTATGCGTGTCCCACCATCTTGCAGGTGTTCCACGCATGGCTATATTAAGGGCCCATAGCCTTCATTCTCTTGGAACCTCTGCTTCAAAGATTTTCAAAAACTCCTTTATACTACTGGAACCACCAAAGTAGGGCAGTTTTGTTACCTTTCAGGATATGCAGTGGAAGTCCCTTGTAATTCGCAGGCAGTGTAGCGCAGAGACATCATGTAGACGGTTTTGCCAATTTTCTATTTCTCTGTCAGAGTCAGAGAAGCATTCGTTATCCTTTTCCTAGCAAAGCACACCATAGGATGTAGGACTTATCTAGTCTTCATCCTGCGTGGTCAACTTATAGATGTGGTTCACCTCCTCTTCCTCACGCACTGGCTCTGTATACCTTTCTCCTTCTGCGGGGTCTAATGGTACTATGACACGTGTTCCTTCACTTTCAAACACCAAGCTTCTTTTCTTCAAATTGATAATACCGCCCATATATATGGCCCAGTCCAACCCTAGGAGTGCAGGACAGGGGTATGCATCTTCAATAAACTGAATGACTTCAAATTCAGCCTAGACCTTAACTCCTACGATATCTACCACGATCTTTGATAATATTCCCAACGATATGTGTTGATCAGCGGTTGTCATTGATGTCAACCCAAGCAGCACCAGGGGCTAACTCAATATTGAATAAGAAGTTTGACCTACCAGATTAATATATTATGGGTCAATAATTATTTTGATGGTTTCTAATTGTCGATATGTTTCCGTTGATATATGGCACGCCATGTAATTCTTCACGGTTTGAGAGATATTCATGTTTGAAGTTTGTACCCCAGTTAGTGGGATAAAACCCCATGGGGTTGGGGCATGGGTCATTGAAAAATCATAATTAATATTTTCTAAGCTCCTAAAATCCCTCCCACGTTCACTTGTTGAAGCCCCTCTCGACTTAAGCATTCATATATATTGTGATCTTCATTTCCTCCTTAGGTAAGGGATTCGGCCATATGAAACAGGTCATCGTGGAATTTTCGCTCTAAATTTTTTTCTACGAAGGCTCAGAAGTAGAAATTTTTATGAGGCGAAGCTGAAATCCTGAGGAAGCTACAGTAAAAATTTTAGATCAATTTGCACAATATTTTTGGAGATATGATCTGTGGAAGTAAGGGTTTTTGCAGGCTCCTAAAATTCATCTCAATGAAGTGAACTTGGTAAATTCGTCATAACTCTCTCTCTGAGTATTGGATTGGAATTCCATCAAAAGTGACAGATAGTGCACAGTATTAATTTTCACTCTATCAATTTCAAAGACAAATGGAGAAACAGTGACACGTGGCATGCCATACAAATGCACTCTGCCGAAACAGTCCATAATTAGGGCAGTGTGAGAAATTGGGTATAACTCTCTCTTGAAGAATCCAAATTGGGTCAGACCTGTGGCATTGGAAAGAAGACTCAGAGGACTACTACAGGACTAAAAAATCAGATATTGAGGATCTGAAATAACAGAGATACACCAGATTCAATATCGAGCTCCTAGAATGCAAGAAAAAGCTAGATCATGTGTTGTCAAGGATTGCAAAGGACTAGAATTTCTACGGCATAAAAGAAAAACAAGGTGCAGCAGAGGGTAGCATGATAAGAGCAGCAACTAAGGTGCATAACAACAGCAAGAAGCTCATCATATGAAGTCTTCAAGTGGGCAGCACTGCATACAATCATTGTAAAAGTATCATTGTATTTAGTCATTGTAAATACATTATTGTACAAATTGTACTAGTGTCTATCTGCCAAGGGTTGAAGAGGCGGTGTTGGGAGGTCTAGGATCATCATTAGGTGGTTGTGTCAAAGTTGGGGTTATGGCCTCGTATATCTTCTTCTTATACAGCATTCTATATCATTGTAAAGTGGACCATTTTCCCTGGTACTGGAGGCCATTCTTCTTTTATTCTTCTATAGGGTGGTAGGGTGGTGCTAGAATGAGTTGTAGCTCATTGGGTGTTGGGGCATCCATTCAGTGACTACTAAAGAATCTCAGGTGTTGGAGCATCCATCCAGTGGGAGCTGGAGAAGAATGCTTTTGTAGATTATAGGAAGTTGGAGATTTATTTTCAATTGGAGTTGAAAAGAATTATTAGAAAAGCATTAGGTGGTTTTTGTCCCGGAGTGGGTTTCCACCTTAAAAATTGTGTGCATTTGTGTTCCTCTTGTTTGCTGCTATCATTGTACAAACACTGATAATAATTGAAGATTAAATAATGCTCTAATTCAAATAAATACTGATTCACCCCCCCTCTCAGTATTTCCAACAATATGATCTTCTGTTGATTGGCCATGCGCAGCTGGATATTGGACCATTCCAACTTAGGTTCTCCAATTCGCTGCCAAGTCTGTTTAGGTAGTGCGTTCGCATCTGATCCTAGTCTAGAATAACCTGATCCATCTTGTAATCACCAATCTGTGTGGTTAGCCGCATCTCCCTTCTAGTGTGTTGCTTATGCTTATATATTTTATGCACATCCTTAACTTCCATAGTTGGGGTTGTACTTTCTGCGCAGCTGTCGATTAAAGCTTGAAGGCTTTCTACGGCCATTTGGCTGCGTAGCAGTTTCATACACACCTGCAGAAAGGGTTTCACTTCCTCATCTTCTTTGAGGTTCACAAAGGCTTGAGGGTCATATGCCACAGCCTTAGCAAAGTCCTGACGAGCCATGACAAAGGTTTCCTTCTCCTTTTGTAAGTCCAAACCTTCCTGTTTAGTGGTTGCTTTACGGATAAGAGGCTCCACCTCAGCCTTCTTCGCAGGCCCTCCGGTGGCCATGCTACTATGCATTATCACATTAATGTTTGGCCCCTAATCTCGAGGTTCTACCTTAACCCTTTGTACATTCTGCGTAGGTGTTTGCTGCTTTTCCTACATCTTGGCTATTAGAATGGGGCAGTCTTCGATCACATGGTCCAACTATCTGCAGTATCTGTAGGATTGCCTTGTTGGATTCGTGCAGTCCCTTGAAAAGTGGTCTAGCTCCCCATAGTTATAGCAGATCAGTTGGCCTCTACCCCATCCTGCGCTTCCACCTCGACTGCCTCCCCTGCCCCTAACTGGGGAGCCTCCTATACCTACGGGGGGTCTTGGTGACGAAGGATCTGACTGCACCCTATATAGGTTTCCTCGGTCTATCATTAGATCATAAGTTCAAAAGTTCTGCTCATCATGTCCTACAGACTTGCAAAACCTCAACATTGTTGCTTTACTTCAGGGATATATGTGGCAAGGCGGGGGCAGTGGTTGGTATCATGTAGCCTAGCAACGCGATAATCATCGCACCATAGCGCCGGCCCACTTGGTCCCACAGCTTCCCTAGGGCGCAGCGGGCTCGGTCCCTCGGCCTACATGTAGTCTGCTAGCAGCAGAAAGTTATCCTTGGTGTGGCCATTCACCTCGCATCGTATGCACCATCTCTCAGGGATAGCCTCTATTCCTCGTTCCTTTTGCAGATTCTGGATCTCCATGTGCATTGCCTCTAGCTGGCCTTGTATTTGTTGTACTCCTAACTGGGTATTGTCTCTGGGCACAGCTTCCAACTTCATAGCAATCTCCAAAGCATTTTCCTACGATTCAATGGATTGATGACCCATTGGTACGCGTAGGTGGGGCAACAGCATAGCAATGAACCACTCCGTGTGCTGCCTATCATCATACTGAAATCCTCCTTCTCTAATTACCTTATTTAACCATTGATCAGCTTCCCATACAGACCTAGATGGTACTTGCTTGAAATCTTTCAGGTCGTTCACTATCTGAGAGTAAGACTTAGGCTTCTTGAATTATTGTTGCAAGGCATTCTTAATCTCTTCAATGGTCGCATTCACATGCTGAGATATGTATCCCATATACCAATCCAAGGCTCTTCCTTCAAAGGCCAAGGACAACTATGCCCTCTTCACAGCATCACTAGCCACATTCTGTGTCATCCATACTGATCATGTAACAAACCAGAACTGATCCATTTCTTCATCCCCTACGCCCTTGAAGGTAGGTAGCTTCATGTGCGAGGCCATCTCATCCTCCGGTGTTGATGGAGGCACGGGTGAGTTCTTACCCCTGTGTTGGCTCGATAGTGCTATGGTTGGAATTACTTGCATAGCCGAACTCCTAAATAGACTACAGAAAGATCTATCTCCTTCCTGGTTAGTTCTGTAATAATTACCATTGCATTTTGTACCCTCGTTTTGATCGGAGCTCATTCACTCTGTATGGATACAAAAAATGATTTTTTGACACAATAAGATCTTAATCAGTAATGGAAAATTTTTTAGAAACTTACCCTGGAAACCCTTGAAGAACCTCTGCTCTGCCTTTGAATAGGACACAAATTAGTCAATTGCAAATTCCTTCACAAATCCCCTCATCACACTGTCCACCGAGTGATCTACCATGCGAGTGATAGTGTTATCGTCTTCTCTAACTGCTGGATTAGCTCTAGGGTCCACTACGTGATCTGATCATCTTTCCAACACTTCTAAAAATCGACAAATCTTGTGAGCCACTCCTGTAGCTCGATCACAAATTTCACAAAGAAAATTTCGTAGATATCTATGAAAACGTACTTATTCTTCCACTCCTCTGCGGTCAACTTCGGACTGCGATTTTCTTTTACTGCGAATTCCTGAACTTGATTTTCAATCCACTCGTCGATTTCTTTCTTCTCAGGTTTCCAATATGGTCTTGGCATTACCCAATCTCTCTCACAAAATTCTACCGGTCCCAGCAACAGAACCATTTGTTGGCTCGAGGGGTCTTGACCTAGATTCAGAGGTTAAGGTATTCCAACAAACCCCTATACTACTGGCCCTTTCGGTAGTGACCTACTTGCGCAGGCCAAAGTCTCACCTGAAGCAATATGGGAGGGCGTTGGAGCCAGGTTTCTGCACCTTGAGAGAGAGCAGGTAATTCAAGCAGGTCTGCGTTCCCAGTCTATCGAGTTTATATTTCAAAAATTTATTCGCAAGCTTATATATCAGAGCTACGATCGGGCATAGATCTAGTAATTATATTCAAATCCACGTGTGTAATACAGCAAATTATAATCTCATCAATTAACAGATCACATACTTGTATAATAGAAACATAGGTACTTTCACAGCTATCAAACAGATACTTTCGCAACTCAATCATTCACATCAATCATAACAAAATAGATCCAGATAACATCAGATATCCAACAATACTTCTCATATATATTAATACCAAAAGCCTCTTACAATCCCACAATACCACCCGCGCACATAACCAGTAGGGTCCACACACAGTAGGACTGTAGATCTCCACGCACAAAGCCAATAGGAGTCCTTACCCAAACAACTCGACTATAGATGTAACAATTCGTTCTTCGCATTAATCTCTATTCTTTTCTCTACCTAAGAATAAAAAAAGGTTCATCTATTTATACTGCTTTAGCCTACACATCCAATGATCTGCAAACTGTGGTTTGCGAACCCTTGGTCTACCCTTGACCCGCTTACAATGCATTAGGGGCCTTGGCCCACCCCAAAACCCCTGCATTAGACTAAATAATACAAAAATATACAAAAATGGACAAAAATTCATAGCTTTTTAGGAGACCCTACTCCAACAACCCCTAACCCATTAAACCCTAATTCCAAACCCTTAACCCATTTAAACGCCTAATCCATAATCCACAATCCCTTAAGCACTAACTCATTATTCACCTAACTCCTAACTGCACCTAAATCCCCTAAGCCCCCAATCCCTAATCCCTTAACCACTAACTCATTATTTGACTCCTAACTCCAAAATGTGCCTAAAGCCGCTAACCCCTAACCCCCCAATCCATAAACCCTTAACCACTAACTCATTATTCCCCTAACCCCAATCCCTAATCCCTTAACGATTAACTCATTATTCCCCTAACCCCTTAACCACTAACTCATTATTCTCCTAACCCATAAACCCTAAACCTCTAAATCCTAATCCCCTATTCCCCTAACCCCTAACCCCCTAATCCCTAATCCCTTAAACACTAACTCATTATTCCCCTAACCCTTATAACAGTCCTTAAAACCCGTCGGGATTAGCCATTCCAAATGGGAGCAGGTCTAGTTTGGACCTATGATCGGGTTAATTCCCCCTTGTTGGCAAGGTGGAATTTTTTCCCTGTCAACAACCCTATAGTCCTTAATCCATCTAACATATACTTAAATGCTATTTTTTTTAAAATGTGACCCTTGACTATGCCATGAAAACCATCCAAAAAATTCTTAAATGATGGGAATTCCTATTCATGCATGAAGCTAGTGGAATGTGACAAGTCATCCAAGATACATCCAAATATTTGATTTGTGCCTTGGGGAATGTGAAAGAACGGGGAAAGGGGACACAAGGGTAGCATGGATGGGTATAATTCAGAGGTTCAATCATGGTTTACTATGATCTATAATCTTATAATTAGAGAATGAGAAGGGGGCTTAGGACCTAATTTCATAGGGGCTAGGGGACCTAGACGGAAAGTAGCGAGAGAAATAGATAGGGGAACCCAAATAGTGGCGATAAGGGGATTATCTGTCCAAATATCACAAACCATAAGCCCTTAATCCATAACCATTGAATTCCAGATCCCCTTAACCACCAATCCATAATCCCTTAACTTCTACACTCATAACTCATAACCCATAAACCCCTTGACTCATTAAATCTTAAGAAACTAACCCCTAACCTATAATCCATGAACCTCGTAAGCCATAACTCCTTATCCTCTTAACTTGTGACCCTTAACCCCTAATCCTTCGCCCTTAAACACCTAAATCCCATAAATCTTAAGTTCTTGACCGCTAAATCCTCCAACCTTAAAGCCCTTGGACCTTACCCTTGACCCTTGAAGCCCTTAACCACTAAGTATCTAAGGTTGAAAATAACACCCCAAACCAACACATTGACCTCCTTGGAGAATCCTTCACCTCTAATTGAGCATATTGGAAACATTTGATTTTTAGAGAACTAGATATTGGTTATGAGGGTATGTGTTTATGGGTAATGTCGTTATTACCATGTATACCAAACATAGAAAATTTAGATAGTTTTCTAAGAATCGATTTGAATCGCTCACAATATCCACACTTAGGGAATTCTATGGTATTTAGTGGATCATATACCACTAAATTTTGTCCCAAATCCTAGGCCATAGAGACCTTAGGACCCCATGGATTGAGTTGCATGGCTATTCATGGCCTAACTACATTTTTTTTTTTCATTTCCGTTTTTGGATTGAAAAGCATTGCCATGAATTATATCTGATAGCCTATGGATGTCTCAAAACACTATGGTTGTTTTTTTGCAAAAAGGAATGAATGATATTTAACTTAAGAAGGTTCTAAAATTTATTTAATGAGCTAGGTGTAATTCCCTTATGCTTTTGACCATTTATAGAATGATTTGATCCACAATGGGAAACTTAAATATATATAATGAATCAGTTCATATCTTTAACCCATTCCCTCAAAAATAGAATGCATCATGGTTGATATTTTAATGGATAAAAAATATTTGTTCTACATTTTGGGGCTTAGGCTTATTTGACATCAAGTTGTGTCATACATCAATCTCCCTGAGAACCACTCTTGACCCCAACAACCAAATGATTCTCCATAGATTGGCGGGGATGATACCCAAAAAAATCCAGGGATCATAAGTTCAAATGATATTTCTACCTTGTATACAAATTGTTAGCAATCCCAAATCGTTTGACACCTTTTCAAGGTGTGAAGGTAAGAAGAGATCAGTGGAATTATTTCATAAAAATAAAATTAAGACGGTATCATGCAACATGCAAGAGCTCAAAAACCCTTATTAAAACCATGATTTATAAAGTAATAAATGTTGCTCCTGTTATTAAGATATTGTGTTTACAAGAAGTTAAAATTACTACATTCATTCATGAATCAAACCATGATTACGGAATGACTAGAATCCTTTTTTTTAAATAACCAAGAAGAAGGAAGAAGTGAAGCCACAACCCCAATCTCATTAATATGGGTGGAATCCATTATCCAATATAGGTAAGACACAAGGAAATTGTAACACCCCCGTCTACCTCATAAACCATTCTAAGGGTAGAAGAAGGTGTTACTATCACCAACCTGACCTCCAATTCCTTGTCATGAAAATGGGGTCTTATGTCATTTTTTCAAAATATTAGAAACTTAAAATAAACATCATTTTGTGTGCGTCTCGTCAATAGTTTTCAACGATATAATATTTTTTTTAAACTGACATCCATATCACAAGATATGGTCGTTGTTTGAAATCAGACCATTAACTATTGTCATGTCATCTTTGTGCTACCATGTGGCACCTGTGTGGACCACACATGATTCCCATGTGGAATCCGTCCATCCCCTTGTGGCAAGTCACATCATCACACCTTTTCCACAATTCCATAGTCAGGCATGTGTGGCATTGCCACATCACTAACCTCCCCATCCCCCATTGGTCTTTTCCTTCTTTCATTTCCACGTTATAATAATATTGGCCAATGTGGCCCTATATAACATCTATCACACAATGCTATGCATCTACAACATGTACCCATCAATTGATAAATGGCCTTCATATAGTAGGAGATAGACTTCGGTCAAGATTAAATGAGGACCCCCTCCTCTTCGGGGTTGTTCCATAGTCATGGTTTTTATTGTGGTTCAATGTCCAATATTGAACGGTTGGCCTTTGACTTGGCCAAATAGATGGTTTGAGGCAGGCATACCCCCACGAGGTACGGAGAGGAAGGGTGATTTGTCAGTTAACGTTTATCCCCTCTTGGAACCGTGCCACATCCACTCTCTCCTCGAGACAAGACAACCATGTAGTAGGCCCTGTGGCAGATATCTTGTAGTTACATGCAGTTTGACCTTTGACCAGGCCAAATAGATGGTCTAAGGCAGGCGTACCCCCACGCGGTATGGAGAGGAAGGATTGTCTCTCAGTTAACGTTCAACCCCTCCTGGAACTTCGGGTTGGGTCGTGTGAGGGCGCCCAAGGAAACGCGTTCGAGTGGGTTAGGTCGGGTCGTGTCATGTGAGGGTGCCCAAAGAAACGCATTTGGGTGAGTCAGGTTTGGTCGTGTCATGTGAGGGCACCCAAGGAAATGCATTCGGGTGGGTCGAGTGGGGTTGGGTCATGTGAGGGTGCCTAGGGAAATGTGTTTGGGAGGTTCGGGTTGGGTTAGGTTGTGCGAGGGCGCTGATGAAATGCGTTCAGGCGAGTCGCGAGGTTGGGTCGTGTGAGGGAATTCATATAAAAAATGCTAAGTTGTGACCACCCGTGTACCTTCTACATGGTCATGCGACCCGTTTTCCATTTAATCCCTTGTGGCTTCGTTCGGGCAGATTGGTTCTTGCCGTGTGAGGGTGCCCAAGGAAACACGTTCAAGGCAGGTTGGGTCAGGTCAGGTCATGTGAGTGAACCCAAGGAAATGCATTCAGGTCAGGTCAGGTCGGGTTGGGTCGGGTCGTGCCGTGTGAGGGTGCCCAAGGAAACGCATTTGGGTTGGGTTGTGTGAGGGAGGTCATATAAAAAATTCTAAGTTGTGATCGCCCATGTGTCTTATGCACATTTGCGTGACCTATTTTCCGTTTTCTCCCTTGTGTCTTCGTTTAGGCATGTTGGGTCATGTGAGGGTGGCAGTATAAAAAAATTTAAGTTGAGATCACCCGTGTGCCTTGTTCATGTTTGTGCGAGCTGTTTGCTGTTAGCTCCCTTGTGCCTTCATTCGGGCAGGTCGGGTTGTGCAGCATGGCGGCACCCTTGGAAACACATTCGGGTCAGGTCGGTTCGGGTCATGTGAGGGTGGTCGTATAAAAAATGCTAAGTTTTGACCATCCGTGTGCCTTGTGCACATTCGTGTGACCCGTTTTGCATTTGGCGTTCATTTGTGCCTTCGTTTAGGTGGGTCGTGTTGTTTCGTGTGAGGGCGCCCAAGGAAATGCGTTCGGGTCAGGTCGGGTTGGGCAGTGTGAGGGAGGTCATATAAAAAATGCAAAGTTGTGACCGGTTGTGTCCTTTAATGTGCACGTTCATGTGACCCTTTTTTTGTTTTCTCCCTTCTGCCTTAGTTCGGGCGGGTCGAGTCGTGTCGTGTGAGGGCCGCCAAGGAAATGCATTCGAGTTGGGTTCGGCTCAAGTCAGGTCGTCTATGTGGAAATTTGTAAATTTTACATATTAAATCATTTATATACACCTTAATATCTTATTTATTTATATTCAATTTTTAATTTAATACTTTATATAATTTTTTTTTAAATATTCTTATTTACATTTAATTTTTATTTTTTTATTTTTTTAAATTTCATTTTTTTAAATATTATTATTTACATTTTATTTTTTATTTTTTATATTTTATTTTAATTCAAATACCACCTAAAAACATTTCGCCCTTCACCCAACTTCCCTATTCCGGCTACACCCTTCGAATCCTTATTATGAACATTGTCATTGTTCTGCATGCAAACTCGGGTTGAACTCAACTCGACTGTGTCGAGCTGCCCGATGCCTTGCGAAACCCGACTCGCCCTGAACGTTGAACTCTGAACGGTGAAACCTAAACCTCGAACGTTGAATGGTGAACACTGAACCCTCAATGGTGAAGGGTGAACGCTAAACTCTAAATTCTGAAGCCTTTTTTTCTCGTCTAGTGGTATCTTTCTACTTTGGTTTAAAATCTTCAGTTGGTGAATTTTTCTTGCTTCCCTGGCCCTCAAAAACAGATTGATCTGCTAATAAGCCATGGTTGTAGGCTTCCAACTGATCCTGCAGGTTGGTCTCTAATTCATCATCCTCATCACTTTCCACTTCCATTTTCTTTTTCGCAACCCCTTCTTTCCGCCTCCACGCTTAGGTTTTGTAATTTCATTCTGTGCATTAGTTGTAGTAATAGAGATAGTCGATGCCTGATTTTTGGTGGATGATAGAGAATCTTTTTTTTCAGTAGTTACAACTTTTTTGGTATTTTTTCTTTGGTTTTTTCCTACTTGTCTGAAGATTCTGGAAGCATCATTTACCAAGTTTCTCAACTCATATTCATCTCCTATAGTTCTTGAGAATCCAACTCCTTTGTAAAGGCATCTAGGTTTTGGTACCATAGATATTTGGGTGTTTCATTTTTAAGCTCCTCAACGTATTCCACACGCTTATCTCTCTCAGTACATAATTGCTGGAATTTTTCTAAATTCAATGTTCATATTTCCATGGATATAAGATACTCATAATATACAGCACGAACACCCTTTACTATCTCTATTGATCTTCGGGCACTAGGTGAGGGCTCGATTGAACCAAGATGAATTTGTAAAGCTTGCTCACAAGGGAAAGTGAGTGGCTTAAGATTCAAAGGCAGGGTGGTGGTGAACCAGGGTTGGGTACAGAGAGAGGGCTCGACCGCTCTCTATCTATAAGAGTGTGTCAATAAATAAGAGTGCATAAATTCTATCTCCCATAGGGTTATTAAATATGTTCTAATATTTATATGGTTCTATATATTTTAAGGGGTGAGTGACTTCTCTTCCTACAGACAATGAACTGGTAGTATTAGTTTTAGTTCCTAAGATGTTGTCGCTCAGTGGGATCACGAAGGCTCTCCTACTATTTTAAGGAGTGAGTGACTTCTAATTGGCCTGAGTGAGGTAGTTAGTTTAATAAGTATAAGTGATAACCTTACCTTTATTCAAGCAAGTAGGCCCCTACCCCAAAAATTCATTTTTTTTAGGGAAGGGAGAGAAAGAACTACTAGTTAGCAGAGAAAGAAATAGGGTGTTTATAGAGTTTCAATTCGGAAACAATCTGTTAGTGTCCCGTGATTTAGAAGATTGGTAGACCAAATGCACAGAGTAACATCAAACCAATATTTGGAGTCCTAGGACCTAGCCTTCCTGGACTCAGAGAGGGCTCTCTCTATTGTATGCAAAGGATGTGAACTTGTTTGCTTTAGATGGTTGATTTTAGGCTAGTTGTTAAGTGTAGGGTTTCTTGTTTGTTTTGGTTGGGTAAGATGAACAGGTAGAATAGGTGGAGTGAGAGGTCTTCAAATAATTGGGCTATGGAGTCAATGAAAGTCATGGATATCTCAACAATGAAACAGGATGCACAACAAGGAAAATCTAGCATAGTCAAATGGATCTTCAAAGGTATGTGTGAAATGAGATGAAAATTAAGTTTGTGAGCATAGTAGGTGTGTAAGGGCAGTGAAGAATCCTTAAACAAATACTTTTAAACAAGATAATCTTAGATACTAATCAACATAATGACATAATCATAAGACAGGGAAAACCAATAACTCTTAGATTACACTTTAAGCAAACAAGCATTCAAGATGAACAATTCCAATGAAATATAGAAGGCGAGAAACTCCTTTAACTTCTGGTGATTTCACCTTCAAGGTTAGAAAACATTCAAGATAAAAAATAACTTTAATCCAAGAAGAGGGAACTCCTAAACATCTGAGATCAAAGCTATAAATAACTTCAAGGCAACTTCTCAAGCATGGACAAAGGGCATGATCAGAACATGGCCTCTTTGGCTAAAACCTAACAAGTAATACTTCAAAGAGAGATTCCAAAAAAGAGTTTAAATAGCATCAAATAGGCAGGGCTAACCATGAAACATATTTGAAAACTACTATATTGAACCATTAATGGAATAAACAAGCATAAGAAGATCTAAGGAGCAAATAAGAATTACTTAAACAAACCCAACAGAGGAAAACATCAAGGCAATAGAAATTAGGAGGACTAAGGTGCTTCAAACAACATTTCTTAGCTTATAATTTTCCGTTCTACAGCACATAGAAAGATTAACATAATTGTAAACAAGAAAAAAATTACTAAATACAGGCACATCACCATTAACCATGCTCAGAGATCCTATAAGCTATCCTCCTTTATAATCAATCAAAGCAAGCCATTCAAAAATTCCACAAAACCAATTTCTTCTCCAAGCTCATAAAACCCATGTATTTCTCTCAAAGCTCATAAAATGCCAACATTTACAATGGAACCCTCATGCTCTACTCATCTTAACAAAGGAGGGCGAAAACCCTAGATAGGGTTGGAAAAATTCAAAATCACCCATAAATGTCATTTATGCCTAAGAGACCATGCAAGGCCCAAGGCACAAAATATCTCATGAAATAAATGCAAAAATAAATTCTTGCTCCTAATTTTAGAGTGATTTGCCTCAAAAAACACTAAAATATTATTTTGCAATAAATGAGTGTGTTTTGTTGACTTTTGGCCAAAAACACACTGAACAGTGTATAACCGCAGTGCCATCTTAGGCAAAAAATAGGTCTTATTGCAGCAAAGTTTTGGACACCTTCCCGATGTTAGATTTTTCTCTGTGATGGCCCATTGGAAAGCCTGATGAGTCTACTTTCCAAAAATACTCTTCGTTTCTTGATAAATCTCATGTAACCTGTCCAAAATGTAAAAATTACAACACTTCTCTGAGCGCAGCGCTAGTCCTGAAAAGGAGGCAGAATGGTGAAAAATGAGGTGTTTTTTGACCTTTTGAGGGGTCAAAAATGCTCCAATTTCTCTAAAATTTTGTGAGCATAGTGTAATAGTGATGAGAAATCGAAAAATGTAGATTTTTTCCTCTGAGGATGTCTGAGGTAAAAGCTTAGCGCCAGTGGCGTTGCGCTTATAGGCCTTCAAATTCTCAAAAACAAAAATTTGTCCAAATTCCTTAAAAATTGGTGGATGTGTGCCTCATGGGGTTTGGGAGACCTGTTGAGAAGCTTGTGCTAAAATTTCAAGTCTAGCTTGGCCTTTTGCATCTTTTAGTGCCTGGATATTGACTTGGGCCAACTTGGTTTCTCTGGGCATAATGCTTAGTCATCCTTCTTTGGAGGTCAAGATTCTTGTTGGAGTTTTCCAATTTAGCCTCCAAGTGTATGTCAACTCTTTCAAGCCACGACTCTCAATCATGCTCTATCTCCATGGCCAACAGTTCATGTAGAGGGAGTTTTTGTGCTAGGGATGATTCTTGTTCCCTTTGTTTGGCCAATGCCTTCTTCAACCCTATGGTTCTAGGTCTCCTTCTTGACTATCCTTCCTCATCCTCACTTTCTTCATAGGTGCCCATGTATTCCTCTAGCTTTACTTGTGCTCTTTGGGCTTCTTTTGGGCCTTGATGGCTCTAGCGTCACAAATTGCAATGTTTTCTCCCAACTGCCTATTCTCCATGTCAATGGCATCATTTACACTTTTGGCCCTTTCTAAATTGGCTTGGAGGTCTTCAATGAGTGATTTTTTTTTTCGAATGAGAAAGTTTGAGATTCTTGCTTCATTCTCCTCATCACTATCTATTTGAATGATCTCAAACTCTCTTTCTACGTCATGATATTCTTCCTCTTGCTTCACCTTTTGTTTTCCTTTGTCTAGTGGCTGAGCTTAAGTAGATGGCATGGTCCCTTGCCTTTTGGAGGCAGCAAAAAAAATCCCTGGCCCTCTTTGATAGGTTAATGAAAGAGGTGTGATGTTGATCTTGTTGGTTTCTTGATCATGGATATGATCCAGCTTGCTGCTATCATCACCCTCTTCATTTTCATCATTAGTATCATTAGTGATTATGTTTCATGTTTCAGCATTGCACTCTTTGTCCTCAACATCATTATCACTGTCAACCTCTTCACTGAAATCTGCATTGTCATTTTGTTCTTCGTTTGAGATGCTTTCCTCTTCACTGCTGTGATCTCTAATTTTATTATCAGCCTCTGTACTTTCTTCACTTTGATTTTGTTCATCACTAGGAATTTTTTCCTCTTTACCCTTTGCACTGTCATCATTGTCATTATCACTGAGGGGTTGATTGTTGTCATGACTGTCATGACTATTTTCCTCTTTGTTGTCTTGTCCCTCACTATCTTCTTTATCATCTTTGTCATTGTAATCCTCTTCCAGATCTTCGGTATTTTCATCCTCTTCCTCTTTATCATTTTTTTCATCATGGTGTTAGAAAATTATATATTATGGAGCAATGCAACACATGAAATATGTGGAAAATACAAGCACACAAAACACATAAAACCAGAGAGACATAGATATACGTGGTTCACCCAGTTTGGGCTACGTCCACCCCGAACAGCCAGTCCTTCCTTTCTATTGTCCAACAAAATGAAGAGAAAAAACCTACAGCAAATTTGTTGTAATATCCTCTGTTCTCTCTCACAGTCTCCCTATCTATTTCCCACTCAGAGAATACACATGTAATACACAACCGCAATACAATACCCTCATACAAAGAGAGGGGTTGCCTTCTAGGGAAAAAAAACCTAAACTAAACATAACTTCTACCGTCAGATCATCCACCTAATGAATGGCCCAGATTGATTAGAAATTAATATACTTTTACAAGGAAATTTTACATCTGTTTTTAGCTTCGGGGGCACTACTCCCGAAACCCCCACCGGGGGACCGCTGGCCCCTAGACCCCCCAGCCGGGGGGTCAGCCCCCCCAGACCCTGTGGGGGGAAAAAGTCCCCCCCGCAACCCCCCGCTTCAAGGGGGTACAATTTTCCTTTGGTATACATCCAGCTAAAACAAGGATCTCTGAATCAGGATGAAAATCAGGCTCTACACCCAACACATGGCTTTGCTCACTATTCCTTTCTTCATTTTATGCCTCTGTGTCTTCTTCATCATTTGTTGTCTCTGTGTCTTTTGTTTTACTTCTTATCTCCTCTTCATCAATGCTCATTTCATTTCCATTGTCATCCTCCCCATCTTGTTCATCACCCTCTTCCATATTGTCACTATTTTTCTCACTGTCATATTCATTGTTTTCATCTTCATCACTGTCATGTTCACTGCCCTTTTCTTCATGATATTTCATTTCTTCTCCCTCTTCATCAATTTCTTTCTTTGCCTCATAATTTCCCTTTTTCTAACTGATTTCATTTCCTTCATTTTCAGCACTCTGTTCATCTTCTTGATTTAGCCCATCATCATCTATCTCCATGTTTTCTGCTCCTGGAGGGCTTAAATCATCATTTCCCCCACCCTCATTTTGAGTTGACTCATATTCGTTTTGTTCATCATCATTACCCTCACTGTCATTACTTGGTTCATCATTTCCACTTTGATCCTCTTCATTTGATGCATCAAGAGAAGGGGAAGAAGGGAGGTTTCCTTGATTTGAGGGCACTTGTGTAGATGAGGAGGGAAAGTTTGGTTGATGAGGAGGTTGTGAGCTTGTGAAGACTTCATGGGCTATGAACACATCCCAAGGTATGCCCTTCTGTTCCAACTGATGTAATACCACCATCTTGATCAAGGAATGGTGAAATAAACTCTGCATTTTTGTGAAGGATTCCTTCCCCGGACAATAGAAGATATTTTTTCCATAATTCTATAGAGGTAATAGGGAAAGTTGAGCATCTTGACCCTTGTGAAATGCATGAGGAGTCTAACATGGTAGGAGTAAAGCCTGGAGTATCTACCTTCACAGGTGAATTACTTCACGATAACTTTCATCAAGGGTGAAAATCTTTGTTTGAGGTGTGAGAAAGGAAAAATTGCCTTGCAGCCTTCTCTGTACCTAGTTTTGACAAAGGTCTCATAACAACTCTTTTTAACTTTTCCTTCTTAAACCACTTCTCACCAACAGTGGGGATACCTGTAGCATCAGAGATGGTATCTGCTAAGATTTCAAAATCTACCCTTGCAAGGTTTGATTGCTTATTGTGCAGGTTAAGAATGAGAATTCTTGTAAACTCCGGGTGGCTTTTCACTTGTTTGACCCTCTCGAAAAAGTGGAAGCACCCTACATTCTAGAAACATGAGAGTATTCTAGGAGATGAGGTGATAGCCACTGTGCTCTGGGGTTCAAATCTATTCACCTTCCCTCCCTTGTGGTTTGGCTACATATGCCTTTGGACTCTTTCACTGCTGCTACTGTCTTCTACTCCTCACATAGTGATTAGGGTTGATGGTGGGAAAATTAGGTTTGCATGTGATACTTAGGCAGGAGGAGTGAAAAGGAGATGATGGTGAGAGAAAAATCTGCAAATGAGTGATATGGAGGCAAGTGTATGATTGCTTTTTTCCTTAAGCTAGATGAGGGCTTTTACATGAACATGAAGTGTGATTACCATAGTTTACTCCTCTTCACTGATGATCTTAGCTTGGAGGTTAGAGGAGAGTGGTGTTTAGGAATACTTAGGTTTTGTTTTGGCACTAGGGTTTGATAGCTTTCCCTTAATTATAAAAGCATAAAAACACTTGGAGGATGATGATAACAAGGCCACCGACCTCTTCAGCTTGCTTGTAAGGTTTTGAAATCAATTTGAGGACCTTCTTTGAAACCCTTGGCACCCTCTTAGAAAATTTGGAGCATGTCGTGCCTCTACTTGAGCGCAGCACCGAGCGCATGCAGGCCTGTCAGGCCTCTGGGCGCAGCATCGGGCAGGTCATGTGCTGTGCGTGCGTAGCATCGGGCGTTCAGAACAGGTTTTCGGGTCTTGGGCGTGTCGGGCTTGTCTGTGCATAGCGCCACCCGATTTGCGTAGCACGACTCCTTATTCGCGCAATGAAGTTGAATTTTGAATGGTGGAAAAACCGATAAGCACAGCGCCAGGGCATGTAAGTGCAACACCACCTGATTCGTGCAGCGCTAGGGAAACTTTGCCTAGAAAATGTCTGAAAAACTCTGAATTTTCTCCTGAAGTTTTTCTCTCTTTTAAAAATGACAAATGGGATGAAAAATGATAATTTGAGATGCCTTTATAATTTTTGAAAATAAATCAGAAATAGAAAACCCACTTTTGTTAAGTTTTTTTTCACTTTGTCATTTGACTGTTGTTTTTGACTTTTCTTGCAAGTGACTTGAAACTTTTTCCAAGTGATATTTCCTCCTTTGGTGACGGCTTGGCCACTTCTGATTTTTGCAGGTGCCTATGACACATTTGTTTTTGGGTCCCCTTAGTCATTCTTGGATTTTGAAAATATTAGTTTCTCAATAGTGAACTTAGGCTTATGCCAGTTTTTTACCTTGTAACCCAAATTTATACTTTCATTCCTTTAACCCTTTGAAGGCTATGACTAAAAATGGAGGCTTGACCTTCTTCATACTGATACTCTTTGCATTTTCTCCCTTTGATGTAGTGAAGCACCATTTTCCTTTTCAAACCCTAGGAATCACCTTCTGATACTTCAAACTTTTGTTGTTATGATGGGGGTCCATAGTCTTCATTTTACCCACTTGCCTAACTTCCCAAAATCTAGGTTTTAGGGTTGTTAGAGAAAAATAATTAGTGTTGTCTTCTAAGTTCTCTATAGCCTTTTCAAGTTCATTCATTTCTATTTAGTTCACCTCACCTTTTTCCCTTCTTCATTTATAACTTCTAAAAAATCTTCAATGTGTGCTTGGTTGTGTTGATATGCCTCCTGTCCTTGTAGCTTTTGCATTGGCTTCTTGCTTGGCAACACTGTTTAGCCAAACAGTCCTAAAAACCCTGATTCTCTTTGAACGTAGGCTTGTTGCCTCTCCTTTGTTGTGGCTGTCCTTAGTGATGAGCTGGCCTCTCTTACCTTACCTAAATTTCTGCTGATAGCCATCTCAATCATTCCTACAGAAATTTCAACAAGGGAAGTTGTCCCTTGTAGAATTTGTGCTTGACCAAGGAGGCCTTCGTTGAAGGATTTTTGGTCTATCTTGGGCAATCATGTGCTGACCCTCATTTTCATTTGATTTCATATTTTTTTCACATGTAAAACAATGATTCAGAACACCAAAATAATCTTATAACTTATGAAACCCTAAATGACCTAGACGTGGGAGCCTTTCTAGACTTAGCCTTTGGCTGAAAACTTGACTTAGGGTTTTTAGGTGTAAAACAGAGTTTTTGACAGACTTTATGCATTCCAGAATCAAAAATTCTGATTTTTATTTATCTAAAGAGCCTAGAAAGGTAGCTTGAAACCACCAATGCTTGAGGTACTTGGTGAATAGGGGAAAAGGTTAGCTACTTGGCAATCCAAGGTGGAAGTAGAAGGGTTAGACAAGTCAAAATAGAGTTGTAAGGTAAGAGGTTGAAAAAAATAGACAAAATGAGTGGTATGAGCCCATGAAGGGTATTCTGGGAGTGATGAGTTGACCATGACATAATGGGATAATGAAATAGTGAAAAAATTATCCTAAGGATAATGAAGGAAGTGAGATTTCTAAAATTCACAATATTCATAAATTTTGTTTCTAGAAATCTAGGATATGCATTTAGTCATCTATAAAAAGAAAAAATTACTGATGACTAACATTGGCTCCACTTGGGGAGGGTAGCTCCCTTTCAGGAGGTGTCCAGAACTTCAGATCTCTAGTTTTATGAAGACCAGTGCCTCATCCATTGGGAATATTTTTCTTTCTTTTCATTTGCTGATGCTTCTTTGAAGTTGTGATATCAATAATCTGAAAAACATTATTAGTTCAAACTCGCCTCTACCTACCCAACCTGCTTGGCCTAGCATTTTTTATTCCTTGGGTGCACTTGAACTGGCAAACCCTTGATATTTTTTCTTTTGAAAGAAAAAAACAACTATCTACTTCTACTCTTATCACTTCCAAGAGTTCAGATTATGCTAGTGAACTCCTTTTATTCTCTACCTAGACTAACTGACTGTCAAGATTAAGTTGTATGATAGAATTCATTCTCTAAGCTATTGACATGAAATTGAAAGCATGGTTTAAATCAAGATTAGGCAATCCGACTTACCATGGGTTGTGGAATTATAACAAGTTGCACACAAACATTATTTTTGTACAAACAAAACTAGAAAAATAAGGGTTTTGATCTATCATTTTCTATGCATCTCTATCTTTATCTTTCGTTCAGCTTTGAGCATGTGGAACCAGTAGTATCTTTCATTCCTAATCTATCCTTTTTGACAAGTCAAGTTTGAATGATTTGACAAGCTCTCTTTCACTAACTTATCAACAAAAAATTAAAAACATGTTTCAGCCATGATTAGGATAGATGACTGAAACAAGATCTTTTTTTTGAACCAACAGTGGCATTTAGGATTTCACACTTTCAGTAGTACTAATTTTTGGGTATGGGGCTATACCTCTTTTCAAATTTTCCCTCTATTTATTTTTTTCTATGTTTTTTGTGATTTTTCTCATGTAATGTTATGTAAAATGAATAAAAATTTTAAACTAGAGGCTTTGACAGAAATGGTGCTTGAGCATCCTGTCCTCAACAGGATCTCCCAACATCCCTTGTCCATTCAGCTTTGGTAAACAAAAAACATTACTACCTCTATTGGAATGTATGATGTGATGATTTTCCCACAACATCTGAAACTTGTCATTTTTTTCCTATAGACCTTATCATTGATCTTTGCTTCTGAACTTTGTCATTGTTGAAGAACTCCCTTAGATGAACAAGGTAGTCTTTATGAGTTTTAAAGCAAACAATAATGTCATCAATGTATATCATGGTAGAATAGCTCAAATCAGGAGCCATGGATCTTTCGAGAGTAACTTCAACACTCCATGATTCAGAAGGTATTTGATCATACAAGTAGATACCCCAAGGTGCTTTGAAAGTGGCCTCATGCTGATCATTTGGAGATATCCTCTCTTGATTGAAATCTGAAACACTACCAAGCCATGAAGCTTTGTTAGAACTCTCTACCTCTTGCAGTATATGATTTGTCTTGAGAAAGGGGCATCTGCTCTTTAGGTGGTTTTTATCTAGGCCTCTGAAGTCTATATACAGCCTACACCCTTTTATTTTTCTTCTTATTGACATAATTTTCTCTAAATACTTCTGGTTCTTCTTGAAAGGAATCATACTTTGAACAGTTTTTGTGTCAAAAGTCTTTAAATCATCATCACTATATGCAAAATCATACTCAAACTCCTTGCATAGCCTTATGTATTTCAGTTTTGTGTGTAATGACAGAGTTCTGGATAACTTAATCATTTTGGGTCTTTCTAGGCTGCCCACATTATACTCTTCTATATAAGTTCCAGTAGATACTCCTTTAGGGTCCATAGCAATATTTGTGAGAGTCAGAAACTCTTCTGAAGGGACAAAACTATTTTATGATGAGGTGTCTATGTAAGGAAAAAACATAAGACTCTTTTGATCCAGAATCCCAAATATTTATATTATGTGAGAGTATTTCAGCACTTCTGGATTGGCAAAAGGGAAAAGTTCCATTTTTGAGGTTTGTCCTTCATTTGAGCAACTTGATTCATATTCTAAATTGAATTTTGGTTTTGAAATTTCATTTTCAGTTTGCAAAAAGTTAAGTTCAGTTTTATCATCATGCTCTTGTTCATGGCTGCTATAGTTTTGACTGTTGAGTTCCTCATGCAGAGACTGGTTTTACTGTTGTAGTGTGCCTAGATTTGTCTTAACTTCATTATCTGTTCATTAATGTCCTATTCATTACACAAGATGAAAGAATCAAGATCTGAATGAATGGAATAAAGAGGAGTGTTGTTTGGCCTCTCTTGAGTACTAACCATATACTTCATGTGTGACTCTCTGTATAGTCTCCTTGTCTGGTTAAAAACAAGGATGGTAGCATAGGACATATCTAGTTGAAGGTTCCCCTGAAGTTTGGCTCCCCAAGATCCAGATAAAATCATGCCATACTTAGGGGGGAATATTTGTCACTACTATTTCCATGACAAGGCTTTTAGCGGGTATTTGTGCCAGATTTACACAAAGATCCTTGATTAGGCCCAAACACTTGACTCTACTCGAATCGAATGAGTACAAGTCTTTGTAAAATTTAGTTATTTCTAGGCCTAATCTCTCCATCACAACTTTAGGCATTAGGTTATGTGAGGCACCAGAGTCTAGCATGGAATTGTGTAATATTTTGTCATGTATGTTTAGGCTGGTATAGAAAGGAGGGATAGCTCCTTCTTGGTACTTTCCTTCCACTTTGGGACCAAACAACAACTCATGTTTGTCATCAGTTAAGTTCAAAGTGTCAGTATAATTTCCTAAGTTCAAGACCTTCAACACTTGGGACCTATACACTTCTTGAGCTACCAGTTTAGTGAGAGGTATGGTTATCTTGATTTTGGAAATCTCTCCTTCAAAATTGAAAGGTACTTGTGTTTTAGACATATTTACATTAGTTTTATTAGCCGTGAACTTTTCTACATTTTTAATTTGCTGATTCTGATTTAGGGCTTTAGACAGTAAAAAAATTTCAGGGCCATTGGTAGATGCACTAGGGCAGTTTGGGTCACTATTTTGTTGGCTGATTTTTTCTTTGTTTGGATCAGTTTTCTTAGCCATAGTGTTGACAGTGTTTGTTGTCCTCTTAGGAGTGTTTTCAGGAGCTTTCCTAACATCAATTTCTATTTGGTTTTTCTTGGAATTTTCTTTGTTTCTTTTGCTCCTAAGGTCATATTGCCCATGGAATTCCATTTTGGAATTTTCAAATCCCAATTGATAGTCTTCAGATTCCTCATAGTTTGTTTCAACTTGATTTAAGGCAAAGAGACCTTGTTCTTCTTCTGTGAGAAAAAATTCACCCTCATTTTCATAACCTATCAGGTTTACATGGCTTTCTTCAGGTTCTTCAATCTCTCTTCCCTCTTCATCTACATAATTATCTTGGAAGGGCAGCCTAATTTGTTGGTCATTGTCTCTTGGCTTGTTTTGGGGAGGGTCTATTCTGAAGTTTGGATTCCTATTTTTGTTTTGGGAATTTTCTTGGTTTTCCCTAGGAGGAATTTTTTCATTTAGGCTTCTCCTCTCCATCATTCTCTCCATGGTTCTAACTAGGTCGTCAATCTTGGAATCAGATGAGGAGGTTGAGGGCATGGTTTCATCCTTGTAGGTTACTGTCTTTTCTGATCTCAACCTAGCTCTCTTTTCAATCAGGTTCGCCTCTACACTTATAGCCCCATTTTGCATGTATTCTAAAGTTAGGGGCTCTCTTTCTCTTAGCTGATAGGCCATGTTCGGGTCAAAACCTTCCGGAAATTTTGCTAAGGCTAGGCCTAGTGGGGGTTTCATGTTTGGTGGGAGTGCATTGTGAACACTATTCAACCTAGTGCAGTAGTCTTGGACACTTTCCCTTAAATTTCTCTTAAGGTTTCTATATTCTGAGAGGATTTGGAGAGGGTTTTTCTTAATCTCCCACTTGTTTATGAAAGTTTGGTAAAGGGAAGGGAGATCATGGATGTTGTTGGGAGTTAAGTTTTTAAACCATTTTTTAGCTTCCCCTCCTAGACTTTGGGCAAACATCCTCATTTGCATGGTTTCCTCTTCCAACTCCATATAGTCAAAGGCATCATTCATTTTGTCTACATGTTGTTGGGCAGTGGTAGATTCAGCTCCTGTGAAATGAGGGATCTTGGACTGGTAGTTATTTGGCAAAGGTACTAGAGGTTGTGGTAAAACCAGGGGGGCATACCAGGCTGCCATGATGGGAGCTAATGGTTGATTTACAAGAGGAGGGTTTGTGAGAGGAGGTGTAATATGAAGTGGAGTGGTTTGTATAGTGGTGGTATGGATGGGTGTGGTGGAAGTACTTGGACTAGAAAACTAATTCTGAGTAGACTTAGGATGGAAAGAGCTGAAGTGATGGAGCAACTGAAAGTCAGGAGGAGTGGAAGGAGAGGCTTCTCTACTAGAACTCTGCTGCAAATCTATGGGCTCAAGGTCAGTCTGGTCAATCTCACTATGTGACTAGGTTCTGATAAGGTTCCTTGTTTAGTGCAAGTCAAACTGGGGATCTTGCAAGGATGTAAGATGTTCAGGTACAGAGCTTTCTCTATGAATGGTCCTAACAATAGTTAAGTTTCCAATTTTAGAAGTTTTCCACAAAATATTTTCTGGGTCATCAACTATGGTGGGAGGATTTGGGTCCGGATGAGATCTAGTACTGATCCTTTGTGAAGCCAGATTTCAAACTCAAAATTTAAAGAGGCTGAAAGTTTTAGGACTATTTTCGGAAGGCTGACCTCTCTTAGTGTTTGCTAAACTCACACAGTTTGTAACTAGGCTTCTAAACTTTTGAGGGCTGATTTGACACAATCCCAGAGAGTCTAATGAGAACTAGTGAAGTAATAGGCCTACTGGAGGCTAATGGAGTCACCAGGTGGATATTTTTAGCTGCTTTGAAGATATATGTGTATGGTCCACCACCAATAACTGACAAAAAACCAATCTAGGGATGTTTTTGGGGTTTTCTGAGTTCCTTTACGTAGCCCTAAGGTTTGTATGAGTATCTTACAATTGAGTCAACATTTTGCTAGGATGGTGAAACAACCAGATTCTACTCTTGGCTATCAGTTGATTTTCTATGCTTAACTGAGGTTTATATGCATCAATAAGAGTTTTTAGGCTACTATGTACTCTATCCCACCGTGATCGCCATTATGTTAGTGTCCCGTGATTTAGCAGATTGGTAGACCAAATGCACAGGGTAACATCAGACTAGTCTTTGGAGTCCTAGGACCTAGCCTTCCTGGACTTAGAGAGGGCTCTCTCTATTGTATGCAAAGGATGTAAAATTGTTTGCTTTAGATGGTTGATTTTAGGCTAGTTTTTAAGTGTAGGGTTTTTTGTTTGTTTTGGTTGGGTAAGATGAATAGGTAGAATAGGTGGAGTGAGAGGTCTTCAAATCATTGGTCTATGGAGTCAATGAAAGTCATGGATATCTCAAAAATGAAACATGATGCACAACAGGGCAAATCTAGCATAGTAAAATGGATCTTCGAAGGTATGTGTGAAATGAGATGAAAATTAAGTTTGTGAGCATAGTAGGTGTATAAGGGAAGTGAAGAATCCTTAAAAAAATACTTTTAAACAAGATAATCTCAGATAATTATCAACATAAGGACATAATCATAAGACAGGGCAAACCAATAACTCTTAGATTACACTTTAAGAAAACAAGCATTCAAGATGAACAATTCCAATGAAATATAGAAGGCGAGAAACTCCTTTAACTTCTAGTGATCTCACCTTCAAGGTTAGAAAATGTTCAAGATAAAAAATAACTTTAATCCAAGAAGAGGGAATTCCTAAACATCTGAGATCAAAGCTATAAAGAACTTCAAGGCAACTTCTCAAGCATGGAAAAAGGCCATGATCAGAACATGGCCTCTTTGGTTAAAACCTAACAAGTAATACTTCAAAGAGAGATTCCAAAACAGAGTTTAGATAGAATCAAATAGGCAGGGCTAACCATGAAACATATTTGAAAACTGCTATAAACATTGTTACCGATGAAATAGGTAACCGCACTGTTACCTACTTTTTTTGGTAGCATAAAAAGCACCCGATTTTGAAAAGTGGTGATGCAGAATCACATTTTTGACACTCTAATATTTTTATTTATGAAGTATGAATATTTGTTTTAAAATGTTAGTGATTTTCATGCCAATTTTGAAACGTATTGATGCAACATCAACTTTTTTTTTTAGAGCGGTGATTTTCATGCTAATTTTGAAACGTATTGATGCAGCATCAACCTTTTTTTTTTTAGAGTGGTGATTTTCATGTTGGTAATAAAACACAAAACTTAGATTTAAATATATATATATATATATATATATATAAAAACAATAAAAAAACCAATAAAAATGTAAATAAAAAACAAAATTAACTCGTAAAAATAAAAAATTTAAACAAAAATAAATAAATTAATTAATTAAAAAAAAAATATTCGAAAATTATATCAAAAGAAATGACAAAATTTGAAAAGAAAAACACATAATCTAAAGAAAAAAAAAACAAAAATTAACCAATTTTTTTTTTAAAAAACATCAAAAACATTTTTTTCTAAGTTATTAAAAAAAAACCATATAATTAAAAAATAATAATTTAAAATAGAAAATTTAAAAATAATTAAAATTACAAAATTAAAATTTAGATTAAAAAAATAAAATACAAAAAATAAAAAATTAAATTTAAAAATTTAAATTAAAAAATAATAATAAGAAGAAAAAAAATACAAATTTTAAAATTAACAAAAAAAACAAAAAAAAACAAAAAAACAGAATTTAAAGTTGAAAAAGAAAATTAAAATTAAAATAAACTATCATTAAAAAACAAAAAAAATGAAAAAAAACCACATGCAAATAATTAAAAAACAAATATCCATAAATTTACTGTTTTTTTTTTTTAATGAAACAATTTATAAATTTTAAAAATGAAAAACTAATTATCAAATCTTTCGGTGAAAATCACAATGGAAAATTTTGTGTCGACGCGTTTCGAACCAGCCAGTGTGGTTCATCATCAGGACAAGATAATGAACCACACTGGCTGGTTCGAAATGCGTCGACACAAAATTCTCCATTGTGATTTTCACCGAAAAATTTGATAATTAATTTATGGATCACAGAAGTCATATTCCTAATATGAAAAACTAAATAACTAAAAGATTAAAATAAATAAAAAATTAAATTTAAATTTAATAAATTTAATAAATAAATTTTAAATTTTTAAAAATAATTAATCTAAAATATTCAATTTAAAAACAAAATAAAATAAAAAAACAAAAAAAATTGAAACAAATTATATTTAAAATAAAAAATTTGAATTAAAAAAAAAATTTAATTAATTAATTAATTAATTAAAAAAAAATATTAAAAAAAAAATTAAAAACGAAAAAGAAAAAAATCAAATTAAAAAAAAAATATTAAAAACTAAAAACAAAATTAAAAAAAAATTTATGTTACGAATTAAAAATATTAAAAATTAAAAAAGAAAACTAAAAAAAAAAAATTAAAAAATAAATAAATAAAAAATAAAATAAAATAAAATAAAAACAAAAATAAAATTTTTTGATTGTGGTGGCACGCGGCTCGGCTACGCCCGGTCGCGGAGGGCGGTCGAGAATCGAACTCCCACGCGGAAGTGGATTCTGGAATCGACCTCCGCGCGCCACAGATGGGCAATGATGGCGCGCCACCATGATCACGTCTCTTTTTTGGTACATAATATATATATATATATATATATATATATATATATATATATATATATATATATATATATATATATATATATATATATATATATATATAGATATATATATATTTTAATTCAAAAAAATTAAAATTATTTAATTTAATTCAATTTTTATATTTAAAATTTAATTTGTTTTGTTTTTTTTTTTTAATTTTTATTTTATTTTCTAATTTTATTCATTTTTTTGTTTTAATTTTTTTTTTCTAAATTTTGTTAATAATTTTTATTAAATTTTGTATTTTTTTTTTAATTTAATTGATTTTTTTTTTTCATTATTAAATTTTATGTTTAGTTTTTTCATTTAATTTTTTAAAATTTAATAATTTTTTTTTTTTAAATTTATTTGAATTTAATATTTTTACTTTTTTATTTTTTATTATTAGTTTTTTAAATACATAAAAATTTTATATATTTTTTTTTATTTCAATTAAAATTGTGTATTTAAAATTGGATTTTTTTTTTATAATTTAAATTTAGTTTATTTTTTAAAATTTATTTCTTTTTTTAATATATATTTTATTAAATTTAATATTTTTATTGTATTTTATTTTTCATTTTTCATTTTTAATTAATTTTTCATTTTTTTACTTTTAATTTAAATAATGTTTATTTTTTTTATTTTTTTTATTAAGTTTTAAATTTATTAAAATTTAATATATTTCTTTAAATTTAATTTTTTATTTTAAAATTTATTTATTTATTTATTTATTTTTAATTTAATAAACATTTTCTTTTTCTTTTTTAAATTTAATTTCTATATATATTTTTTTATAATTTCTTTCTTTTTTTAACTTGTTTTTTATTTTATTTTTTAATTTAATATTTTTATTTTGTTTTTATTTTTATTTTTTTATTTCTATATGTTTTGAAATTTTAATCTTCAAATTTTTTTTTCTTAAATTTTAGGTTTTTTTTTTAATGTTTGAATTAAAATTTTTATTTTGTTTTTATTTTTATTTTTTTATTCCTATATATTTTTAAATTTTAAGCTTTAAAATGTTTTTATTTTTTAAATTTATTTTTTTCTTAAATTTTAGGTTTTTTTAAAAAATTAAAAAATGGTATTTCTATTTTTAAAAATGTCAAAAATATGACACAATTTTTTTTTTGGTTATTCCAGCATCAACTAATTTTGTTTTGAGGGTGTTTTTTCAATCCCTTTTCAGGAAACAATTTTGTTTTTAGCATAATTTTATAAAATGTTGAAATTTGATCTTCAAAAAAAACCAAGTGCGTTCTGGAATACACTTTTTTTTTTTTTGGGGGGTGTTTTTTCATGTTTTTGAATCTTTTTGGGCTAGAGTTCCTGTTTTGAGGTCAGGTTACCTATTTCATCGGTAATAGTGTTTATATTGAACCATTAATGGAATAAACAAGCATAAGAAGATCTAAGGAGCAACTAAGAATTCCTTAAACAAACCCAACAGAGGAAAACATCAAGGCAATAGAAAGCAGGAGGACTAAGGTGCTTCAAACAACATTTCTTAGCCTATACTTTTATGTTCTACTACAACATAGAAAAATGAACATAATGATAAACAAGAAAACAATGACTAAAAAGAGGCACATCACCATTAACCATGCTCAGGGATCCTGAAAGCTATCCTCCTTCATCATCAATCAAAGCAAGCCATTTAGAAACTCCACAAAACCAATTTCTTCTCCAAGCTCATAAAAACCATGTACTGCTCTGAGTGCAGCACCAGGGCTGAAAAGGAGGCAGAATGGTGAAAGATGAGGTGTTTTTTTTATCTTTTTAGGGGTAAAAAATGCTCCAATTGCTCTGAAATTGTGTGATCATTGTGTACTAGTGATGAGAAATAAAAAAATGTAGAGTTTTGCATCTGAGGATGTCTAAGGGAAAAGCGTAGCACCAATGGCGCTACGCTTATAGGCCTTCAAATTCTCAAAAAACAAAAAATTGTCCAAATTCCTTCAAAATTGGTGGATGTGTGCCTCATGGGGTTTGGGAGACCTGTTGAGAAGCTTGTGCCAAAATTCTAAGTCTAGCTTGGCCTTTTTCTTCTTTTAGTGCCTGGATCTTGACTTGGGCCTTCTTAAGTTTGGCTCTTGCAATTTGGTTTCTACGGGCATAATGCTTAGTCATCCTTCTTTGGAGGTCAAGATTCTTGTTGGCCTTTTCCAATTTAGCCTCCAAGTGTATGTTAACTCTTTCAAGCCATGAATCTCGGTCATGCGCTATCTCCATGGCCAACAGTTCATGTAGAGGGAGTTGTTCTGCCATGGCTGATTCTTGTTCCCTTTTTTTGGCCAATGCCTTCTTCAACCCCATGGTTCTAGGTCTCCTTCTTGACTTTCCTTCCTCATCCTCACTTGCTTCATAGGTGCCCATGTATTCCTCTATATTTACATGTGCTCTTTGGGCTTCTTTCTGGGCCTTGATGGCTCTAGCCTCATAAATTGCAATTTGTTCTCCCAACTTCCTATTCTCCATGTCAAGGGCATCATTCACACTTTTGGCCCTTTCCAAGTTGGCTTGGAGGTCTTCAATGAGTGCATTTTTGTTTCGAATGAGAAAGTTTGAGATTCTTGCTTCATTCTCCTCATCACTGTCTATATGAATGATCTCAAACTCTCTTTCTACCTCATGATCTTCTTACTCTTTCTTCACCTTTTGTTTGCCTTTGTCTAGTGGTTGAGTTTAAGTAGATGGCATGGTCCCTTGCCTTTTGGAGGCAGCAAACACAAGCCTTGGCCCTCTTTGATAGGTTAATGCAAGAGGTGTGATGTTGATCTTATTGGTTTCTTGATCATGGCTATGATCCTTGCTGCTGTCATCACCCTCTTAATTTTCATCATTAATATCATTGGTGATTATGTTTCCTATTTCAACATTGCAATCTTTGTCCTCAACATCATTATCACTTTCAACCTCTTCACTGAAATCTGCATTGTCATTTTTTTCTTCTTTTGAGCTACTTGCCTCTTCATTGTTGTGATCTCCAATTTGATTATCAACCTCTATAATTTCTTCAATTTGATTTTGTTCATCACTAGGACTTTGTTTCTCTTTACCCTCTGCACTGTCATCATTTTCATTATCACTGAGGGGCTGATTGTTGTCATGACAGTCATGACTGTTTCCATGACTGTCATGACTATTTTCCTCTTTGCTGTCTTGCCCCCCACTATATTCTTTATCATCTTTGTCATTGTCATTCTCTTCCATATCTTATGTATTGTCATCCTCTTCCCCTTTATCACTGTTTTGCTCATTGTTTTCATCATGGCTTTGCTCACTGTTCCTTTCTTCATTTTCTGCCTCTGTGTCTTCTTCATCATTTGTTGTCTCTGTGTCTTATTTTTTATTGTTGATCTCCTATTCATCAATTCTCATTTAATTTTCCCTTGTCAGCCTCCCCATCTTCTTCATCACCCTCTTCCATATTGTCACTAGTTTGCTCACTGTCATATTCATTGTTTTCATCTTCATCACTGTCATGTTCACTTCCATTTTATTCATCATATTTCCTTTCTTCTTCCTCTTCATAATTTTCTGTCTCTACCTCATCATTTCCCTCTTTCTCACTGATTTCATTTCCTTCATTGTCAGCACTCTTCTAATCTTCTTGATTTAGCCCATCATCATCTATCTCCATGTTTTCTGATCCTAGAGGGCTTGAATAATCATTTCCCCCACCCTCATTTTGAGTTGACTCATCTTCATTTTGTTCATCATCAACATCCTCCTCATTTTGTTCATCATCATTACCCTCACTTTCAATACTTGGTTCATCATTGCCACTTTGATCCTCTTCATTTGATGCATCAAGAGAAGGGGAAGAAGGGAGGTTTCCTTGAGGTGAGGGCACTTGTGTATATGAGGAGGGCAATTTTGTTTGATGAGGAGGCTATGGGCTTGTGAAGACTTAATGGGCTATGAACACATCCCAAGGTATGCCCTTCTGTTCCAACTGATGTAATACCACCATCTTGATCAAGGAATGGTGAAATAAACTCTGCATTTTTTGTGAAGGATTCCTTCTCTGGACAACAGAAGACATTTTTTCCATACTTCTGTAGAGGTAATAGGGAAATTTGAGAATATTGACCCTTGTGAAATGCATGAGGAGTTTGACATGGTAGGAGTAAAGCCTGGAGTATCTACCTTCACAGGTGAAGTACTTCATGATAACTTTCATCAAGGGTGAAAATCTCTGTTTGAGGTGTGAGAAAGGAAAAATTGCCTTGCAGCCTTCTTTGTACCTAGTTTTGACAAGGGGCTCATAAAAACTCTTTTTTAACTTTTCCTTCTTAAAGCACTTCTCACCAACAATAGGGATACCTATAGCATCAGAGATGGTATCTGTTGATATTTCAAAATCTACCCCTACAAGGTTTGATTGTTTGTTGTGCAGGTTAAGAATGAGAATCTTGTAACCTTTGGGTGGCTTTTCACTTGTTTGACCCTCTCACAAAATTGGAAGAACCCTACATTATGGAAACATGAGAGGATCCTGGGAAATGAGGTGATAGCCACTGTGCTCTGTGGTTCAAATCTGTTCACTTTCCCTCCCTTGTGGTTTGGCCTCATAGGCCCTTGGACTCTTTCACTGTTGCTACTGTCTTCTGCTCCTGACATGGTGATTAGGGTTGATGGTGGGAAAATTGGGTTTGCTTGTGATACTTAGGTAGGAGGAGTGAAAAGGATATGATGGTGAGAGCAACCTATGCAAATGAGTGATATGGAGGAAAGTGTATGACTTCTTTTTTACTTAAGCTAGATGAGGGCTTTTACATGAACATGAAGTGTGATTACCTTAGTTTACTCCTCTTCACTGATGATCTTAGCTTGACGTTTAGAGGAGAGTGGTATTTAGGAAGACTTAGGGTTTGTTTTAGCACTAGGGTTTGATAGCTTTTCCTTAAATATCAAAGCATAAAAACACTTGGAGGATGATGAGAACAAGGCCACCTACCTCTTCAGCTTGCTTGTAAGGTTTTGAAATCAATTGGAGGACCTCCTTTGAAACCCTTGGCACCCTCTTGGAAAATTCGGAGAAACTGGCATAAGCACAACGCCTTGACCGCACTTTCGGGTCGGCCTGTGGGCGCAGCTCTAGGCGTGTCATGCCTCTTCCTGAGCATAGTGCTGAGCGCATGCATGCCTGCCGGGCCTCTAGGCGCAGCGTCGGGAAGGTCGTGTGCTGTGTGTGTGCAGCGCCGAGTGTTCAAAATAGGGTGTCAGGTCTTGGGCGTGTTAGGCCTATCTGTGCATAGCGCCACCCTATTTGTGTAGAGCCACTCCTTCTTTGCGTAGTGTCGTTGAATTTTGAGCGGTGGAAAACCTAATAAGCATAGTGCCATGTCCTGTGAGCACAGCACCACCCGATTCACATAGTGCCAAGGAAAATTTTCTCATAAAATGTCTGAAAACTCTAAATTTTCTCTTGAAGGTTTTCTCTCTTTGCAAAATGACAAATGTGATGAAAAATGATAATTTGAGATGCCTTTATACTTTTTGAAAATAAATAAAAAACAGAAAACCCACTTTTGTTAATTTTTTTGTCACTTTGTCAGTTAACTGATATTTTTGACCTTTCTTGTAGGTGACTTGAAACTTTTTCTAGGTGATCTTTCCTGCTTTGGTGAGGGCTTGGCCACTTCTAATTTTTGTAGGTGCCTATGACACATTTGTTTTTGGGTCCCCTTTGTCATTCTTGGATTTTGACAATATCAGTTTCTCAATATTGAACTCAAGCTTATGTCATTTTTTTACCTTGTAACCCAAATTTATACTTTCATTCCTTTGGCCCTTTGAAGGCTATGACTGAAAATGGAGGCTTGACCTTCTTCATACTGATACTCTTTGCATTTTCTCCCTTTGATGTAGTGAAGCACCATTTTTCTTGTCAAACCCTAGGAATCACCTTCTGATATCTTCTTCAAGCTTCTGCTATTATGATGGGGGTCCATAGTCTTCATTTTACCCACTTGCCTAACTTCCCAAAACTCTAGGTTTTAGGGATGTTAGAGAATAATAATTAGTGTTGTCTTCTAAGTTCTCTATAGCCCTTTCAAGTTCATTCATTTCTGTTTAGTTCACCTCACCTTTTTCCCTTCTTCATTTATAACTTCTAAAAAATCTTCAATTTGTGCTTGGTTGTGTTGATATGCCTCCTTTCCTTGTGGCTTTTGCATTTTATTCTTGCTTGGGAACACTGTTTAGCCAAACAATCCTAAAAAACCCTAATTCTCTTTGAACATAGGCCTGCTGCCTCTCTTTTGTTGTGGTTGTCCTTAGTGATGAGCTGGTCTCTCTTACCTTACCTCAATTTGTGCTGATAGGCATCTCAATCATTCCTGTAGAAATGTCAACAAGGGAAGCTATCCCTTGCAGAATTTGTGCTTGATCAAGGAGGCCTTCCTTAAAGGATTTTTGGTCTATCTTGGGAAATCATGTTCTGACCCTCCTTTTCATTTGATTTCATATTTTTGGCACATGTAAAACAGTGATTCAGAAAACCAAAAAAATCCTATAACCTATGAAACCATAAATGACCTAGTGGGAGGATTTTTAGACTTAGCCTTTGGCTGAAAACTTGACTTAGGGTTTTTAGGTGTAAAACAATGTTTTTGACAGACTTTATGCATTTTAGACCCAAAACTTCTGATTTTGATTTATCTAAAGATCCTAGAAAGGTGGCTTGAAACCACCAATGCTTGAGGTACTTGGTGAATAGGGGAAAATGTTAAGCTACTTGGCAATCCAAGGTGGAAGTAGAAGGGTTAGGCAAGTCAAAACATCGTGGTAAGGTCAGAGGTGGAAAAACATAGAAAAAATGAGTGGTATGTGTTAGCTCCCTGTAATTTTAGCAGATTGGCAAGAATAAAGCTGCAGAGACAACATTTGAACCACTTTGGGATTCTAGGATCTAGCCCTCCTAAATCCAAAGAGGGATCTCTCTGCAAGTGTGAAGATTGATTTATCTTTAAGGCTTTTAGGTGTGATATTAAGCTAGTTATGAAGAACAAGGTTTTGTTTGTTCTGGTTGGGAAAAGATAAATGAAGGTGAAGGAAGTCTAAATGAAGGGTGAAGATGAATGAAAGTGAAGGAATGATTCAGCTGACAAGATAGGCAAGAAGCAACTTCAATCCATTGGGCTATGGAGTCATAATAGGATTTAATTGAAGCAGAAAGGTTCAAGAGTGGTCCATGGGGAAAGTCATCTGTGTCAAAGGATCTCTTTAAGTTGATTTTATGGAATGAAACAATAAGAAATGAAGATCAAACAGATGAAGAACAAAGAGTAGCCTAAGATTAAGTAAGAACTTTGAAACTATCCTGCTTTTGGCATGCACATAAGGAAAGACATAAAAGTAATCTAAGATCAGGTAAGTATTTTTAAACTAGCCTGCTTTTGATGCACTTTCAATAGAAAACATTTAAAAACATTAAGAATAGCTTAAGATCAAGTAAGGACTTTGAACCTATCCTGCTTTCAGCATATTCAAAGGGAAACTCTTCAAAGAAACTGTTGGAGAAGAAACTAGAGGATAGGGCTAACCATAGACTTTCCTAGTTCATTCTTTAATTAGCAAACTTTTCAAGACAACATTTAAGATAAACAAAGAATAGTCTAAGATCAAGTAATGACTTTCAACCTATCCTACTTTTGACACACTCTTAGAGAAACTTTCAGACAACCTTTGGAGATAAAACTAGAGGACAGGGCTAACCATAAATTCCATAGTTCAACTCTACTTAGCATAAACTAAAAATATCATTCAAGAACAATGTTTAAAGTTTAGATAGTAAGACGTGGGAACACCAACATTCATTAACTGCTTGGACTATATTAAATCATTCTTAAATACATAAAGGAGGAAAACATAAAGATAAAGCTTATCAGTGAGAGTAGGGTACTACAGACAGTAAATCCTAGTTCTATATTTGTTGTTCTTTATCAGAGAAAATGGACATAATGGAAACAAAACAAAAGTAACAATTTACAATAAGAAAAACATCACCATTGACATAGACCAGAATCCCATAAATCAGCTTGTATTTGATGCTCAAACCAGTTACAATCATCAAGTCCAGTGGGTCTCTACAGCTTCAAAATTCTCATCTCAACTTAGGTATCTTCAATTAAAAACAGAGCTTACAGCAGCTTTAGAAAACTATTTACGTGCATTAGATATTCAGAGACCAACCTTTATCTCATCTTCTACGGAAGTATTTATAGAAGAAATGAGGAGGTGGGATGAGAGAAAAGATCTCTAGGCTCAATTAATACAGTTTAATGCTTCTCGGCCTTTGAGGGGCTCAATGGAGAATATTTCTGATATTTCCTCTGTATTAATTGATTTTCATTAAGTATTAAGCATGCTGGGCAGATTTTGTTCACTTAAAACTCTTGAGGCAAGTTAGCAATAACTCTGGTTGTCTTTTAGGAAAAATATCACTGACTGAGGCAATAACTATGCCTTTTGTGATTTCTTCGAGGCTGTAGGTGGCTTTTGGTAGCTAGAGAGGATTCAATTAGCCTCTGATGTGGTAGTGGAGGCTTCTTGGACTGAGAGATCTCATTGTTTTAACCTAAAACACTGTTAGTTTACTTTTGATCTGTGTTTCAGGCCTAATTTGGCTTAATCTCTGTCTTTAGGTCTTCATACATGTCTTTAACTATGTGGATTAGGCTTTTAATAGTCGAATTTATGCCTTAATCCATAAAAAATGTGTTTATAACCTTTAAAAATTGATTTCTACTTTGATATCACCCTTTGACACTGATACTCTTTGTATAATTAAGGTTCACTGTGTTTTGTTGCTTTTGTAGGTGCGCAGAGGGTTTTATAATGTTTTTTTTGTTTTTTTGTTTTTGTTTTTTTTTTTTTTTTTTCAGGAGAATCGACAGGTTGCGGCGGTATCGTACTCGCGTTACACGGGGTCGAATCACGTGGCTACCCCTATACTCCTAGGAGGCTGGCGAGCCCGCACAACGACCCCTCGGGTAAGACGGGATTTGAATATGAAAGCCTACACCACGACGAACGCCTTAACTGGTGGCACAAAGCACGCATGAAGACCAAGGCACGGCAGGACTTTTATAATGTTATCAGTGCTCATGAGGCACGAATAAATCATCATTTCAACTTCGTAGATTCATTTTCTTCATTGATAATGGCCTGGGGGATCGTCATCCCCGACCTTCTTTTATTTTTAAAACTGTATAAAAAACCTGCAAAAATGAACAAATTTAAGAGAAAACCCGTGAAAAGATAGGTTTAGCACTGTTTGGAAATTTTGGGAGCGAGACTAGATCGTGACTGTTGGATGAGAAGAACCAACGACTGAGATCATCCGATGGGGTCAATTGGGAGGCGGTCGGGTAAAATGAAAGGAAGATTAAGTCCGAGCCATTAGATCAGATTGATCAATAGCCGAGATCAATCGAGAGTTTTATACTGCGGAGGGGAAAAGTTATAGCGAAAAGGAGGAAAATGTTAAAAAAAACGGAGAAAATCTTTAGCGGAAGGAAAAATGGGGCTAAATGACGTTTGGGGTCGCAGAGTGAATAAGAGCCATTGATCTAGCATGATCAACGGTCAGGATTTCTTGACTGAAGTGCTTGGGGGTTTGGATGATGGGAAAATGAATGGGGGGAAGGATTTAATCTGGTCCGTTGGATGTTATGAAATGGATGGAGAAGATTTTAATGATGAAGTCCTTTGGAGCAAAGGGGAAGGGCGATGGCTCGGTGGTCGTGTTAAGTGAGAGCCGTCCGATCAAATGGATCAACGGTCAAGATTAAATGAAAAAACACATTGCGGAAAGGGTGGTAAGGTGGAAAACCATAATAGTTTTCTCGCAGATCTGAGGTTGTTTAGAAATTTTCCCAAAAAATGCGATATGCTTCTCTAGCCAACACGTGTCTTTTTAATATCGCCCACATTGCGTAATGTTTTGGCATTAACGTTCGGGTGAAAAATTACGCGATATGGGATAGCAACCGTTGGATGAAAGGCAGGGAGATCTAATGGTGGGAATGAGAGCGCGATGGGATAAGATGCGCAGGTGGAAATGGTAGGCAAGGTCAAAGGCAGTTTAGATCTTAACCGTTGCATCTCAGGAATGGACAATCGAGATATAACAATGGGGGAGGTAGGTCCCAAAGGAGTTGGGCCTATCGGGTTCAATCTAGACCATGGGATTTGAATGATGGATGGTCTAGATTACTTCTCGGGGTAATGAGAGCAATGTGAAACGGGGGTTTGGGCGGAGATCGGGTGCAATAAGGACCGTTGATCTGCAAGGATTAACGGTGGATCTTTACTGAGAATTTTAAACTACCCAGCTTTGTGAAATAACAAAGAAAGGTCGGGTTTGATCTGGATCATAGGATCTATGAAATGGACGGCCCAGATTTTATCGCATGATCGCAAATCGGAGGAGGGCGAGGGAAAGAACAAAGGGAAAATTGTGATGTGATTGTATATTGACCGTCAGATCGAAGAGATGATCAACGATGGAGATTTAATCGCAGGGAGTGATGTCAGAGGGCGAAAGGTGGAGCACGATTAAATATGGGCCGTTGGTTCTTGTGCTTTTCAATAGCTGCGATTAATCGCAGGATCGAAATCGGAGGAGGTCAAAGGAACTTGCGATTTTGCGATGGGAAGAACTTGCGATTGCGATTAGCCGACGGAGTGAGAGCCGTCGATCTAAAAAATAGATCGACGGTGGAGATTCAATTATAAAGGTAAAATGTGGAACGGTGGCTTTGGAACGGGGAGCAACATGAGCCGTTAGATCTGGGCACGATAGAGCAGATCAATGGTGGAGAATTTATCGCGGGATTGCATCGGCAGGAGGGAAATAACAAAGGGTAAAATAAAAACTTGTGATGCAATTTAGATTTGTGATGCAATCAAGCGCTGACCGTTGATCGGTTTAGATCGACGATCGATATTTGTTGCAAATTTGAATTGTTGGATTTATGAAAAATGAAAGGAAAGTCTGGTTTTTGCAAATTAACAAAGGAAATTCGGGTTTCGGGAAAGGGTTTTAAGCCTTTAGCGCCTGGTTGCGGGGCTTAAGGTCTTATGAAGTGAAGGGCTTTATCAGAGTTAAGCCCTCAGGGGCTTAGGAAACCTTATATGCAGAAAAGGCATTTTTTGGCCTAAAACAGAGATTTTTAAGGGAAAATGAGAGTTCCGATAGGGGAAAAATGCATTTTAAAACCAAATAAGGAAGAGTATAAGGTTTTAAAATGGATTTTAAGTGATTTTGAAGTTTGCATGAGGCTTATGGAAGGAGTTTTATGAAGAAAAAGGGGATTAAAATGGAGGTCAATTATGAGTGAAAGGAGGGGTAAAATGAAGGGGAAAATGGGTTTTTGAGCAGTCTTTCTCCTTGCAAACAAAAGATTTTTCAGGATTATGAGGGAAACAGCAGTGAAGATTAACTAAAGGATTATTTATCTTCATAATACTTTGAGAACTAACAATTTGGCATGAAATTGTTTCTTGAAGGCTTAAAACAAATCTAGCCACCATTTGATATGACAAATTTTTATAGGTGGCTAACAGTATGAGCCCATGATGGGTCTTTTGGGAGTGATGAGCTGACCATGACATGATGGGATAATGAAATAGTGAAAAATGTATCCTAAGGATAATGAAGGCAGTGAGATTTCTAGAACTCACAATATTCATAAATTTTGTTTCTAGAAATCTAGGATAAGCATTTAGTCATCTATAACAAGCAAAAATTACTGATGACTAACATAATCATTGGAGATTGAGACTCAAAACCTATTTTTGTGGTTCTCATTCCAACGCCATATCACTCAATTTTTTTCCTCCTATTTTAGCTCATATGCAGGTTTACTTCCTTTTCTTCTCATAAGGGCGAGCTGGGGCTATTGAAAGCTAGGTGTAACCTCAAGACCTTACCTACCTTTCCTTACTAGTTGGAATACCTTCCCTTAAATCAATACCAAAATTTAATCATGAGCATCACTAAGGCATATTTTAACTAAAATTCCGATGGGTATAGTATTGAATATGTTTGATAAATTCCCTTTGGAATAAACATCATGTGCCATAATGGGAGATTGGTATCACTCAAGATTTCCAGTATAATCTCGGTTTTGAACATCAATTTTCGGCTAGATTAGGGAGAAAATATGAGTGATGATGTAACCCATTCGCGAGGCCAACCAATGATCAACATAGCCTCCAATATGTCCTCATCAGAAGGTAGCCCAATTTCAAGGATATCACAGGAATATGGATAATCGACAGTTGAGAAATGAAAAGAATACTTATTAGGGTCCACATCATACTTGAGACCTCAGTTAGAGTTACCAAATGTCGACTGGATCACCTAGTAGGCAATCTATACCACAATAAATGACATTTTGGCCCCATAATACTTTATTTCTAAAGGATTTGATACCACCCAAGGATTAGGAAGTCTAAGGGATCCATTGATAATAGAAGAGATCATGCAAATAGGAGCCTCAGGATATGGAGTGAAAGGGGCAGGGTAAATTTACCCATCAATGAATATTCCCTAAAAAAACTCATGTCAACACTCACATAGGAACTCATAGAATCATAAACAAGCCATGGATAGAAGATACTCATAATCTGCAACATGAACACTCTTTACTATCTTAATTTTGTCTTCATAAGACTCTTCATCATATGTTATTGCCCCAATAATAGCAGCCTCAAAATTTTTTCCCTTCTTTGGGAATGGAGTGAAACCTTTTCTCTTCAATTCAAGCAGAAACTCTGCGCGTTTCCTGTTGTTCACTATGATTTCTCCATTTACAACTCCCAGGATGAATCTCACTTTATTGTCCAATCTCAGCAAATCAAGCTGAAGGTTGTCCAATTGGAATTTCTTTCTCTTTTCATATAATTCAAGACTGATATGATAGAAATCCTCCAGAACTTTCTCAAGGGTCTCATATTTATAAATGATTCCCTTTGAGTCAAAAAGATGCATGTTACTTGTATTGATTGTAGTAGTAATTTTGAATTTCCTTAAAAGGCCCACTTGAAGTGCAATCTTCATATTCTCTTCAAACAATGACACCTCTAAATGGACCCTGGTATCAGTATTATATTCCTTGTAGTCCCTTATGAACGACTCTTTAATCTTATCATTCCCAGTCATCAATGCTTCCAGAAATTCCTTGTAATCCTGAGTCCACTTGCGAACATGAAACTCTCTAATTCTTAATTTTGTCTCATGAATTTCATCTATGATGCCACTAATCATGTAAGACACACAATTATCCTTTACAACTATTTGTTCAATTGTACCTTTAAAACCCTTGTACCAAGGTGTCAAGCCAATGGTGTAATGTCCAGTGCTCCGGGATGTTGAAATGTCCCTTAATCCTAGGCCAATCAATATATCATAATAAAGTGAACAAAAAGATCCATATCATAGTATAGGCCCAGATCATATCCGAATCCGTAAGCTTGTATAGTTTATATGAGTATAGCGTTTCCCTAATCTACATTTTCTCATATTTTTCTTTTATAAAAAGTACATTTCAGTGTTACTCTAGTGTATACTACAATGTCCATATTCATCATACATGTTAAGGATAGATTAGTAGCATACAATATTCCACCTAATAAATCATCTTGTGTCCCAATAGCTAATGTTTCATAGGTGTAATGTAAGCTCAATACTGAGATGTGCTTGTTCCTTTTCTAGCTCGATATCATTGAATACGCTTTTTCCAGCTTTGATTAGTGAAAAGAGTTGGATTAGCTTAAGCTGAGTAATGTATTCACCCTTATCTCTCTTCTATGATTCCCATGTATTAGTTACAATGATAATAGTTATATGGAACTAAAAACATATTGTTATAAGAGACCATATCATACATATGATACCCATATTAAGCTTAGTAACTATCACTATATCACCTTAGTGAAGCTAGTAGTAATCTCTATTGAATCTATAAGCTTATTGATTTCACTATGTTATTAGTACTAATGAATCAAGTCCATTGAATCAATGACCAAACCTTATTGATGTAACTACACGTAATGGAATAACACATATTCTTATAAACATGATATCCTTAATACAGGTCTTAGATTACAGTGACCAGGAACTCCATATTCAAGCTAAGCTCCTTGTTATGACATAATGATCTACGTTTCCCTATTCATTTCATACCTTATTAACACTGGCCGGAATCATAGTAATAAGTACATAGCCTTACTATATCTATGCCAACATGTGTATCTAAACCTTAAGTAGAAACACAATTTGATTGCTAATGTTTATATAATTGTTGATCTTATATGATTGGTTATGCTTAGCATTGATCTGAGTGAACTTGTTATCATAAAATCAGACCTGATAGGCTGCCAATCAAGTTAATCTCATGTACATATTTTGATTGAGGCTTAGCCTCGTCAACTTAAGAGGGCTCTCTCAAGGGTTTATGATTTTTGATAGAAATATAGATGGCTAACTCTATGTGGGGTAAAAAGTAGATAAATTATATAAGTTGGTTGTAAATCACATTAGAAAGTACACATTGGGCTTATGGAGTCATGATAGCTTCAGTAAAACCAATCAATCTACTTAGCATGGAAGTTGAGGCATGTTAGAGTCTTAGGAAAAAGATACACATGTGAAACAATAGAAGCACAATCAATTTGCCTACATAGGAAGTCAGAGCATCAAGGATGAATTCTGAGTAAACATAAGCAAATACCACTGCAATAGAGAGTAAAAAGATGAAATAGAACAAACACACACTAAAACTCTGTATGAATCTCAAGTTGGCTAAGTAAACTTCTCTGTATTAAAGCTGAAAAAAGTCACTTACAGTAAACACAGTCTTTTTTGCTAAAAATGTTCAACCCTTTCTAATTCGACTCCTTGATCCTTTATAGATCATTTACATCATAAGATAAGCTTATCCTCAACTATATACATCTAATTCCTATCTTTTACACCTATCCTATCCATATAACATGGTATTTATTACAAAGACAACTGTAAACCTAATACATAGTCCTATTACAAATAGAATTAAAACTCTTTAAATCTACTCATAACAACTTTATCTAAACTTGATTACATAATTTGCCACCTATATCTCCATAATGTCAAATCTTGATGATGAGCTCTAACCTGTTATGACCATAATGCTGATGATGTTGATCTCCTGCAAACTAGGAAACTGTTCCCTTATTTTTTAGGCTTGGGATTCTTTAAGTTCTTGAGACACTCTGACAACTACGAACCCATATATTTGAGGCTATTTTTTCTTAGGAACTAGAATAGCATATGTATAAAATCATCCCCATGTGCCAGCTATGAAAAATCCACTTCGAACTCTCAAAATAGTGAAAACAGACCTGCGCTACGAAAGCAGCACAGTTTCGTAGCGCTTTTAGTAGCGCAGTCTTTTTACCCATTTTCCTTCAAAATTTTGTTTCCTTTCTTTTAGGTTTGTTTTTATATTCACTTGAAATAGCTTCCCTAGAAGTTTCAAGTCAAAACACACGATCTTCCCTCCAAAACTTGATAAAGAAAGGGTGAAAAAGTTGCTACAACAGTTTCGTAGCGCATTTCACCCTTTTTGCACTGTGTGCGTTGCGAAACTATTGGGTAAGAAGTTTTAACCAAATTTTCTTCAAAATTTGAAACAAAAAGGACCCAAAACTTCAGAAAATCACTAACTTCATCAAAACCATCAGCCATATGAACTAGAAACATAACTTTCATAAAGTTTATTCTTCATTTTCCATTTGAGTTTGCTTTGAATTTGTCATTCTGCACCTTTGTTTTTTAGTTCATCTTGAGACTGTTTCAGTTGTAGTTCAAAATCTTCCACTTGAGCTCTTAGTCTTCTATTACTGGCTCTCAAGTAAGAATTATCATTCTGACAAATTTTTCTTCTTTAATGGCTTTAACTGTCCATGTAAAAAATTGCTCTACACTGCTTGGAATCTCAGACCTAGAAACTGTTTGAACTTCCCAAACAGCCTTCATTCTTTTAAATTATGTTTTCTCAATGATATGATTTCTAGCCCTTTTCTTCATCTTAGCAATCTCTTGTTTTGCTAATGTCAAATTTTCCTCAAGCCTTTTATACTCCGTCAATTCTTCTTTTTCATTCATTAATCTGCTAGTTGCATGCTCTACTACTGGTGACGAGAGGTCAAACACCTCTTTAGGTACCTTGACCATTTCAGTAGCTTCTTTGAACTCCTTAATATGTTATTTGAGCTTTTTAGTATGCCTATTCAAAGGCTTCATATCTCGAAAAAAAAAAGGCTACATTCTCACCTTCAAATTCTAGTTTCTTTGCTGATTTCAATTTTTTCTATTGGTGTTCATGTATTCCAATAAAATCATCTTGCACAATAGGTGACTATTCTATATCAATTGCATGTAAGATGTCATCTAATTTTCCTTTCATCACTGAGCTGCCATCTGAACCTGAAACAACTGTTTTTCCCTTTGATGCTATTACTTGACTTCTTGTCATTCTCTGGATTTCCTGCTTGCTAGCCTTTTGTTTTTGTTTAGCCTCTTTGACACTTTTTAACCTCTGTTTTGTAGGTGAAGGAGTTTCTAAAACAAGTACTAGTGTCTTCTCTGTTCTATTTTCAACCTGTTTCCTTGTTTCAACTTTACAAACCTCTTTGCTTTAGTAAACACTGGCTAACTAGATTCTGCTACTAGTGGTGAAGGATTCCCTTTAATTTTAGGGTTCCTAGTTGGGGTTAAGGTTTCCATTTCAAGTCCATTCATAAACAAAAAGGAAGAACAATCCCTATTTATTTTTGAAGCTCATTCAAAACCAATAAATTTATCAAACCATGGTGAAAAAGAGATGTTTCACAGCCATCATATTTGTCTTGGACTTTGTCAGCCATTTTGGCAAGGCTTCTATGCAAGTAAAATGGAAAATCTAATGATATCATACCTGTAAAATGCAACATCATCTTGAAATGATAAGTGTAAAATTTATGGTACCTGCCTTCACATGTAAAGTATCTTTGAATATTAAATAGTAGCTTTGCATAGCTGTCCTTGATACAACTTCTAGGTATTGCATTGTTCAGGTTCATATCTACATATTCAGGTTTCATAAATTCCTTGCATGGTTCCATGTCAAACCTAAAACCTTTAAACCAATATTCCTGCCCTCTTGGTATCTCTGTCATAGCAGTTATGATCTCAGGTGTGACTGGCACATTTATCATTCCAATTTTGGTAGTGGTTCCACTGAAACGTAAGGCAAACTCTTTTGACACCTGAGTGTGACCACCTTGTAGTTTTTCACAAAACTGGAGACAACCTGCTTTGGTGAAATCTTCCATCACTTTTGATCCTCAACTAAAGCCTTCACATTTTCAGGTTCATATCTTGGACAATGTCCTCCTCTGTGAACTTTATTCTCATATGCCATGCTTCTTGGAAAAAATGTTAGCTTCTCTAGAATCTATAAAACAACCTCGCTTGATTAAATGAACAACCTCGCTTGATTAAATGAACAACCTTGCTTGATTAAATGAACATCGTCGCTTGAGAATGGTGAAGGTTGCCTTTGCATAGAATAACCATAGAATTATCTTAACTGCTTCAGAGCTCAGACAGTTGTGTGAAGGTAAATGAATCAAAGGTGACTCAATTAGGCAAAAATTTGAATTTGAGATGTCACGTCATGACCAAATGATGCTTCATTGATATCCTATCATGACTATGATGACTGTAGGATAGGTAAGTACATCAAATCTGGTAACTAACTGACTCACCATACCCCTATCCTATCATTCCCCAACTGAATCTGACATATTTTGGCTTATTTGACATGAAAGATAAGAAACCGCGCTTTCATAGTGCTCACAGTGTAATTTTCATAGTTTTCACTACGAAAGTAGCATCGCTTTCGTAGCGCATTTCCTCTTTTTTGAACTAGCGGTGCTATGAAACAGTGGATTCCTGGCTAATTGCAGAAATTTAGCTCGAAACTTAATTGAATGAACCCTAAATGAAAAATGTGGATATTTGACCATGGAATGGACCTCTAAAGACCTTATTTGAATTCAAATGATGAACATTAAACCTCTAAAAGCTATGAGCTACCCTTAACCAAACTAAAAATGACTTTCAGACCTATTTAAGACCATGATAAAAAATAGAGTTGACATACAATGTTTTGAAAAAAAATTGGGTGATAACAGTGGCTCCACTTGGGATAATGTGCCCCTGTGGTACACTAAGAACTAGTAGTTCCTATGATGCTATCAATTTTCTTGACCAAAACAGTAAAATCTTTGAAATCGCCAAGCTTCCTCCTCAAGATTTAATGGCCTTCACTTCGAGCTCAAGCTTGTTGATTTAACTTGTCATTATTAGCAAAAAAAACTTATAAAATGGAATATATACAATGACATGAACAATCCATCATATTTTAGGATGAATAATGCTTCAAAAACCTGCCATTGACAGGTCCTCTAGCATATGGTTTTCCATCCATCTCATGCAGTATGTAAGTATTGTTTCCATGAAAAGAAGCTATCTTGAAAGGACCTTTCCATAAGTTCTCAAACTTACCATGTTTTCCTTTCTCTTCAATTCTGGCCTCCCATTTCAGCACTTCATCTTGAATTTGAAAACTTTCTTCCTTGATCTTCTTATCAAATGTCCTCTTGATTTTGTTTTGAGATTGCTGATTGTTGTCATAAACCTCATTTCTCTTCTCTTGCAGAGCTATCAGCTGATTAATTCTCCTATGGATTGCATTTGTTTCCTCTTCTAGCCCTTGAATCAGCTTCATGACAGGTACCCCTAGTGATGTAGGAAAAATAGCCTCAGCACCATATACCAATTCATATGGTGAAGTTCTGATTGGCCTATTTGTGCATATCTTGTCAGCCCATAAGGCATACTCCATCTTCAAATGCCAAGCCTTCTTATTCTCCCGCAACACCTTTTTAATGATCCTTACAATGCTCTTGTTAGAAGATTCAACAAGGCCATTTCCTTGCGAATAGTATGCAGTAGAATGCATGAGAGTAATATGATATTGATGAAAGAAATTGATCAGCTTCTTAGACTTAAATGCCTATGCATTATCAGTTATAATCTTCATGGGGCAACCAAACCTAGACAAGATATTATTTTCTAAAAAAGAAATAATCACAGAATCATTTGCTTTCTTAGTTGGGATTGCTTTAATCCTTTTGGTGAAGTAATCAGTCACTGTAAGAATCCAGCGATGCCGACCTGATGATGATGGATGAATTTCCCAAATAAAATCTAGTCCCCATTGCTGGAATGGTGCTTGTACATAGATAGGCATCAAAGGTAAAAGTACAAGCTTCTTCTTACCCTCAAAAAACTGGCATTCATGACAGGCAGCAACCCTCTTGTAGACATCCTTAAACATTGTAGGCCAATAATACCCTGCTCTCAAATTCTTGTTCACTGTCACCTTCCAATAATGATATCCTACACAATCTCCTTTGTGGAATTCCTCAATCACTTTATCAGCCTCCTCTTCTAGCAAGCAATTTGGCAAAATTCCGCCAGTATCCTTCCAAAACAGATTTATGTCAAATATAAAGTATCTCAAAGATTTCAGCTTAACAACCCTTGCTTTGGACTTTGTTAAATCAACAGGTACTTTATGGTGCTGTAGGACAAAAACAACCTCCTTGTACCAATCTGAAGTGATATATTTTTCTTCAATAGGAACTAGTTCCTCTTCATCATCTGAAATTTCTGCAATCCAATTTATATCAAGACAGTCAAAGTTTGATTGCACCATCAAATTTTCCAAGTCTTCCCCTTTGACCAATTTTTTTGGTTTAATCTCTATATCATATTCTAGCAACTTGGCAATCCATTTTCCCCTCTTACCATCAGGGTCGGCTTGAGTGAGGATATCTTTCACAACAATATTAGGACCAAACGCCACAATATGAGAATGCAGAATATAAATTCTAAAATCTTTGATAGCCTTCACCAAGGCATAGGCCTGATTTTCTAAGATATTATACTTCAGCTCAGAATTGGCTAATGTCCTACTAAATAAAGAAATCGGTTGCTCAATACCTTGCTGTCATTTTTGCAGCAGAACTCCTGCGATAGTATTCTTTGATGCGAAAGTAAAAACCAGAAATTCCTTTGAGAATTCTGGACTGATCAATACTGGTGCTTGTGTGAGTGCCCTTTTGATCTCCTCAAATGAATTTCTTGCCTCTACTGTCCACTTAATATCAACTCCCTTCTTCAGCATCCTTGTTATGTCCTTCAAAATCTCAACAAAATTAGGAATAAATCGCCTTACAAAATTAACTTTTCCAAGGAAAGATTGAATATCCTTCCTGCTTCTTGGAAAATCCACCTTCTGAATTGCATTCACCCTGTTTGGATCAATCTTAATCCCATATTTAGAGATGATATGTCCAATTAATTTACCTGAAGTTAAAGAAAAAATATTTTTGGTGGGATTTAGAGAGATGCCAAACCTTCTACATTTAAGCAGAATTATTTCCAAGTGTTTCAAGTGATCTTCTTCCCTCCTTGAGAAGACTATTATGTCATCAAGATACACAACCACCATCTTGTCCTTATATTCAGAAAATGCAATGTCCATTGCCCTCTGAAATGTGGCTCCTACATTCATGAGACCAAATGGCATCTTGGCGTACATGAAAGTACCCCATGGTGTAGTAAAGGTTGTTTTTTCTTGATCATCGGGATGTACAAGGATCTGATTATAACCTGAAAAACCATCAAGCATAGACATTCTCTGAGAAACAACAATAGTTTGCAAAATTTGATCCATCTTTGGGAGGGGATAGTTATCCTTCAGGGAGGATTTATTCAAATTTCTAAAGTCAATGCATATTCTGATTTCTCCACTCTTCTTCCTAACCGGAACCAAATTTGCAAGCCAATTTGAAAAATCCGATTGGAACAATGATTTTAGCATCAAATATTTGTTTGACATCCTTCTCAATCAAAGGCATGAGAAGTGGGTTGATTCTCCTTAACTTCTTCTTGAAAGGCATTTCATTTTCTTTTATGGGAATAACATGTTGAATAATGGTGGGATCATATTCTTTCAAACCAGCATAGTTCCAAGAAAATACATCTATGAATCTCTTCATCATTTCAACATACTTAAACTTCATATCAGCTAAAAGAAACTTTGAAAGTTTAATCATTTTGGGCATAGCTATAGTACCAAGGTTACATCTCTCAACTTCTTCATCATCAGCTTGTATTTTAGGGGATTTAAGAACATCGTTCTGATCAAAACTTTTTTCTAGAGGTATGAGTCCCTTTGGTATGGAATTGTTCTTTAGTTGCAAAACTTCAGAATTCCCTTTAGATTCAGCCAACATGTTTTGTTGATCTATTTGTACATTTTCAAATTCTTCTTTCAACTCAATAAATTTTTTCACCTGTTGATCATCCTCAAAAACTTGCCAATGAGTAATATTATCAGGGATGGCTGGCCTATGGCGGATCTCAACCTCATACTTTTCTGTAGAGTGTATATGAATAATGAAAATACTTGTAGAGACAAAAAGAGAATCAACATTGGAGTTTTGTTCTCTAGTTTTGACCATGAATGAATAAGCTTGAAATTTTTCTAACATGTCCAAAACCAAATTTGTATATGCTCTCATCCTTGTGTCTTTTGTTTGATAAACACCCTCAACCTTTTTAATGACTAACTCTGAATCTCTAAAAACAGAAATGTTTTGAGCATTCATTCTTTTTAAAACTTCTAGACCCAAAATCAAGGATTCATATTCAGCCATGTTGTTCGTGCAATCAAAGTTCAGTTTATAAGAAAAAAACTTACTCTCATCACTTGGATTTCTAATCCAAATCCCTGCTCCTGCTCCTTCTCTTCCTGCTCATCCATCAAAATACAATGACCACCAACCTTCTTCCTCTTTATCACTTACTTGCTGACCTTCTGTTTGCTGATTTTCTGACTGTTGAATTTCAGAACTCTTATTTTCTGCTTTCCTCTCCTCTTCAGCTTCATTATTCAACTCATTGAAAAGAATAGCAGAACCAATTTTAGTATCAAGAGCATAAATTGGAAATTTTTTGGGTTTATCTTTACTACTCACCATGTAGGCCATCCTTGTCTCTCGATACAATCGTCTTTGCTCCACAAAGACAAGAATGGTAGCATAAGTAAGATCCATCTGCATTGTACCTTTAATTTTCGCTGCCCATGACCTTGACAACAGCATACCAAACTTCATTGGAATGTCTGCTACTACAATTTCCATGACTACAGTCTTAGCAGGAACTTGCGTCAAACCAACAACAACATCCTTGATTAAACCAATGCATTAAACTCTTTTTGAATCGAAAGAAAACAAATATTTATATGGCCTAGTTATTTCTAACCCCATTCTTTCCATGATTACTTTGGGCATAAGATTGTGAGAGGCCCCAGAATCCAACATAGCATTATGCAATGTCATGTCATGAATGCTAAGGCTTACATAAAAAGGAGGGACTTCCTCATTATGTTCATCTTCTAGTCTTGGACCCAAATATATGGTTGGATGATCTTCTAATACATTCAAGATATCAGTAGCTCCTGGTTGTGCGTTTAACATTTTAACAATATTGCTTCTATATTCATCTACCTTGAGAATCTCACCAAAAGGGACTGATATTTTTATCTTAGAAATTTCATTCTCAAGATTGAAAACAAAAACATATTTTTCAGCTTCTTTGATAGGAGGAACATCTAGTGCATATTTCTTACCTTCAACGACCTTAGGTGTATCCTGTTAGCTCCCCATAATTTCAGCAGATTGGTGAGACTAAAGTTGCAAGGAGAACACTTGAACCACTTTGGGATTCTAGGATCTAGCCCTCCTAAATCCAGAGAGGGATCTCTCTAATAAGTGAAAATATTGATTTATCTTTAAAGCTTGTAGGTGTGATATTAGGCTAGTTATGAAGAACAAGGTTTTGTTTGTTTTGGTTGGGCGAAGATAAATGAAGGTGAAGGAAATCTAAATGAAGGGCGAATATGTAAATAAGTGAGAGAATGGTTCAGCTAATAAGATAAGCAAGAATAGGCTTCAATCCATTGGGCTATGGAGTCATAGAGGATTTAATTGAATCATCAAGTCTACAAAGGTTACCATGGGGAAAGTCATCTACACCTTAGGATCTCTTAGATTTAAATGATGGAATGGAACATCAAAGTGTTGTGAAGGTGGAATAAGCTAATAATTTCAACAAGGATTTATTAACTTTACAAACAAGAAAGGCCTTTTTAAGCAAATGTTTGAAACCAGCCAAAGGACAGGGCTAACCATAGAATTCTTTGCACAAGTTTGTATTAAAGCTAACTCATTAGACAAACAATCCAGTAATCCACATGACTACTTTCAAAAAGGATGAAAAACATTAAAGACAAACATAAGAGTAACTTAAGATCAAGTAAGATATTATTTAAATCTAAACCTACTTTTAGCATACTCTAAGGGAAACTTTCAAGACAAATTGTTGGAGAAAGAAACTAGAGGATAGGGCAAACCATAGACTTCCCTAGTTCAGTATTTATTTAGCATGTAATGAAGATCTCATTCAAGAACAATGTTTAAAGTTTAGACAGTAAGAAGTGGGAAGACTAGCATTCCTAACTGCTTGGACTATATTAAATCATTCTTAAATACACAATGGATGAAAACATAAAGACAAAGCTTATCAGTAAGAGTAGGGTACCTTTAACAGTAAATCCTAACTCTATATTTGTTGTTCTTTATCAGAGAAAATGGACAATATGAAAAACATGAAGGAAGAAAATTTACAATAAGAAAAATATCACCATTAATGTATACAGGATCCCATAAAATTTGGCTCGTATATTGATGTTCAAACCAGTACAATCTTCAAGTCCAAAAGGTCTCAACAACTCAGAAAACTTTCTCTTCTCAGCTTATGTATCTTCAATTACAAACAGAGCTTCAGCAGCTTCAGAAAACTATTTACATGCTACAGATATCCAGCGACCAACCTATATCTCATCTTCTATAGAAGTATTTATAGAAGAAAAGAGGAGGTGGGATGTGAGAAAAGATCTCTAGGTTCAATTAATACAGTTTAATGCTTCTCGGCCTTTGACGGGCTCGATGGAGAAGATTTCAGATATTTCTTCAGTATTAATGGGTTCTTATTAAGCATTTGATCTTCTTAGCAGAGTTTGTTGACTTTAGAACTGTTCAGGCAGGGTTTGAAATGACTTTGGCTGCTTTTAAACAAAATATCACTGATAAGGAAATGACTATGCCTTTTTTTATTTCTTTGAGGTTGCAGGTGGCTTTTGGTAGTTGGAGAGGATCTAATTGGCCTCTAATGTGGCAGTGAAGGCCTCTTGGATTAATAGAATTCTCTATATTTCCCTAAAACACCTTTGATTTTCTTTAGTTCTGTGTTTTAGGTATAATTAGGCCTAATTTCGATCTTCTGTTCTTCAAACTGTGTTTAATTGAGTGGATTAGGCTTTTATATAGCCGATTTAGGCCGTAATCCCTCAAAAATGCGTAAAAAATCTTCAATTCTTCATCTCTATTGTGATTAGATCCTTTAACACTGATACTCTTTGCTTGATTAAGTTTTACTTCATCTTGTTGATGTGGAGGCGTTACAGAGGTTTTATAATGGCGTCAGTGTTCATGAGGCACTGATAACACATAATTTGGAACCCTGCTGAAAGATCTCTTTTATGAATAAAGGCATGGGGGATCGTCATCCCCAACCTTCAATTTTCTTTTAAAACAATGCACAAACTGTTAAAACCTGCAAAAATACCCATAAAGTTATAAAATCTTGCATGGATGGGTTAAGACTGCTTCAGAAGTTTAGGTTAGAGCGCAGCCGTTGGATGAAAGCATCCAACAACGAAGATTTCTCCCTAAGGTCAAAAGGAGAGGAGGTTGGAGGGGTGAATGAAGGATTAAGTCTGAGCTGTAGATGCATATTGATCAACGGTTGAGATCAATCTAGGATCTTATAAGGCAGAATGGAAATGATATAGTGAAATGGTGGAAAATATAAAGAAAATTGAGGAAAACCTTAGGCGGAAGGGAAATGTGGTTCAAAATGAAATTTGGGGTTTCGAAAAGGTTCTGAGCCGTCGGATTAGATCAGCCACAGAGATCAACAGTGGAGATTCACTTATGAAGTCCTTTGGAGGATGGGGGAAAGCGATGAACTAAAAGGCGAGATTGAACTGGGACCGTTAGATTGAACTGGTTTCGTATGATGAAAAAGGGGAAAGGCGGTATTGCCTTTTTGAATGTGATATGCGTTAGCGCTTGACACGTGGCTTTTTAAAACCACCCATATCGTGTAAATTTAAAACATTAACTTTTGGACGCGAAAATACGCGAAACCGTGCACTGGCTGTCAAATCTGGGGCGTTAGATTAGACAGTTGTGGGGAGAGCGCGATAGAGGTAAGATGCACGGGCAGAAAAAGGTGGGGTAGGGTCAAGGCGGTTTTAATCTGGACTGTTGGATCAGGGAATGGATGGTTAGGATTAATCAATGAGGGCGGTAGGTCCCAAATGAGTCGGGCCTATCGGGTTAAATATGGACCATTAGATCTTCAATATGAATGGCCAAGATTCAATCTTGGGGCTAATGAAATGGAATATGAGGCAGGGGTCGGGCGATTTTGTGTGTTTGTGGAACGTTGATCTGCAAAGATAAACGGTGGATATTTACCCAAAGACTTTACACAGCGGGGTTTATGAAAATAAAAAAGGGTGAGGGTTCGAACCTGGACCGTTGGATCTATGAAATGGATGGCCCAAATCCAATCGTGGGATTTCCAATCAGTGGGGGAGAGAGGAAAGGTGCAAAGAAAATTTGCGATGCGATTATATTGGAGCCGTCGATCTTAGAGAGATCAACGATCGGGAATGAGTTTGTGGGTTCAAATGTCAAAGGGCTGTGGCAGAGGGCGATTAATTTGGACCGTCAGTTCTTGTGGATTCGACGGTCCAGATTGAATCGCAATGATCACAATCGAAGGAGGGTAGAGGAATGGTATAAGAATTTTTTCCGATGCGATTGCATGCAGACCGTCAGATCTTTAGAGAGATCGACGGTCGGGAATGAAACGATGGGATAAAAGCAGAGAAAAATGGGTGGAGTTGTGACGAGATTTTAGCCGTCGGATGGAAGTGGATTAACGACTGAGTTTCAATTGGGGAGATCGGCATCAGAGTTTTGAATAACAAAGGAAGACCCCATTGCGAACTTGCGATGCGATTGCATCAGAGCCGTCGATCTTAGAACTATATCGACGGTCAAGAATTAACTATGAAGGTCAAAGGCGGAGGGGCGGGATTTGGGACGAAGCGATGTGGACCATTAGATCTGGGTATGGCGGAATAGATCGATGGTTGGGAAACCATCGCAAGGTCGCCAATCGGAGGGGGGCAATAAACTATTTAAACGCACCCAATGAAAAACTCCGATGCGATGTGCCAACTATCATTTGATCGGTTGTAGATCAATGACGGGTATTTACCTAAACAATGAACCGCCGGGTTTATACAAAACATAGGAAAGTTGGGTTTTTAATAAAATACAAAGGAAAATTAAGTTTCGGGAAGGGTTTTATATACACAGGACCAATCGCAATCGGAAATTTTTACAAGAGAAAGGTAACAAGACACAAAGGAACGCCCGATTGTGATTGCGTGATTAGGCCTCAGTGCTTGGTCTTAATGCCAATTTTATGCGGAAATAAAGGGGCTGGGGGCTAGGGCCAAAAGGGCTTAAGGCCTTAGTTAAAAAATATTGTTTTTTAGGATTTTTTAAGGATTTCCAAAGGATTTTGGGGGTTCCGATAAGGTTAAAAAAGGAGTTTTAAACCTGATCAAAGGGGATTTATGAAGGGAAGGAAAGAAAGTGAGGGAAAATAGAGGATTTTCATGAGAAAAAAGGGGAAAAAATGGAGGTTAATCATGAGTGAAAGAAGGGGAAAAATGAAGGGGAAAATGGGTTTTTTGGCAGTCCTTTTCTTCAGGAAAACAACAGATTTTTCAGGGTAAATGAGGGAAAGAATAGTGAAGATTTTTTTTAAAGGATAAGGATCATCATAAGACTTCAAGAACTCACAATTTGGTCATATAATTGTTTCTTGAAGGCTAGAAGAAAATTTTTAGCCACCATTTGATATGAAAATTTTTTATAGGTGGCTAACAACGGCTCCAGCTTGGGATGGAAGATCCTTGGAGGTGCCAAGAACCTCATACATGTCTTCTCTGGAAGCTGACCAATGCCTCATCCTTTGGGCTGAAATTTTTCTTCCTTTGTTGATCTTCTTTTCTTCTGACAATGCTAGCAGCCATGTAAAACAAAGGAACTCTATCAAAAACAAGCTTTCTACCTACCCAATCCTAATGAGCTAACATATTTTCTTCTTTCAAAGTGCATTTGGATTGGAAAAATCTTTTTACAAACATTTTGCTCTTTTGAAAACTTAAAACTAGTCTATTTCTGCTTCTTATCTCTCCATGAACTCAGATTAAGCAGTTGAGTTCATAAGATTCTCTACCTAATCTACTATCTATTAGGATTAGACTGTCTAACAGATTTTCATTCTCTAATTTCTAAAACAGGAAATTAAAAAGTGGACAAGTTAGGATTGAACAGTCTAACTTGTTGCTGATCTATGGAATAAAAACAAGTTGCACATAGATTATTATTTGTAGAAAATTAAATCAAAATGGTGAAGGCTTAAGATCTGAATTTTTTAAGAATATCCTTCTCTTTTCTTCAGCTCTGTTTTTAGGCTTGTTTGAGCTATTTTTCTTTGTTATCTGGTTCAAGTTTTGAGCATATCAGAACCAGTTTACTTCTATCCTTGGCTCAAGATTTGATCTAGCTAGAGCCATTCTTTCTTTTGGAATCTATAGGTTCAGATTTTGAGCTTGTTTGAACCTTTATTTTTCTTTCCTAATCTATCTAATTTATAAGCCAAGATTAAGCTATTTGGCAGATCTATTTTACTAACCTATCAGCAACAAATTGAAAACTAATTAGTCATGATTAGGCTGTATGACTAACTAGGAGTGTGTTTTTTAGGAGTGGCATTTGAACTTGCACACTTTCAGACTTTGTTTCTCTTTTTTGGTATGGGGTTGTACCTTTCTTGTTTATTACAATCTGCCCTCTTTTCTCTTTCTATTGTTTTTGTATTTTTCTCTTTTCTAACTTTGAAAGCAGAAATCAACAACTAACCAAATGCTCAAAGGCTGAGATTTATTGACATTACTATCTAACCTAATCTAACTCTTGAAATATTTACAGCTCTATATAGTACAATAGTGCCAATGTAGCCAGTTGAGTAGTGACAAAAAGAAATAGAGACATTGGCTACTAGTCAGAGGTAACCATAGTAAATTTTGAAGATTACTCTTCAAAACCAAGGCTATCACAGAAGGTGACAACTTTTCATGCATTCGGATCTTGCAAAGGATCAATGCTTGATAACTTGAGCCAATTGGGACCTCCACACACTCTTCCAAAGGATCAACAAAGAAAATATGAAGATTCTCTTCTTTTTGGCCCTCCATGTCTGGTAGAGTGTCTGCTTCCAAGAATTAAGCTTTGAGGAATATCTCTTTAGTACGTTGCTTGGAAGCATCATCATTCTTAACCTACAAAACAACAAGTAGTGAAATTTCTTCCTTTTCTAAATCTATGCTTGCTTCTGATATTAATTCAGGTTTTTTGAATGGCAGATTTATATTAGTGATGGGAGAATTTTCTTCTTGAAAAGATGGTATATCCTTAGTAGGATATTCTTCTATTTTTTTTTCTCCTTCAAAGGCCTGCCAATATCTTTTATTGTTTGGGACAGATGGTCTGAATTTTTCTTGAATTGTATATTGTTTGCTCTCCCAAGGTCTCAGACATGTACTAGCAACAAGGGCTAATCCACTAGAAAAAATGTTTTGGTTTTTAGGAACAAGGATAAGTTGGAACTCTTTTAAAGATTTTAACAGATCCATGGCATCATTCTAATAAGCTTTAAGTCTAGGATGTTTAACCATGCATTCTTCTTTCACTTGCCTAATTACCAATTCTGCACTTCCATGAACTGTTATCCTCTGGGCTCCTGATTTCTTCAATAAGTGGAGCCCTAAAAGAAATGCCTCATACTCTACTATGTCATTGAAAGTTAAGTTTATATGAATAGGCTTCAAAATCATTGTTTTTTGTATCACATAGCCATATTCCTACACCTGCACTGGTTTTAGTACATAACCCATCAAAATTCATACTCCAAAGAGGACTAGTTCCAATATATCATTAATTCCTTTAGTATCCTATTTGTCTATGGTGTTATTAGATTGTTCTATGGAATAGGCACTATGTTCATGATTGTCTTGTTTGGATGATGGTTTAGAAGGTAGCTGGTTGTTTAGTATTTGATCAATTTCCTCTTCTGTCAAAGGAGAGATTTCCTTATAAATAGAAGTACAACAAACTTCCTTTTCTTGTGTTAACTGGTTTTGAGGATGGATGTCTTCTTGAGCCTCTTTTAGTGATTCTTCACTTGTGTTTGCAGGGAAAATTTGAGGGTTTTCTATTGTGTCCTGATCTACTTCTGTTTTAAACAACTCCTCATGATTGTTATGATGCTCAATTTGAATACAAGGTTCATGAGTTGTTTCTTCTATATTACCAGGATGCCACTCTTGTTGTATAATCTGAAATGTGTTATAACACAAAGGAAGGGTTTCTATATGTGTTGGTGTCTCCTTTATTTCAGGTTTTGTGTTTCCCAAATGGCTACTTGTTTCCTCAAAGCACTGTTCACTATTAGTATTTGCAATTTTATTGTGAGAATCTCCTAACAACATAGTATAGGATATGGGGAGGCAATCTAGAGTTTCTTGACAGCCTTGCTTATTGCTTTCTTTGTAAGTTTTCTCATCATCTCCTATAAGGTGTTGATCATAATACATATCTTGGTCACTGTCTTGGTCTTGAGGTGATTGGGCTTGTGTTTGATCAGAGAAAAACATAGGTTTCTCTAGATCATCAATATTCATATTAGCCATCAACCTATCCATTCTCTTTCCAAGCATGTACATCATTTTTTCCATCGTGACTAGCAGTTTTTCTTCATTGTTTTCTCTATAATATTGATCATCATACATGTCTTGTAATGGTTGAGTTTGTTGTTGATTTGAAGCAAGCATAAGCTGTTCTATATCATCAATGTTTAAATTAGCCTCATACCTTTCCATTCTCTTTCCAAGCATGTACATCATTTTTTCCATCATGGTTTGCTCAGGAAAAGGCATAGGTTGTTCAGGATGACCAATATTTAAATTAGCTACATACCTATCCACCCTCTTTCCAAGCACATACATCATTTCTTCCATCATGAGAATATGTTTGTCTTCTGGGTCTATATCTAAATCCATGTTTGTACATCATAAAAGGGGTCACTGTATCTTGTCAACCAGTTAAGAGTCTTCTACCAGTGGAGTCATTTGGTCTTTTGAGAATTTTTAGAGTGTGGAGTCGCCAGGTGGAATGATTTTTTAAACTTTTTTGTCCACCAATAGTATGATTGGGTTTTCTCAATGCATTCCCAAAGGATTCTTATTAGGACTGGAAAGGTAATAGGCCTACTTGAGGCCAGTGGAGTCACCAGGTGGAGTTTTTTAGCTCTTTTGGAGGTGAAATGTTTTATGGTCCACCACCATGTACCAATGTAAAAAAATTTGGGTCTTCTGAGGTCCTAAAGATGTATAAAATGTAGCTTGACTCAGAATTCCCCAGTGGAGTCGCCAGAAATGTTAGGCAACTCAACTGGCTAACACACTAAATGTTTTAGCAATTGAATACCAATCTAAGGAGATTATGGGTTTTCTGAGGTATTAAGGGTATCTAAGATGAAATTTTACTTAGAAATCCCCAGTTGAGTTGCCAGAAATGTTGACGACTCAACTGGCTAACACACTAAATGTTTTATCAATTGAATACCAATCTAAGGAGATTATGGGTTTTCTGAGGTCTTAAGGGTATCTAAGATGAAATTTACTCAGAAATCCCTAGCGGAGTCGCCAGAAATTTTGGCGACTCAACTGGCTAACACACTAAATGTTTTAGCAATTGAATACCAATCTGAGGAGATTATGAGTTTTCTGAGGTCTTAAGGGTATCTAAGATGAAATTTACTCAGAAATCCCCAGCGGAGTCGCCAGAAATGTTGGCGACTCAATTGGATAACACACTAATTTTTTTAGCAATTGAATACCAATCTAAGGAGATTATGGGTTTTCTGAGGTCTTAAGGGTATCTAAGATGAAATTTACTCATAAATCCCCAGTGGAGTCGCCAGAAATGTTAGCTCCCCGTAATTTCAGCAGATTGGTGAGACTAAAGTTGTAGGGAGAACACTTGAACCACTTTGGGATTCTAGGATCTAGCCCTCCTGAATCCAGAGAGGGATCTCTCTAATAAGTGAAAATATTGATTTATCTTTAAAGCTTGTAGGTGTGATATTAGGCTAGTTATGAAGAACAAGGTTTTGTTTGTTCTGGTTGGGCGAAGATAAATGAAGGTGAAGGAAGTCTAAATGAAGGGTGAAGATGTAAATAAGTGAGAGAATGATTAAGCTAATAAGATAGGAAAGAAGAGGCTTCAATCCATTGGGCTATGGAGTCATAGAGGATTTAATTGAAACATCAAGTCTACAAAGGTTACCATGGGGCAAGTCATCTACACCTCAGGATCTCTTTTATTTAAATGATGGAATGGAACATCAAAGTGTTGTGAAGGTTGAAGAAGCTAATAATTTCAACAAGATTTTATTAACTTTCCAAACAAGAAAGGCCTTTTTAGGCAACTGTTTGAAACCAGCCAAAGGACAGGGCTAACCATAGAATTCTTTGGACAAGTTTGTATTAAAGCTAACTCATCAGACAAACATTCCAATAATCCACATGAATACTTTCATAAAGGATGAAAAACATTAAATAATAACATAAGAGTAACTTAAGATCAGTAAGATATTATTTAAATGTCGTTGGATTAGATCAGCCACAGAGATCAACAACGGAGATTCACTTATGAAGTCCTTTGGAGGATGGGGGAGGGTGATGAACTAAAAGGTGAGATTGAACTGGGACCGTTAGATCTCAGAGATCAACGACGAAGATCTATTATGAGAAAATGTAATGGAAATGGGAATGGTAGTTTCGGCTGAAGAAACCACTAGTTTCGCGCGATGAAAAGGGGGAAAGGTGATATTTCCTTTTTGAACGTGATATGTGTTAGCACTTGACACGTGGCTTTTTAAAACCACCCATATCGCGTAAATTTAAAACTTTAACTTTCAGATGCGAAAATACGCGAAACCATGCACTGGCCATCAAATCTGGGGCGTTAGATCTGATGGTTGTGGGGAGAGCACGATAAAGGTAAGATGCACGAGCGGAAAAAGGTGGGGCAGGGTCAAGGTGGTTTTAATCTGGACCGTTGGATCAGGGAATGGATGGTTAGGGTTAATCAATGAGGGTGGTAGGTCCCAAATGAGTTGAACCCACCGGGTTAAATATGGACCATTAGATCTTCAATATGAATGGCCCAGATTCAATCGTGGGGCTAATGAAATGGAATATGAGGCAGGGGTCAGGCGGAGTTTGTGTGTTTGTGGACCGTTGATCTGCAGAGATCAACGGTGGATATTCACCCAAAGACTTTACACAACGGGTTTTATGAAAATAAAAAAGGGTGAGGATTCGAATCTAGACCGTCAGATCTATGAAATGGACAGCCCAAATCCAATCGTGGGATCTCCAATCTTCGGGGGAGAGAGGAAAGGTGCAAAGAAAATTTGCGATGCGATTAGATTGGAGCCGTCAATATTAGAGAGATCAACGGTCGAGAATGAGTCTGTGGGTTCAAATTTTGGAGGGCTGTGGCGGAGGGTGATTAATCTGGACCATCGGTTCTTGTGGATTCGACGGTCCAGATTGAATCGCAATGATCACAATCGGAGGAGGGGAGAGGAATGGTATAAGGATTTTTTCGATGCGATTGCATGCGGACCGTCAGATCTTTAGAGAGATCGACGGTCGGGAATGAAACTGTGAGATAAAATCGGAGAAAAATGGGCGGAGTTGAAACGAGCTCTTAGCCGTCAGATGGAAGTGGATTAATGGTTGAGTTTCAATCGGGGAGATTAGCATCGGAGTTTTGAATAACAAAGGAAGACCCCATTGCAAACTTGCGATGTGATTGCATCAGAGCCGTCGATCTTAGAACTAGATCGACGATCAAGAATTAACTGCGAAGGTCAAAGGCAGAGGGGTAGGCTTTGGGACAGAGAAATGTGGATCGTTAGATCTGGGTATGGCGGAACAGATCAACGATTGGGAAACCATCGCAAGGTCGCCAATCGGAGGGGGGAAATAAACTATTTAAATGCACCCAATGAAAAACTCTGATGCGATGTGCTGACTATCGTTTGATCGGTCGTAGATCAATGGTGGGTATTTACCCAAAAAATGAACTGTCGGGTTTATACAAAACATAGGAAAGTTGGGTTTTTAATAAAATACAAAGGAAAAATAAGTTTCAGGAAGGGTTTTATATACACAGGACCAATCGCAATCGGAAATTTTTACAAGCGAAAGGTAACAAGACACAAAGGAACGCCCGATTGCGATTGCGTGATTAGGCCTCAGTGCTTGGTCTTAATGCCGGTTTTATGCGGAAATAAAGGGGCTAGGGCTAGGGCCAAAAGGGCTTAAGGCCTTAGTTAAAAAATATTGTTTTTTATGATTTTTTAAGGATTTCCAAAGGATTTTGGGGGTTCCGATAAGGTTAAAAAGGGAGTTTTAAACCTGATCAAGGGGATTTATGAAGGGAAGGAAAGAAAGTGAGGGAAAATAGAGGATTTTCAGTAGGAAAAAGGGGGGAAAATGGAGGTTAATCATGAGTGAAATAAGGAGGAAAATGAAGGGGAAAATGGGTTTTTTGGCAGTCCTTTTCTTCATACAAACAACAGATTTTTCAGGGTAAATGAAGGAAACAATTGTGAAGATTTTTTTTGAAGGATAAGGATCATCATAAGACTTTAAGAACTCACAATTTGGTCATAAAATTGTTTCTTGAAGGCTACAAGAAAATTTTTAGCCACCATTTGATATGACAAATTTTTATAGGTGGCTAACATATGCTTCTTAGGTTGTGTTTTGTTTCCAATGATAGGCACATTCCTATTTCTGAGATTATATTGCTTCTGCATCTCGAAAATAGCATGTTGATACCCTTTAAATAGTCTAATGTTTCCTCTTCATGATTGTTTTGATCTGATTGATCATTCTCTTCTTTAGTCAAGAAAATTCATGACATTTCTTCATCAAAAAAATGAATAGACTCCTCAGGAGCTTCAGTGTCTTTAGATATAAAATTCGGAATCTCCACAATATTCATTTTCTGTAGACATTTCAAGTTTAAATCAAGACTCATCATCAGGACAAACCTGCTAAGAAGAGAGTGGATTAGGGTAAATAAATAGAGGAAAAAGGGTTGATGGGCAAAAAGAGCCGAACAGTTTCTAATAATTTATAAAAGGTTAATTTATTTTATTAATTATTTATTTTCTTTTGTTAGTTTTATATCCATTTTTATTTCGAATTAAATCTATGAAATTATTAAAATACTTATATCCATTTTTATTTCTAATTTAATATATGTTTTACAATATATTAATTTATTTAAAGTTTTTATGTTACAATTAATAATTAATATTAGTAATACTTATAAATTAAGTAATGGTGTTTTAAGGTTATTTGTAGTAGATTAATTAAGTTTTAATTTAATCCAATGGATGTGACATTATAATAAGAAGGGTAGGTTTTATATATTATTAACATAAGGTTTGATAATGTAACTTATTAAAAATGTAGCTCGTTATTTTGGTAGTTATTATTAAAGGTAGGCTAGTTATTATAAGATGAGATTTTTAAGATTTGATTTTAAGTGTTTTTATAGGTTAGTTATTTTGGTAGTTATTATTAAAAGTAAGGTCAGTTATTTTAAAGAGATTTTTAGGAGGGGGGCCTAGTATAGGGATGTAGAAGGGTAAGGAGAGGGTTTGAAAAAAGAAGGATAATGGGAAGAGGGAAATGTAAAGGGAGGAGCAATGGAGCGAGTGCTAAGGACCAAGTAATGCGGGAGGATGAAAAGGGTTGGGGTAATGGAGACCACTAACTTAAGGGGGAAAGCTTATTATCACGAAAGAACGTGGATCCAATTCCTACTGACTTCTAAACCTCCATCTCTATTTAGGTTGTGAGGGTTCTTGATGATTTCTAGGGCTTCATGAACTTTACATTTAAAATGGTGTTTTTCTTTGGCAACGACCACTCCATCTTCAAGGCATATGTGGTGGTAGTTTTTGTTGGAGTGTTCTGCTAAATCCGATGTTTTGGTTCTTCCAAGCCTGATATCAGCACCATGTTCTTTAAGCCTTATTTTGAAGGTCCTACCAGTTTCCCCAATATAGCATTCTCCGCATGAACAATTAATTTTGTAAACACCTTTTTGTTGGAGGTGGTCGGGGTCGTCTTTGACCGATTTCATCCTTTGTCTGATTGTCAATAGAGGTTTGAAGGATGCTCTAATGTCCTTCCTAGCTAGAACTTTAGCTATCTTGTCCATGACTCCTTCAATAAAGGGAAGGTATGCTTTTTTTATAGAGGAATTGTCAGTTGTACTTATTTTATTTCCGGATCTGGCTCTTTGAATAGCTTTGTTGATGTCTCTATTACTGTATCCCAAGTTTATGAAAGATTTTCTTAGATGTTCAATTTCTTCTTGAAAATGTATATTGTATGATATTCTGAAAGCCCGTGTGAAAAGAGTCAACAGAATCCTTGTCTTCTGGGAAGGGTAGTGGTGTGAATTAGTGTGAAGATAATTTTCAGTGTGTGCTTTCTTTCTGAACACTTTGTGCCCAAGGGAACCGTCTTCCTTTGTAGAGAGGAGAATGTCAAGGAATGGTATGCAGTTGTTTTCTTCACCTTCCATTGTGAATTGGATATATTTTGATATGCTATTAAGGTGGTCTAAGAAGCTTTTTAATTCCTCCTCTCCATGAGGCCAATTGACATTGATGTCATCCATGAACCTTATCCAAAATTTAGGTTTCAATGGGTAAGAGTCGAGATCTTTCTTTTCAAATTTTTCCATGAAGAGGTTTGCTACTATAGGTGACAACAGAGATCCGATAGCAACTCCAGATGTTTGTTCAAATATTTCTCCTTGGAAGGTGAAGAAGGTGGAGCGGAGACATATTTCAGCAAGCTTTGCAGTCTATGGGTCTGCGACTTCTTTCACTACCTGAATGGCTTCATCCAATGGGATTTTAGTAAAAAGTTGGACAACATCAAAGCTAACAATTTTTTCTCCAGGATCCAGCTTAGATTTTTTAATGAAATCAACATAATGGTTGGAGTCTTTGATGAATGAACCAGTTTTACCAACGAGAGGGGCGAGGGTGCCAGCTACAAATTTGGCTAATTCATATGTTGGTGCACCTATAGTGTTGATGATGGGTCGCAAATGGGCACCAACCTTATGGATTTTTGGGGCACCATAAATTCGTGGCATGATTTCACCTTCTGGGTATAGTCACTTCTTTAATTTTTTATCAAGATTATACTCCTTAATGGGTTTTTTAACATTTTTTATAACTTTGGAAATGGGTTTCTCCTTAAGTTTTTTATAGCTTCCACTATTATGTAGGTGATCTCTCATTTTATTGTTGTACTCTTCTTTTTCCATCACCACCGTGGCACCTCCTTTGTCTGCTTTTAAAATGACGATTTTATCATTACATCTTAGGTTTTTTAGGGCTCTCAATTGTTCATTACTTAAATTTTTCTTAGGAGGCTTGGAATTTTTTAGGATGATGGCACACACTTGTCTTAAAAGGTCCTTATCTTCATCATTGATATATCTAATGCCATCCTCAATATCACAAATGATATCTTCATTTGGAATTCGATTAGGAGCTATAGCGAAATTGAGCCCTTTGCTCAAAACCTCCATTTCGTCATTATTTAATTCATGAGAAGATGTATTTATAACTTTTTTGTTGTTATTATTATCAGAGTAAGGAGGCTTGTTATTAGGCATACGAAGTAACCTTTCCATACCCACGTTATGCGTTGAACTGTTTTTAATGCTACGTCCATGATTCTTCAACGAACTTAATACTGTCATAGACCATTCCTTAAAATTAGATGTTGGCTTATCAAGCATGTCGTCGTACAACCCGTAGTGCCTAATATCATTTAAAGTTGAGTGTTCCTCAATGCTATGTTCTGCAGTTGCAACATGTTTAACCGGTGAGAGATCGTTCTTTGCATCATCCACATTCGTATTTACAGAATCCGTTAAATCAGTTGTGGAATTCTGCATGAATGTGTCTGTTGTTATGCCGCAATCCCATCCGGTGCATGGGTCCACCATGGAGTCTACACCTTCCTGCGTTGAGAGAGTCAGCGTTTGGACATCGGAATTCTGCTGATAGGAATCTGCAACATACCCTACACATGGATCCGTGGTTTAGACCGAACCCATATGTGATGCGAAGCAGTCCGTTGCTACGACCGAATACGAATGGGGATCCGTGGTTTGGTTCGAAGCCATCTGTGATGCGGAGCAGTCCGGTGTTAGAACAGAACTTCACTGATATGAATGGGTAGTGCCAGTCTGCAATTTTATGCAAGAGTGCCCCGGTCCAGATTTATGTATCAATTTTTCGAGATTTTTGTTCTACCCTTCACGCGTTCTAATACCTTCTTTGTGCACCTTGAGTGCTGCTACAGCATCGATGGTGGACTAGAGGTCTTTACAGATGACATGAACGAGTTTAAGATGCATATTGAAAGCTTTTGTAGATAGATGATCCAACCAGAATCTCATTCTATGAATTTCATGGCATATTATGGATTTGCTGAGTCGGTCGAATGCCCTATGGTTGTGAAGTTTGTGTTTGATGAGCGCAAAAGATGGTGTAAGATTTGAATCACGGTAATGTTTCAGGAATGCAAGATCTGCTTCTCTTCTTTGGATTTTCATTCTTGTCATCTTATTCATCAATCAAATTATGTTGAAAAGGAGGTCTCACTAGAGGATCAGGCTGTTGATTTCTATTCTCCCTTGGTCTTTGCTAAGTCTGAGGTCTCCTAAACTGATGGTTTCTAAATTGAGGTTCATGTTGTGCAGGAGGAGCAGATGTATTCCCAAGGGCTAATCTATCCATCAATTTTCCATTTTTTTCATCATTGAATCCAGCTTATCCTGAGAATTAGAGGATGAAGGTTTCTCTTCTTCTTTCAACTTAGCCTTACCCATTTTTGAATTTTTAGCTGCTATCAGGTTAATCTCCACCTTCACAGCATCATTTTGCATTTCATCAAGTGTAGGGGATTCTCTTTCTCTCAACAGTATTGAAAACTCATAGTCAAAGGCTTCAGCATATCTCATTTGAGCCAAGGCTTCTGGTGGTTTCAAATGATCAGGAATGGAGTCTAACACTTTATTAAATATTTTTGAAAATTTTTGGACAGTTTCATCAGCAGCTCTCTTTAAGGTACCATACTCAGTGAGGGCTTGTACTATATTAGTTCTATTTCTCCATTTTCTTAGGAAAACATCTTCAAATTCATTCCAATTATGAATACTTCCAGGAGTAAGAGATTTATACCATTTCCTAACCTCACCAGTAAAACTATATGAAAAAAACCTCAACTTAACATCTTCATGACCAACCTCTTCCCTATCTATAAAATCATTAAATTGATCCACATGATCTTCTGCTGTAATGTCTTTATCACTTCCCCAGGTTTTGATTCTAGTAGCATATTTACTAGGGAGCTCATGTAAGACAGTAGGAAGAACAAGAGGTGCGTATCTAGCAGGTTCTACAAATGGATTTCTAGCCATGGTTAGAGGTACTGTGGTAATTTTAGGAATGGAAGAAACAGTGGATGACAAACTTCTATGAGGAGGATTGTTTGGTCTTTGTGAGCCACTAACAATTGAGGTCTAGTTTGGAAGAGGTAAACTAGCTTTACTTTTCAACAACACTTCAAAAGGATCAAGCTCTTTCAATTTATCTAGAGATTCTCTTTCCAACAACAACTCTGAAGTGACAACTTCCCAAAATTCTTCTTTGTTTTCTTGTGTTACTAGAGCTGAGGTGTCAATTCCTCTCTTATGTAAGTCTAAGATAATTTCAATTAGCTCCTTTTCATTTTCTGATCTAAACAAAACTTCATGAATTTTATCATCAACTCTTTTGTCTTCAGGACTTCTTGATATTTTAGAGGACAAGGATTTCAAATGAGATGGAGTACCTCATATTTCAGAAATGCCTTGACTACCTCTTGAAATGGTGTTTGGATTGTCCACGATAGTAGGTGGATCTGGGTCAGGATTACTCCTTGTTTATCTCCTTCTCGAAGCCACCTTTGAACATATAAACTTTAAATGGAGTCACCAAGAAAGATGCAGCCTCGAAAAGCTTTCTGAGCTCCTACTACCTTTAGAAGTTCAGCTTCAAAATCTCGAGAAAGTATAATCTTCAGACTCCCGACAGAAGCACCAAAATGTTATCACAAAATCAGATCCAATCAGGTTAATCTCATGTAAGTGTTTTAGACCAATATTTTGATTGAGGCTTGGCCTCCTAAACTTTAGAGGGCTCTCTTAAGGGTTTATGATTTTTGATAGAAATATAGATGGCTAACTCTATGTGGGGTAAAAAGCAGATAAATGATATAAGTTGGTTTTAAATCACATTAGCAAGTGAACATTGGGCTTATGGAGTCATGATAGATTCAGTAAAACCAATCAATCTACTTAGCATGGAAGTTGAGGCATGTTAGAGTTTCAGTCAAAAGATACACATGTGAAACAGTAGAAACATAGTAAATTTGCATACATAGGAAGTCAGAGAATCAAGGATGAAATCTGAGTAAACATAAGCAAATACCACTGCAATAGATATTAAAAGGATGCAATATAACAAACACACACTAAAACTCTTTATGAATCTCAAGTTGGCTAAGTAAAATTCTCTGTATTAAAGCTGAAAATAGTCTCTTACAGTAAACACAATCTTTTTTGATAAAAATGTTCAACCCTTTCTAATTCAACTCCTTGATACTTTATAGATCATTTACATCATAATATAAGCTTATCCTCAGCTAGATACATCGAATTCCTATCTTTGACACCTATCCTAACCATATAACATGGTATTTATTACAAAGACAATTGTAAACCTAATACAGAGTCCTATTACAAATAGAATTAGAACTCTTTAAATCTACTCATAACAACTTTATCTAAAATTGATTACATCATTTTCCACCTATATCTCCATAAGGTTGAATCCTGATGATGAGCTCCAACCTATTATGACCATAATGCTGATGATGTTGATCTCCTGCAAACTAGGAAATTGTTCCCCTGTTTTTTAGGCTTGGGATTATTTAAGTTCTTGAGACACTCTGACCACTATGAACCCATAACTTTGAGGTTATTTGTTGTCAGGAAATAGAATAGCATATGTCTAAAATCATCCTCATGTGCTAGCTGTGCAAAATCCAATTCGAACTCTCAAAATAGTGAAAACAGACCTGTGCTATGAAAGCAACACAATTTCGTAGCGCAGTCTTTTTACCCATTTTCCTTCAAAAAAAAATTTCCTTTCTTTCAGGGTTGTTTTTATATTCACCTAACATAGCTTCTCTAGAAGTTTCAAGTCAAAACACACGATCTTCCCTCCAAAACTTGATAAATAAAGGGTGAAAAAGACGCTACAGCAGTTTCGTACTGCATTTCACCCTTTTTGCACTATGTGCGCTACAAAACTGTTGTGTAAGAAGTTTTAACCAAATTTTCTTCAAAATTTGAAACAAAAAGGTGCCAAATCTTTAGAAAATCACTAACTTCATCAAAACCATCAGCCATATGAACTAAAAACATAACTTTCATAAAGTTTATTCTTCATTTTCCATTTGAGTTTGCTTTGAATTTGTCATTATGCACCTTTGTTTTTTAGTTCATCTCGAGACAATTTCGTTGTAGTTCCAAATATTCCACTTGAACTCTTATTATTCTATTACTGGATCTCAAGTGAGTATTGATCATTCTGAAAAAAAATTCATCTTTAATGACTGGAACTGTCCATGTAAAAAACTACTCTGCACTGCTTGGAATCTCAGACCTAGAAACTGTTTGACCTTCCCAAATAGCCTTCATTATTTTAAATTATGTTTTCTCAATGATATGCTTTCTATCCCTTTTCTTCATCTTAGCAATCTCTTGTTTTGTTGATGTCAATTTCTCCTCAAGCCTTTTATACTCTGTCAATTCTTCTTTTTCCTTCATTATTCTGCTAGCTGCATGCTCTACTCCTGGTGATGAGAGGGGAACCACCTCTTTAGTTACTTTGACTGTTTTAGTAGCTTCTTGGACCTCCTTAGTATGTTCTTTGAGATTTTTAGTATGCCTATTCAAAGGCTTCCTAGCTTGAAAAACAAAGGTTGCATTCTCACCTTCAAATTCCAGTCTCTTTGTTGATTTCACTTTTTTATGTTTGTGTTCATGTATTCCAATAAAATCATCTTGAAAAATAGGTGACTCTTCTATATAAATTGCATGTAAGATGTCATCTAAGTTGCCTTTTATCACTGAGCTTTCATCTGAACCTAAAACAACTATTTTTCCCTTTGATGCTATTGCTTGACTTCTTGTCATTCTCTAGATTTCCTGCTTGCTAGCCACTTGTTTTTGTTTAGCCTTTTTGACACTTTTAAACCTCTATTTTTCATGTGAAGGAGTTTCTGAAACAAGTACTGGTGTCTTCTCTATTCTATTTTCAACCTGTTTCCTTGGTTTCAACTTTACAAACCTCTTTTCTTTAGTAACCACTGGTTGACTGGATTCTGCTACTGGTGGTGAAGGATTCCCTTTAATTTTAGGGTTCCTAGCTGGGGATAAGGTTTCAATTTAAAATACATTCATAAACAAAAAGGAAGACCAATCCCTATTTTTTTTCTGAAGCTCATTCAAAACCAATAACTTTATCAAACCATAGTGAAATAGAGATGTTTCACGGCCATCAGATTTGGCTTGGAATTTGTCAGCCATTTTGGCAAGGCTTCTATGCAAGTAAAATGGAAAATCTTATGATATCATACTTGTGAAATGCAACAGTAGCTTGAAATGATAAGTGTAAACTTTATGGTACCTCCCTTCGCATGTAAAGTAGCTTTGAATATTAAATAGAAGATTTACATAGTTGTCCTTGATACAACTTCTAGGTATTGCATAGTTCAGGTCCATATCTACATATTTCAGGTTTCATAAATTCCTTGCATGGTTCCATGTCAAACCTAAAACCTTTAAACCAAGATTCCTTCCCTCTTGGTATCTCTATCACAGTAGCTATGATCTCAGGTGTGACTGGCACATTTATCATTCCAATTTTGGTAGTGGTTCCATTGAAACGTAAGGAAAACTCTTTTGACACCTGAGTGTGACCACCCTGTAGTTTTTCACAAAACTAGAGATAGCCTGCTTTGGTGAAAGCCTCCATCGCTGTTTGATCCTCAACTAAAGCCTTCACATTTTTAGGTTCATATCTTAGACAATTTCCTCCTCTGTGAACTTTCTTCTCATCTGCCATGCTTCTTGGAAAAACCTGTTAGCTTCTCTAGAATCTATAAAACAACCTCGCTTGATTAAATGAAAAAACTCGCTTGATTAAATGAACATCCTTGCTTGATTAAATGAATAGCCTCACTTGAGAATGGTGAAAGTTCCTTTCCATAGAACAACCACAGACTTATCTTAACTGCTTCAGAGCTCAGACAGTTGTGTGAAGGTAAATGAATCAAAGATGACTCAATTAGGCAAAAATTTGAATTTGAGATGTCACGTCATGACCAAATGATGCTTCATTGATATCCTACCATGACTATGATGACTGTAGGATAGGTAAGTACATAAAATATGGTAACTAACTGACTCACCATACCCCTATCCTATCATTCCCCAACTAAATCTAACAGATTTTGGCTTATTTGACATGAAAGCTAAGAAACTGCACTTTCGTAGCGCTCACAATGTAATTTTCGTAGTTTGCGTTACGAAAGTAACAGCACTTTCGTAACTCATTTCCTCCTTTTTGAACTAGCGGCACTACAAAACGGTGGATTCCTGGCTAATTGAAGAAATCTAGCCCAAAACTTAATTGAATGAGCCCTAAATGAAAAATGTGGATATTTGACCATGGAATGGACCTCTAAAGACCTTATTTGAATTCAGATGATGAACATTAAACCTCTAAATGCTATGACCTACCCTTAATCAAACTAAAAATGACTTTCAGACCTATTTAAGACCATGATAAAAAATAGAGTTGACATACAATGTTTTGAAAAAAATTTGGGTGATAACAGAACCATTACACAAGCCATAGTGAAATCTCTCTACCTGTATCATGACCATATAAATTTGATCTCTATAGCAGTATGTGTTTCCCTATTCAACACTATCTAAGCTATATCTTAACCATATTCAAACTATTACACAGATCAGTCTAATCTTAATAATTGAAATCATTCTCTTATGTGATTCATATCCTAATAGTAATGATAAAGAAATGGAACTAGAACATAGTTTATATCCCGGGGTAATAAAAGAGCTAACACACTTAGTTGGTACTAGTGATATTGCATTTGTTATGTGTAATTGAGTAAGCATAACTAATCTGAATTTGTACAAAAACTTGATTATCATTCTACATGCTCTATCTAAACTAAGCCATACTATATATGGAATCAGGTTTCATCATGTTCATGTTACATAGTGCTATAACCATTACTATTTATATATAACATGTGCATCAATTTGATAGAACAGAGTAATTGCAACAAATACACGTACTATGTGTATCACTTTAAGCTATGACTATTACTCTCCTTATTATGATTACTAAGCAGGTTATGGTTATATTAGTAATATACACCCTTTTATATCTACAACTAAGCTTACTGTAATTTTTATAAATATCCAAGAATTATCCATAATATAGATGGTATTCAAGCTCTAAGCTTAAGAAATAGGTGAAATATGAGCAATATCATATGTAAGATTTATGTATATCATGGGCATACTATGTTACTTGAACACCTGGAATCACTCTAATGAATACATGATTCTTACTCTATGTATATTGTTTGTACATGGATACTGTATCTCCCTAATATTTGATATGCTGAAGATGTGGTATTAGTTAATATTCAACATTAGGCTTGAACTCTAGTTTTTGTAATCAGGTTCTGCTTACCAGTACTCATGAAATGGTGATAGGTAATGAAATAAACAATGTGATAACTATGTAACATGATCTTCTTATCAAGGGTTGATTATGATTGATATTATATTAGTAACCATAATTACGAGAATAACGTGATTTCTTAAGTTGTTATAAGCTTTGAACATGATATCTTAGAGTACTTTTTATGTATTATGAATATAAGCATATCCCTATTGTACTAGTTAAGCTAGGTTGGCAACTCCTATGGATATGATAAAATCTTATTTATACAAGAAATAATAGTGATACTAGTTACTATTGTGTTCTTACTATTCTCCCTAATAATTTGAGCTTCCATTTCTTGTTGAATATGTAGTATTAGCACTCTTCACACTCTGTATTAGCACTATGTAGTTGGAGTCATAGGTTACAACTACTTAATCGTTCTAGTTATGGTGATATAACCACCATTAATGTATCGTATCCATCTTATCGCATTCCCTTGGGTTTTAGTTAGGTACAAAGGAACTCCAACCAGTTCCAACTCCTTCACTTACAGTTACAAGGACCATTGGAATAATTGGCACATACCACGTTGGCTCAATTTTCTGGCCATCTTCATTCAAGTAGTCCAAGAGTACATCATCATATTTTGGGAACAAGAAGTGTGTTATTAGTGATAGGAATGTGAAAACATATCAAGCACTTGCATGATCTTTTCCACCCTAGGCTCTGGTACCAAATTTCCCAAGTGGATAAAGGAGGTTAATGTTGTTACTTCCAACAAAATCTTGTTCCATTCCAATAATTGTGCTAGCAAGACTTTGCTCACCGTGATGGTAAGCAGAATGGTTTGAGACATAACCTGAGAGTTGAGAAAACTTTGCTTGTGTAACAAAATTTCTCTTAAAGGAGAAAAACAATATTTTCCTTCGCCTTGGTTTCAAACCATCAACCATGGATGGGATGGATCTTTGTAAATAAGTCATGGAAAATAGGAACAATGCATTGTTTACAAAGTCGATGTACTTGATAAGCGTGTCAGTCTGGTCCAAATATTTTCCTGGCTCAAATTGTCTTAGGGTAAAAATGTGAATATGGGTAACACTTTTGTGAGAATCAGGGGCAGAAAACTTTTTTCCTCAATAGTTTGGACAAACATTCATCAAAGTTCGACCGAACTATTCAGGAGTTCGACCAAACTTCTGAAATTAGTTCAGTCGAACTCTTTCTGCCATTTACATTGACGGCGTACTTATGGCATTGGAAAACAAATTTTGGGCCAGAGATTGGAAAACCGACAAACAAATTTCGACCGAACTTTTAAAATAGTTCGGTTGAACTATTATTGTATAAATCTATCACCTGCAAACTGATATAGTTTTCTTGTTCACATCTGTTTTTGGCCCGCGCGAATTTGTTGTCCTCATCTTCAGGGATTTTTAGCTCGGCCCGCGCGTGTTTTCTGTCTTCATCTTTAGCGTCTTCTAGGTACACACATGTTTACCCTCTCCACTGGAGTTTGCATATCTCCACTGGATAAACTTTCTTTTCTTGCTACCTAGAGCCGTATCTTTTCTTGCAAGTTTCTGTGAAGAAATTGTATCAGAATCTCAAAGAATTTCTTTCTCATTTGAGTTTAAATGTCCATTATTGGTTCTTCTACTAGAATACAAAAGTTTCTGTGAAGAAATTGTATCAAAATTTAAAATAATTTCTTTCTCGTTTGATTTTACATGTCCATTATTGCTTCTGCTACTGGAATACAATTTACATGTTCATCATTGGCTATCATTCTCGGTAATATTTCTATGGCTAATAAATTTTTCCTGTACTCTAGTAACTTATCTATGATGATTTAATTTAACCGGTTACCTGTACGAATTGAACTTCTAAGTTTAAATGTTTGAATTATTTTCTTCAAATTTATTATTCAACATTATAGATATATTCCCATTCCCATAACCAGATTGGCAAAATCCGTTTGTAGTAAGACTCACAACTATAGAGAACTACTAATAAAGTTATTATATCCTGTAAATAAAATAAAAAATAATACTGGGTTCGTAAGAAAATTAGTTCATAGAATTTTTCCTGTAAATAAATTCAAAAAGAATAATGGATTAATAAACAAATCCATTCATAAAATTTTCCTGTAGAAATACCCATTATAGGACAAGATTTCTAGACAAAATCATATTAAGATGTTCTATTATACAGTACAGTATTTCTAGACAAAATCATATTAAGATGTTCTGTTAGACACTTATTTGTTCTTTGAATCATTGTATTATGTTAGACACTTATCTATTCTATTCTGGCTTGTTTCTTTCGTAGCTCTATCTCTATCTAAGCTACTGAACCTCCTCCACTGGGGATATCTTGAATTAAGAAGCTTGCTTCCAGTATGATAGCTTGGATCCCTTCCTTGCTTCTGGATTGAAGTGCATACTTGCCTACAGGAGTACTCTAGTTCGATCTACCTTGCCTTCTAGACAAAATCATATTAATATGTTCTTTTAGACACTTATCTCTTCTTTGAATCACAGTATTATGTTAGACACTTATCTGTACTTTGAATCATTGTATTATGTCCTTGTCATGAATATCTCACCACCCAATCTCTTCCCCTCCAGAAAGTGGGAATGAACAACGGATTGAATAACTATTAACATCAAGACTATAAGTCGAGTTCTAAGTTTTCTTCCTTCCATGATTGTTCCCAAGGATTTCCACTAGTTTATTTCACCGAGATCAAGAAGCCATGACTTTCTGGCAACTTCATGCCTTTGTTGATCAACCTTCCATCTCCTCAATCCATTCCCTCTCCTTATCAACCTTCCATCTTCTCAATCGATTCCCTCTCTTCGATTCTCCAGGCCTCTCCTATCCACTGCCTTCCTCGGATCCCCTTTCACAGAAAAAAGGAATGCATAACTGCCAATAATTGTCTGAGGAGGATTTTTTTTTAATTGTCTTCCTCTCTAGAAATAAATAACATTATATATTCACTTCAAAATTAATTTGGGATATTTCAGCCACAAGTCTTTTAATTTTCCGAGTTGGAACAAAACATTGTAAAAGTCTTTTAAGTTTCTAAGTTGGAACAAAACATTTAAAAAAATAAAATAGTAAAACAATAACATTAAAACAACTTAATAAATAAACTTGGGGATATTACATCTCCCCTCCCTTATACAGAACACTCTCTTTCGTATTTGTCTTAATGTCTCTTTCTTTCTAGTATATAGGTACTCTACACTTCCTTCCATATAATAGGCCTCGACAATCAGATATTTATCTATCAACAATAAATTGTATTATTCGTTGTCTTCCTTAAAAGCTATTGTCCACGTAACAATTAACCCATAATTTACTGGGTTCCTCCATCTTTTCAAATATTGTAATTCTAGTTTTTTACGTTACATAATTAGTATCAATAATGATTGGTTCATGTTTTATATATATATTTTAAATCCATTAGCAATTCTCTATTTAATGCTTCACTTAACAATTGTCGTAGTTTTTCTATTGGTATAAGTATGTTCTCTATTCACTCAACATTTACATGGCCATGTGGTCCTTTAAATTAATTGGTTGAAGTTCTCAATATTTTTTAGTTGTTCGAGATATTGAGGATGGACCTATACCTAGAAAATACAATGGCTGTCATGATCTCCAAAGGGTAACAGTTTGCTCTATGTACTTTTTGTAAAAAAGATAATATTTCTTCAAATAATATGAGTACATTAATGTGAATAGGCTTATTATAATAATTTATCATTTTGAAGGAATTGGCTTGATTTTGATGCTTTCTAGAGGAATTTCACACTTTTGTTGCTTTCTTACTCCATCTCAACTTGTGGGGTTGATTTGATTTTTCTTTTACTAATCCTCACTTTATTTCCTTCTATTTATGTGGTTGGTTTGATTAATTTTTTTCTTATTATTAGCTTTGTTTGTCACTCTATTTGAGTTATTGTTTCTTCCTTTAAACACATTGACCTAACTCTTAGGTTATTCCATATTTGATGTGTTTACACTTGATTCTCCCTTAAAAAATTCATGATAATGGATGCCTACTTTAATAAAACGGGATCTATAACGTTTGATTATATTATACAATATTTCAGAATTCCTTCCAAACTTCATTTTGAAGGAATTGGCTTGATTTTGATGCTTTCTAGAGGAATTTCACTCTTTTTTTGCTTTCTTACTCCATCTCTACTTGTGGGGTTGATTTGATTTTTCTTTAACTAATCCTCACTTTATTTACTTCTATTTATGTGGTTGGTTTGATTAATTTTTCGCTTATCATTAGCTTTGTTTGTCACTCTATTTTAGTGATTTTTTCTTCCTTTAAACACACTGACCTAACTCTTAGGTTATTCCATATTGGATGTGTTTACACTTGATTCTCCCTTAACAACTACATGATAATGGCTGAATACTTTAATAAAACAGGATCTATAACGTTTGATTATATTATACAATATTTCAGAACTCCTTCCAAACTTCATTTTGAAGGAATTGGCTTGATTTTGATGCTTTCTAGAGGAATTTCACACTTTTGTTGCTTTCTTACTCCATCTCTACTTGTGGGGTTGATTTGATTTTTCTTTAACTAATCCTCACTTTATTTACTTCTATTTATGTGGTTGGTTTGATTATTTTTTCGCTTATCATTGGCTTTGTTTGTCACTCTATTTGAGTGATTGTTTCTTCCTTTAAAAACACTGACCTAACTCTTAGGTTATTCCATATTTGATGTGTTTACACTTGATTCTCCCCTAACAACTTCATGATAATGGATGCCTACTTTAATAAAACAGGATCTATAACGTTTGCTTATATTATACAATATTTCAGAACTCCTTCCAAACTTCGTTTTGAAGGAATTGGCTTGATTTTGATGCTTTCTAGAGGAAGTTCACACTTTTGTTACTTTCTTACTCGATCTCTACTTGTGGGATTGATTTGATTTTTCTTTAAAACTAATCCTCACTTTATTTCCTTCTATTTATGTGGTTGGTTTGATTAATTTTTCGCTTATCATTAGCTTTGTTTGTCACTCTATTTGAGTGATTGTTTCTTCCTTTAAACACATTGACCTAACTCTTAGGTTATTACATATTTGATGTGTTTACAGTTGATTCTCCCTTAACAACTTCATGATAATGGATGCCTACTTTAATAAAATAGGATCTATAACATTTGATTGTATTATACAATATTTCAGAACTCCTTCCAAACTTCAGATGATCAATTTCCTTTTCAAGATTATATCCTAGGGAAACAATCTCAATTTGAGTTTCTCACAATGTCCTTCCTTTTCTTCCATCTTACTTTTTACTACTTCTTTCATTTTCCTTGATTATTCTAATTGAGTTTTAAGAATGAAAACCATTTTCTTTGTTTCATTAAAATGAAAAATAAAATGAAAAATATTCAATGTAAAACACATAGTATTTAGAAACAAAAAGTATTTTGATACAAAAAATAGGTTTTAACCAAGTACATAGTTAATTATTTTGAAAATAGATATATTCAATGTAAAACACATGCACATGAACATATATTTGTGATACTTTCCCTTCTTTCCAACTTAGTCCATCCTTCTAGAAATATCCCTTTTAATGAAGCAAATATATCCATAGTGATCCACTAATATTTGTTTGAACCAAAAACTATATATCTCAAAACTATGCTCATTGAATTTATGGATCTATATCTTTAAACTACTTGAAACTATTTTATGACACCATAGGAATCATTTCGATATATCTCCCATTTTAATGGGGTGTATCACATTTCTAGAAAAACACATTCGCCATAAAAGTTTCCCATTGAAACCAAAAGTAATTTGATACAAAACATGGGTTTTAACCTTATATAGTTAATTGTTTCAAATATATTTTTAATAAAATGAAAAATATTCAATGTAAAACACATGCACATTAACATATAATTGTGATATTTTCCCTTATATAGGTAATTGTTTCAAATAGATTCTTAATTTAAAATGAAAAATATTCAATGTAAAACACATGCATTCTTATACACCCTTATCCTTGATTATTCTAATTGAGTTTTAAGAATGAAAACCATTTTCTCATTTTCATTAAAATGAAAAATATTCAATGTAAAACACATAGTATTTAGAAACAAAAAGTATTTTGATAAAGTATTTTGATACAAAACATAGGTTTTAACCAAGTATATAGTTAATTGTTTTGAAAACAGATATATTCAATGTAAAACACATGCACATGACCATATATTTGTGATATTTTCCCTTCTTTCCAACTTAGTCCATCCTTCTAGATATATCCCTTTTAATGAAGCAAATATGTCCATAGTGATCCACTGATATTTGTTTGAACCAACAACTATATATCTCAAAACTATGTTCATTGAATTTATGCATCTATATCTTTAAACTACTTGAAACTATTTTATTACACCATAGGAATCATTTCGATATATCTCCTATTTTAATGGGGTGTATCACATTTCAAGAAAAACACATTAGCCATAAAATTTTCCCATTGAAACCAAAAGTAATTTGATACAAAACATAGGTTTTAACCTTATATAGTTAATCGTTTCAAATAGATTTTTAATAAAATGAAAAATATTCAATGTAAACCACATGGAAATTAACATATAATTGTATATTTTCCCTTATATAGGTAATTGTTTCAAATAGATTCTTAATTTAAAATGAAAAATATTCAATGTAAAACACATGCATTCTTATACACCCTTATCCTTGATTATTCTAATTGAGTTTTAAGAATGAAAACCATTTTCTCATTTTCATTAAAATGAAAAATATTCAATGTAAAACACATAGTATTTAGAAACAAAAAGTATTTTGATACAAAACATAGGTTTTAACCAAGTATATAGTTAATTGTTTTGAAAATAGATATATTAAATGTAAAACACATGCACATGAACATATATTTGTGATATTTTCCCTTCTTTCCAACTTAGTCCATCCTTCTAGAAATATTCCTTTTAATGAAGAAAATATATCCATAGTGATCCACTGATATTTGTTTGAAACAACAATTATATATCTCAAAACTATGCTCATTGAATTTATGCAGCTATATCTTTAAACTACTTGAAACTATTTTATTACACCATAGGAATCATTTCGATATATCTCCCATTTTAATGGGGTGTATCACATTTCGAGAAAAACACATTAGCCATAAAAGTTTCCCATTGAAACCAAAAGTAATTTGATACAAAACATAGGTTTTAACGTTATATAGTTAATCATTTCAAATAGATTTTTAATTAAAATGAAAAATATTCAATGTAAAACACATGCATTCTTATACACCCTTATGTCTACGTAAAGTAGTGGGTGATTCCACGGGTCCTCTACACCCTTCATAGGGTATAATTGGGACTTGTAGTGTTAACTTCTACAAGTTCTATAGGTAGAGTTTGTAAAGGGCGAGGTAGCCTCTGCATCTCATATTTTCTCAAAGGTGACATATCCAGTAAATGCCCCTACAGTCAATCTCTGTAAAAGATCTAAATAGAAGTTTGAACTCATAGAAGTTTGAACTTTCATAGGATTTTATAGTTGGGACAGGTAGTGTTAACTTCTACAAGTTCTATAGGAAAAGTCTGTAAAGGGATAGGTAGCCTCTAGATCTCATATTTTCTCAAAGGTGACATATCCAATAAATTTCCCTACAGTCAATCTCTGTAAAAGGTCTAAATAGAAGTTTGAACTCATAGAATTTTGAACTTCCATAGGATTTTAGTCCATCTATTGAGTGTTAACTTCTACAAGTTCTAAGATAAACCATGCACATGTCATTTATCTCATGATCATGTGTTTTTTTTTTCAGAGATAAGAATTTACCATTAAATATGGTTGAAAAATGGAAATTATGCATAGAAGTTTCTTGCTATCCCAATCTAGGGAAAGTAGTGATTACATATGTGATTTCCAATATTGCGACTAGTAAAGTCGTCCAAAGGAAAATGAATATACCGGAAAGAACAAAAAACAATGAGGCATATTATATTGGATTGATAGAAGGCTTGGGAACAACTATGGAGTATGGATCAAATGGAATTGTAGTTTTCACCAATTCTGAACTTGTGTGCAACCAGATGAATGACGTGTGCCAAGTTAAGAAGGAGAGGCTAAAGAACTGCATGGAATAGCAAACAATATTGTTAGCCAATTTCAATTTTTTAGTATAAGACATTGTACAAATGTGAATAAGATGTCTGTTGATCTATTGCGTGGGGCAATGCAAATTAAGGTTCATCTATCAAATATGAATTAATAGATGAATTAGAATTATACGGGGCAATGCCAATGCCAAATTTAGCTCTCAAAGATGAATTAGTTTTGAGACACTCTTCTTCAAAAATTCAAGATTCATCTCTTAAAGATGAATTAGTTTTGAGACGCTCTTATTCAAAAATTCAAGATTCATCTCTCAAAGATGAATAAGTGTTGAGACACTCTCCTTCAAAATTTATTGATCGACATTGTAACATATCTTGGATATGTGTGTGTTGTGCACTTATAAATGCGTCTTTTTTAATGACCATGTGCTTTTTTCAATTATATACCAAGTGTGCTCCCACCACACCATGTAAAGCGCAACTTGGTGAACTTCACATTTGCAACAAGTGGTGAAATTCACATTTTTATTAAATTAAATTGCGGGGACTTCAACAAATTTTGTTTAAATGGAGTTTCACTTCTTTTTTAATGAAAATGTGTTTTTTTCAATTTTATACCAAGTGTGCTCCCACCATGTAAAGCACAATTTGGTGAACTTATAATTTTTATATTTTTTTTTTTGCTTAAATTGAGTTTCACACATCAATTAGTGCTTTGAAAGTTGTGTTTTACATAATTTGTGTACACTAAATTACATTAATTTTATGAAATTTATTTTGAATTTATTTTAAATCATTCATTTAAAAAAATAATTGCAAATGTCCACCGTAGATATATATATCATGGAGGATGAATGACGAAGAAGATCAACAGAATCCCATATCTCTACGACAGCGGGGGATTAGGGATTGAGGGATGTTCATGGTATTTAAATATAATCTTAAATATCCATACATGTGCGTACATATGGAATTGATTTTTTGTCAACTTTGTGAGTTAAATTAGTTGTTAATAAGTTTCATTTTTTATTTTTTAGGAGCTAATAAGAGGATAAGGTTCTCTACTCCATCCATGGAGCATGCCCATGGTTCACCTAGTCATGGTATTGTTTGAACACAATTTAATTAATGAATATGTACGTGTGTATTTATATGTATGAATGTATTTTTCAATTGATTATAAATTCATATTTGTTTATGAATCTTCTCTCTCGTCTCGAGAGGTTGGTGGTGGTTCAAATCCCCTTAGAGAGCCATCAATAAGTGCTAGCAGGATGCGTGAAGGTGGTGATATTTATTCCCCCGGAGGCCAATCAACGGCTGGTGGTGTTGGTTCTCAGCAGGGTCATTTTGGTTCTCAATAGTTTCAGGGTGGGGAAGGTGCTAGCCAACCATGTTGAGGTTGCCATAAATTTCAATATTTTTTTCATTCCATTTGCACAAATGTGTTTACATGTGTTTTTTCTAATATACCAAATTGTATATATTGATGCAGAGGCTGAAAATGCTCCAAATGTTGGTTAAAAAAGGCGCAGGGCAGAACGCTACATTCAAGAAGAAGGTTGTCCACTCACCACGACTTATCCCACTGACATTTCTGATATACCTTGGGAAAGAAAAATGGTGCAATGCACCTTAGAAAGGTGTCAACAACTTCATGCAAAATTGCAGAGAGATCTCGTGGCTTTGACTCTACCTGATGAGGGTTGACAAAGCTTAGAAATAGTTACACATTCTTTAGGCGAACTAGTAGTTGTGTACCGAAATCTTGTACCAACAACTGATACATTTGTAGAAGTCATGAGAAAAAGAAAGGAAACATTAATGGATCCCAATAAATGGGAGGATTTAAAACAAAGAGTTACAAAAGAAATGGCGAAGTCAATGTTTAATTTCAAAGAAGGGCCGAAAATAAAGATGCTGAAGATGCAATATTTCAAGAACCCTAATATAGGTCACTATTTGTATGATAGACACCTTGCGACCTATGGAAGACTCCCATGGAGCGACGAGGTTCCTCTTTATTTTGAAAATTTGTTTTATGCAGAATTATTTTTGGAAATGAAATCCAATTACAATGACCTTCCGTTTGAATTTTTTGGTCCTAGAAAAGGTCGATTGTGTGACCATAGGGGCGCTAGGCGTGATGTTGAGTTGCTTCGCCCTAAGCTACCATTGGTTAGTCGACCTTTTCGGGTCGAAACGTTGCGGTCAGAGATGGATGCCACTTCTCAAATTAGTCGAGAAGCAAGGGATGCCATCATCGACAATGTTCACAGTGGATTGGGTGGAGTCGATGTTTGTCTGAATCGACAAAGAGCACATGAGAATGCATGCGCCAATTTTGTGTATTGTACAAATGAAGATATTGACAACATGAGTGTTGAAGATCTCAAAATATATGCAAATAATTGTCGCAATGGTTGGCAAGACCTAATTCTTCATGAGGAAGAGGGCACAGGAACGGTATGTGTTAATGGTTAGGGTTCAATTATTTTAACACATACATGTACAATTTGTAATAAATACACATGTATATGTATACATTTATTTGTATGTACATTAATCTAACAAAAATGTATCATTATATGTTAAAACACCATTTGCAGTTGTCACGCATGATGAATGACGAAAATGTTAATATCATTTTCGGAGCCTCTGGTTCAAACAATCAAGATGGGTCTCACCATCAAGATATGTTGACAAATGTTAGTGTTTTTTAAGTGATATTTTTAAAATAAATAATTTTGCACACATGTACATGTACATATATAATAATAAAATGCTTTAATAGATTCTAATTCCGTCCAATGTTTTTGGGATGGCAGTACCTTCTTCTTCCTTGGGAGATGTACCTTCTACTTCCTTAGGAGATGTGCAAGATCCACAACAAGTATGGACAATTTTTCACTTAAAAAATGTATGTTTTTAAGTTATATAGATTCCACCTCAAAAAGTTCCATTAAAAAATGAGATATATCTATATCTTGAGTTATTTTAAATTTTTTGAATTCTAGGTTTTTGGAGATTTACTTTTGGAGCCTCTCTTAGGAGATGTCCCAAATTCACCTGCAGAAGTATTCAATTTTTCACTTTTAAATATATTTGTTTTTTTTTAAGTTATAATTTATAAATTGAACTTAAAATTTTTTATTATAAATTGATAACTTGATCTTGAGTTATTTATACTTTTCAAATTTTGAATTTTAGGTTTCTATAGAAGATTTCTTTAATCCACGAACTCTAGCGACGGAGATAGGAACATCCACACCATTTCAACCATTTGAACAAGTTGTCTAACATTTTTGTTTAATATTATTGAAAATAAGTTTATATATACATGCATTTTCATTTGAAAATTTTTAAGATATATATATATATATATATATATATATATAACTATACATGTATATTGTACAATTTACTATTGGAGATGTTCCCATGGGGGAAGTTCTAGCAGGCGAGCAACAAATGGAGAGGGAACCTCATGAGGTATTTCATGATTTTTTATTTTATTTTTTTACATGAAGTTATATATATTCTCACTCATTTTTGAAACATCAAATTTTAATTTTTGTACGTGCATTGTGTACGGGTTCCCCATGCTTCAAAAGATAGCTCACGGATTAGGACTCTGCTAGGAAAGACACTACATCCATTTGTATTTGATGGACATGATTTCTAGATTTGATTGAGATTTCTAGTCTTAAATTTATTTTTTTATATGTTATCTAGATGCACAGTCATATATATATATATATATATATACTTGCAAGATCTACAATTTTTGGACATATTTTATTGTGTTAATATAATTCGTTTTGTTTTTAAAACTTAAGTTTTGGATAGTTGAACTACTAGTAATGTTGTGATCTATAATTTTTTATTAAATTAAAAGTTAAGTTTTGGATGGTTGATCTACATTTGGCATGTGATATAATGTTAAATGTTTTTATTGGATAGTTGAACTAGAATTGGCATGGCATGTGAAGTAATGTTTTGATATAATCAAAAAAAATTTAAAACTCAAGTTTTGGATGGTTGAAGTACATTTGGCATGTGAAGTAATGTTGTGATCTATATTTTTTTGTTAAATTAAAATTAAGTTTTGGATGGTTGATCTACATTTGGCATGTGATATAATGTTAAATGTTTTTATTAGATAGTTGAACTACAATTGGCATGACATGTGAAGTAGTGTTTTGATATAATCAAAAAAAAATTAAAACTCAAGTTTTGGATGGTTGAAGTAAATTTGGCATCTTAAGATTGTTTTTGATCTCTACATACTCTTGTTTGAGTGAAAAAATTTCCAATGGGAAGAACATAGATTTTCAATCCAACTAACCATATCAATTGAGCTCTATTTGAAAAAAGAGTAAAGAAAAGTTAACATGCCAACAAAACATGTCAGCAAAATAACATTTGTGGTTGTCATTTTTATTGGAATAGCTAAATCATATTTTAAGGATTCTCGATCCAAAAACAATTTCAATGAAGATAATCCTTAATATGATTTAGTTATTCCAATAAAAATAACAACCAAGGATGTTATTTTGTTGGCTTTTTGGTTTTTTTAACTTTTTTTTAAAATAGAGCTCAATTGATATGGTTAGTTGGATTTAACAGCTATGTTCTTTTCATTGGAAATTTTTTCACTCAAACAAGAGTATGTAGAGATAAAAAACAATCTTAAGATTACTTTCAAGTACAATCAAGTGTTCCAAACATTTTCCCACATGATGATACCTTCATTGACCTCTAAAAAGTAGTTCATGGGCTATATGTTCTGCCTCTTTCCCATATAAATCCTTTTAATTTTGATTGGAAATATAAGAAGTAGATATATGTTTGTTGAATTGGGGTCAATGTCATTAATGCACTCAACTAGGTAGCCTTGTTGATTTATAAATTGGTAAATTGATGACATTCAATTAATTGCATTCTAGAACATATATATATATATATATATCCAATACGTGCAAAATTTTTCATCAATGCACATAGAAAAGCTACTTTCAGTTAATTTCCTAGAACATATCCGACCATTGGACACACAAATTTTGTACTAGATTTTCTATCAGGAATAGAGATGTGGGTCAAATCCCACCGAAAGTCAGAGAAGTGCTCTGGGTCTCTTGTTTAAAAGGAATCTTCGTACAAAACAATAATGTGGATGATTTATTTACATTCCATACTTTTTACCAGAAAATCCCATGAGAAAAACTGGTCACATTTAGTCCTTGTATATATCCAGTACGTGCAACATTTTTCATCAATGCACATAGAAAAAATACTTTCAGCTAATTGCATTCTAGAACATATATATTCAGTACATGAAACATTTTTCATCAATGCACATATACTAAAACTACTTGAACAGTTAATTGCATTATAGAACATATATATATATATATATGTATATATATAACACATGCAACATTTTTCATCAATGCATGTATTGAAAAGATACTTTTAGTTGATCCTAGTGTGCATGTACCAGAACAATTTGTACATGTGCAAACACTTGCACAGATAACATAACAAGGCAGCTCAATTTTTAGTTGAGTTTTAGAAGTTCTAAAACATAATCCAAAGAGAAGAAATTGTTGGGTAGTTCAATCAAAAAAATTCCAATGGAATTCCATCTTCAATGATCCGTTCATGATCGTATTTTGACATTTTCCATTTCTTAATTTCCGTTTTCTTCTTTGATTGAACCTCTATCAACTTTATGCATTTTGCACACTCCAAGTGACTATATTGACAACTTATGACATCAGGTTCATAGTCTTCAAAGTAAACAAAATCCCCACTTTGATTAGTTTTTCTGAAAAAATATCCTTTCAGTATAATAGACCCTCTTTCATATGGAAACCCGTGATCATTATAGTTTTCTAATAATTTCGTTTTTCGTTCAGTGCAACACATCAAATAATACTTCACATTTTCATCGTTGTCAGCAGGTGCAACTACAACAAAAACATCTCCTGCACAATAAAACAAACTTAACAAACTTATGTATTTAAATTTATTTCTAGATCTTTATCATTTGAATGCAATTCAAATGTTACCTTCTCTAACAAGATCAGACACTCAGTCACCATTGAATGATATTGTAGTCTCCTCTAATTGCATTTCTTCAAACATTGCAATGGACAGTTTTCCCTTTGTATTTAGCTCTGTATGTTTCCAATCTTTTACATACATTTTGTTTTCATAAACGTATTTGGATTCTGTGTTGTCTATGAAAACATTACAAAAACAAGAATATTTTCTTTTATCCAATGCAAACACATTTGTGGACAACTTTGTTTTAATTGAATGCAATTTTCGAGTCCCTTTTATTGTTTAAACGTCATTTCCAATTGATCTATCTACTTCTTCGATCCCAATATGCCAAAAAAATCTTTATATGGAAAATTCAAAGAAGAATGTAAATATGATATCAAAATACAATCAAAGATAATGAGTCTGAGATAATCAAATTGTGATAAATGTACACTATTTAAAATTAGATATCCAATAAAAATTGAAATGAATGTACCTTCACACTTCCCTTGATCGGTTAGTCTCATGGCTTAGAGTAGCGATGCACCATTGAACAACTTCTTTAGCATCCACAAGCCGGCTTGCAGAGGGATTCATTTGATATCTTCAAAGTGCTCGTTTTATGCATGTCCCTGCACCGTCATGTTCTCCTTTTCCATGACTAGTATCGAAGAAATTCCAACAATGTTTAATGCAGGTTTTCTTATGAAGACAACACAACCAAAAGAATGGTCGTGCAGATTTGAATTGACCTGTGCATCCATCTGGCCATATCCAATGTTCATTGAATTTTATTCCCTGACTTTTCAAGGAATCATAAATCTTTCCAAAATAGTGTTGTACAAAATATGTATCATGTGTACGATCATCACTGATATAAAAGTGATATTATTTAATAACATGTTGATTTTCACTGGTGCTTTCTATATGATCAACGTATTGTTCAACATGTCTGTATAGAATATGGACGAGCATGGAGACTTGGTTAGAATGATAGTATTCACTCTGAATTTCTTTTTGTGGAACAAATGTGTAGTTTTCTGCAAAATCAATTACTGACAAAATGGTCCCTGGTGGAAAAACTTCATGAGATTTTTTGAATTGCAAGTCTTGCCATCAAGCTCTATGGGAATGCTTGGTGTATTTATAAATTTCTGCCTTAAACTTTCTCAAAAAGTCTATCACAAAAATGTCTTCTTCTCGTAATTCAATTCTTTTAGAACGATTTGCACCTTGAATAGATGTATGGATATATTCATATCTCTTCCATTTCACTTTCATGTTGGACAATTATTGATCATTTATATCAATACGATAATTTTTTTGAAATTTAGTCAAATTTCCACAATCATCGCATTTTTTACCACTAACACATTTCTTTTCATAAAATATATCATCGCTTTGTCTTTCACATATAATTTCAGATATGAAATCACAGATAGTGGAAGGAGGAGGTGAATCCTTCCAAAATGTTCTACCAAAATTAATGAATGTGTCATAATATAACTCAAATTCCACATGATAACGACATCAACAAGTGTCGTGTACGGTGATAGGTTTTACATACCATGGTTTTTTTTGAAAAAAAGCATTGATTGACACATGAATTTCACGATTCTCTTCTTTGAACTTGTTGAAAAACTCTATCTGAGTGGTTTCCAATAAATGTTTTTCATGTTGTTCGTAATGATTTCGTGCTATTCTTCTTCGCATTACATCCCTTGCATTTGGCGAAACACCTGAATTTTTCTTCCAATATTCATATATTATTTTTTTAACATGTTCTCCAAGTCTATCTTTGTATGTTTTCCTACAAATATCTCTCCAACAAGGGAGTTCATCATTTACATCTATTTGCAACCGAAATTTTCGATGTTTGTGCAAATTTTTTCGCGAGGTTCCTAATGCTCATGCCATAGATTTTACCAAGCGATTCTCTTTATTACTTGATGAAACCACTGCCATATGTATTGCTCTACGTACAACTGAAACATTTTTTTGTCTAGATCTTCTAATTGAATTTATAACACTATTTATATTTTGTATCACATTTTCCTTCATTTTTTTTTTATCTTTGGTTGATTTTCAAATACCAAATAAAGTTGTAGCTTCTTTTAATTTCCTTAATAATAGGAGACCTTTCAACATTTGGGCTTGAATTGTCACATGTTCATTTATGAAGTATGTATTAAAATTTCGGTTAACATGATATCGTATATAATGGTCAGCTTTTTTTATCTCCATATGTGTGAGTGTCAAGATTTTCCAACATCTCATCATTGACAACGATTTCATCTATACATATTCGAATGAATAATACATAATAAGTTTACATATTCAATAAATAAATAAATTAATAAATATATGTATAATTTCAATAATACGTGCATGTGTTCAACATATATATATATATATATATATATATATGTAGAAATTATATACAATATGCATGTATATATCCGGACTCTCCTGATCTCACAATATTTAACTTCTTTCAAAATACAGAATCCTTCCACTATAATTCTTGCGGAAATTTAATCAACAATTGCAAAACACATGAAGCAATAAATGCACACATAACACAATTGTTTACCGGGAAAGCATGAAGCTGAAAACCCCAACTATATATTATGTAACATGGAGATCATATGAAAATCTCATACAAACATACAAAGCTTATCACAAGCTCTCAGTACAGTACAATCGTCATACACTAATCGGGCCCAATCTTGCAAATCCATGCACCGATCTTTGCCACCTGCTAGCCTACCTCCACTGCGCAATCCAAGTTGATTACAAAGACCAATTCAATGTAATCCCACTCTCATTGACTGCGTTATTATCATTGGCAACTCCAATGTATATGTAGATGCAATTCATGCATCACTATGGTCACAACAGATAGTCTATCTTGCCCTTTCACCTATCTCTCCACTGGTCTCCATTGAAACTGTCCATGCACTGTAGTTAACTGATGTATTCTTCAGTTGATTAATGAGTTATTATTTAGTGAATTAATTAATAATTAATTCACACCACTCTCACTAGTGTATCAATCAGTTAGACTAGATACAACTAGCTCAACTGTGTCTAACTGAGTTAAACTGAACACAACTCCACCAACTACTTCTACAACTCCACCAAACTCTGTCACATGAGTTCTAACTGAAGTCTCCATGCAATAGCTCCACTAAACCCTCAGGAATAGCATAATTCCTTCTGTCAGCTCCCGTGCCACATCTGTGCACTTAACTGAAGTGCTCCAAGAGAATAAGATAATGTTTAGAGTCCAAATATTATTAAGAGCTAATAATATTCGACATATCTATTTTTAGACTAGCAATCTAAAAATAGATTCCGCCCAATATGTCTAAAAATAGAAGTCCATCTATTTTCCAACTTGACCAACCATCCACAAATAGCATCCTGCAACTCATAGAATATGATCAACATGTCTAAAAATAGACTTTGCGCCAAAAATCACTGTGTGGCCCCCACCAATAGTTTAGGTGATCACTTTCCAACTAGGATCGGGAATGATGTTTCAGGATGCCTCCTTCACTGTTTCTTGTTGCAATCTTCAACACTCCCTCTCAACAAGAAAGGAGTTTCTTTGCATGCGACATGCAACTCCATGCATTCGCCCTGCAACCTTCACAAGCGCCATGCAACTCCATGCATCTGCTCTACAACTCCTCTAAAATTGAATAGGCTCCAGACAACTCAATCAGTTTGATGCATCTATCATAAAATTCTTCGAATTTTGCTGGGTGCAACTGCACATGTCATCAGGAACCACTGCGCTGTTGAACTCTTGCACCCATGCACTCTACTTCTTGTCAACTCGGTTCGCGCTCCGGTATCAAATGATGTCACTTTGATACGCATCAATCCCAGCGATCATGCTGCTGGCTGCTGTGTTGTGGGCACCTCGTAGCCAGGTTCAATTCATGAGATCCACACCATCTCATGAATCCTGCCCAGAAATCCCCCCTTGGGATTATTCATGCATGTTGCCCCACCTCTCACCTGGTGGTATAGCTTCATGCACTCCCTCTGCCCATCTGGCACGAAATTTCTCTGCATGAGTGGTTTCTTGCACTCCATGATCCTCTTCTTGTGGCTGCTCCACATCCCGAGGTTCACTGTTACCTGCCTGCAAAACTTGCTCCCTCTCAAGCATTAGTTGCATGTCTTTCTTGCACTTCCCAACAGTAGGAAGCTCCATAGACATCCCATCTACTTCAAGTCTATAGAGATTCTTGTGCATCTCCAGTTGTGGCTGCTCCACAACCTTCCGAGACTGCTTCTCACGCTGCATGTTGAGAGGCTCCCTCTCAACCACCAAGTCACTAACCTCTGCTTTTCTCTTCAAAGCTTTGCATGCATCTTGTACCTCAGTGCATGTAGATTCTTGGCTCGCGCACATTGTAATTGTCCCATCGTCGCAAAATTTTCTAACAAAAGAGCTGATTTTAAATCGACGATATCTCCCCTCATCGACTCGATTCATGAGTATTTTCAATTTGGGTATTTTTCTGGGAATCAAAATAATTATTTTCTATAAAAAAAATTCTGGAAATTCATATTCTCTACAAACTGGCACTTTTAATTCCGCTCTCATTCCATGTAGAACATCCTATATACAATCTGATAACATGTAGGAAATTATATACAATATGCATGTATATATCGATTTCTCGATCTCTATTTAACAAAATCTGGAAATCGCTTCCACTATAATTCTTGAAAATTTAATCAACAATTGCAAAACACATGAAGGCAATAAAAACACATATGATTGTTTGCGAGAAAGCATGAATCTAGTATATATTATGTATCATGGAATCATATGGCAATCCTCATACAAAGCTTATCACAAGCTCTCAGTACAGTACAATCGTCATACACTAATCAGGCCCAATCTTGCAAATCCATGCACCGATCTTTGCCACCTGCTAGCCTACCTCCACTGCACAATCCAAGCTAATTACAAATACCAATTCAATGTAATCCCACTCTCATTGACTGAATTATTATCATTGGAAACTCCAATGTATATGTAGATGCAATTCATGCATCACTACTAGTCACAATAGATAGTCCATCTTGCCTTTTCACCTATCTCTCCACTGAAACTGTCCATGCATTGTAGTTAACTGATGTATTCTTCAGTTGATTAATGAGTTATTATTTAGTGAATTAATTATTAATTAATTCACACCACTTTCACTAGTGTATCAATCAGTTAGACTAGATACAACTAGCTCAACTGAGTCTAATTGAGTTAAACTAAATACAACTCCATCAACTACTTCTATAACTCCACCAAACTCTGTCACATGAGTTCTAACTGAAGTCCTCCATGCATTAGCTCCAAAAAGCCCTCAGGAATAGTGTAATTCCTTCTATCAGCTGCTGTGCCACATCTATGCACTTAACTGAGGTGCTCCAAGAGAATAAGATAATGTTTAGAGTCCAAATATTATTAAGAGCTAATAATATTCGACATATCTATTTTTAGACTGGCAATCTAAAAATAGATTCCACCCAATATGTCTGAAAATAGAAATCCATATATTTTTTCAACTTGACCAACCATCCATAAATAGCATCCCACAACTTATAGAACATGATCCATATGTCTAAAAATAGACTTTGCGACAAAAATCACTTGTGTGGCCCCCACCTAGTTTAGGTGATCACTTTCCAACTAGGATCAGGAATGATGTTTCAGGATGCCTCCTTCACTATTTCTTGTTCCAATCTTCAACAATATATATATATATATATATATATATATATATACCTTGTGATTCAATTTCTTCACTTGAATTTCTTTCAACATTTTCACCATCTCTTTCAAAATTTTGTATCTCATCATCAATGTTTTGAGGAATATCTCTCTTTGTTTACATTGCAAAATATTTTTCAAATTAATTCATCAAATAAAAGTTAAGCTTCACATTTTACACTAGGAAAATTTTAACTATATCAAAATCATAATATTTACATTTACATACTTGCTTCAACTTCTAGTTGAGGTTGATTTTCCACTTCAACATTCGAGAGTGCTTCTATCTTTCTTTTGTGAGATTGTCTCATCTCCTCTCTACGTTCCTCAAGGTTTCTTTTTCGATCATATTTTCTCATACAATTCCTTCGATTTCCCATGATAATAGAGTATGAAGTTCAAAAAATTTCCTTCAAAAATTTAGACAAAAACACAATTAAAAAAACATCACAAAAGATTTAATTTAAAAAAAACTCATTTTAAAAATTTTGCAAAACATACATACTCCAATCCAAAACACTTACTTTAAAAAATCCGAGAAAAAAATGTTTTATAAAAATGAAACTAAGCTCAAATATTTACTTCCAAGTCCTACAAAAAAATTTCATTTAAAAAGTTAGACAAAAACTCATTTTAAAAAATCATTATAAAAGATTTACTTCAACCCAAAACACGTACTCTAAAAAAATGTCACTTCAAAAAATACCTCCAAAAAATGTCCATTGAAAATTAATTCCAGCTTCTTAAAAAATGCCACTTTAAAAAATACTTCAAAAAATATCACTTTAAAAAATACTTCCAAAAAATGTCCAAAAAATGTCCTTTCGAAATTAAGCACAAATCCATACTTTCAAAAAAAATGAAGCCCAAATCCACACATTCAAAAAAAATGAAGCCCAAAAAACATCCAAAAAATGTATCACATACCTCCAAGAAATTTCCTTTGAATGTACCTCCAAGAAAAGTCCTTAAACCCAAAACAATCTTTTGCAAAAAAATTCTTTGAATGTACCTCCAAGAAAAGTCCTTAAACCAAAAAAAATTCTTTGCAAAATTAGACAATTCGTTGCAAAATCAGACCAAGACCTTTGTAAAATCAGACCAAATAACACTTTAAAAATTACTTCAAAAAATACCACTTTAAAAAATACTTCCAAAAAATGTCCTTTCGAAATTAAGCCCAAATCCATACTTTAAAAAAAAATGAACCGCAAATCCATACTTTCAAAAAAAATGAAGCCCAAAAAACATCTAAAAAATGGATCACATACCTCCAAGAAATGTCTCAAGAAATGTCCTTTGAATGTACCTCCAAGAAAAGTCCTTAAACCCAAAACAATCTTTTGCAAAAATGTTCTTTGAATGTACCTCCATGAAAATTCTTTAAACCAAAACAGTTCAATTCTTTGCAAAATCAGACCAAAACCTTTGTAAAATCAGACCAAATGTGAGAAAATATGCAAAAATAATGAACGATTTCATGGCAATTTATATTGCCACGAAATTTTTTTTTGGAGGGGTTCCGTGGTATTTTCCAGCCGAAGGAAAATTGGGTAAAAGTTCAGCCAAACTTTTGAAAAAAAGTTCGGCCGAACTTTTATGTCGTTAGACTTGACGGGTCATCGGCGCAGAAAAGAATTTAGCCGAACTTTTTTTAAGAGTTCAGCTGAACTAATGCGTCAGAAATTACGCAGGTCCAAGCTCTGGATACGTATCTGCAACTTTGGACTAATTAAACTCCTTGAAACATTCTAAATTAACTTTCGGAACCAAGACAAGCATTTTCAAAATTGAATCTACTTTTAGGAAATATAACTTTTATGGAATTTCATAAATATTTACTAATTTTAATTAATTTTGTAATAAAATGGGTACAAACAATTTCTGAAGGTCATTATGATTCAGTAAAATCATAATTTTGTATCTTCCAAAATACATTGTAAAAAAAATTGAAAAAATTATGGTGCATTACATTTGTCCGTCGTCTTTAATGGGTAGTTTTTAGATTTTTAGTTTATAACTTATATGTTAAGGAATTTCTTACGTCGTGAAACATATTCAAAATATGCAGTTTTTTCATATTGGACCAGTTCAAAAAATTCTAGTAATTATGATATGCATCCGTTGGCTTTGTAAATATGACGAAACCACAGTAGACTCTGTCTAGATTGTTGTAACACATTTTGTTTCTCAAAAACACAAAGTTTCAAAGAATACAACATTTCATATTAACATGAATTCTCATGAATCCTTTGATTGCTGAACAACACACACTCAAAGAAACGCTAAGTTGACATATCAAATCTGTATAAAAAAATTCCAAAAAATAATTAATAGAAAGCTAATGAAATTTTTGCCAACTTTTATTTTTATCGCAAAATGAAATTCTAAACAGAAAAATTGTTTTAGCTTGCAGAAAGTTGAAGAACAGAAAAAAAAATGAAAGTTTTTTCTCAAAAAAGGGCAAAAAGTGTAACCCAACTTCACATTTTCACCCCTTAGCTAGTTATTTTCGGCCTCTATTTTCTTCTTGCTGAAGGCAAATTCAATTGCATCTCCATCTTCCTCATTTATCCACATGAAGTCTTTTTTTATGTTTGTCCAAATTTTTAAAATGTTATTTCCACTCTTTAGAAGTACTTGTACTGAGATCTTTATAGTACTTTATGGTCCATCATGACGCTGATCCACCCAGATATTCTCTCCATGATTCATCCTCAGGTATGGTATAGAAAGACAATACACGTCCATTTTTCTGGGTTTCCTTGAAAATAGGAGTAATGAATTCAACAAGAAATGAAGGAATCTTGAGTAGAGATGACTAGAAAGAGTTTATGAAGTTGATCAACAATCCTTTTATGTGTGAACCATCATGATCCTTATTTGTTATAATCATAAGATTTCCATATCTTATAGATTTGACACTGTCATATTCCTTTCCATGCTACAGACCAAGGATTTTCTTGATATGTTGAATCTCAGCATTTTCCATTATCTGTTTATGGCTTACTTTCCTTACATTCAACAACCTACCTCTGAGGGGAAACACACCATAATTATTTCAACCAACAACAAACAACCCTTCCATTGCAAGGGCTTTGGCTAAATCTCCCCCAGTTAAAATTAGAGTGCATTTCTCATGATTCTTGCTTCTTGCATCATTTGCATCATCACTTGGTGATACCAGTAAACCTTTGTCTCTTGGTTCCATCATTTTTCTTAATATCCTTGCTCTGTTTGAAGTCTACCCATGATAATATGTTCTCAACAACTCCACATTTAGTAAATTTCTTCAAAAACTCTTGAGAGATTTCACACTTTGAACCAAAGTTGTTATGACAAGTTGTCAGTGTCTCCTTGGGTTGGGATTCAAATGCAGGATTGTCAATCAAAGAATTGAGAAGATCCATAAATGATTCTTGATTGTGTGTGCTTTCACCGCAGTTATCTTTTTATTCTTATTTAAAATGTTCATCACATGGGTTTTTATCTGGTTTGCTACTAAATCAACTTGGGAACCACCTTTAATGGTAGCTATTCCATTAACAAGGCTTACATGTTACCTACTTTCCTACATGTACATTAAAATTCACAGTCAAAGTTTGGTGTGTTATAGCTACAAAGGGATAAATTATAATAGGCTTCACATATTTTTTTTAGGAATGCTAGCATACCAAAATTACCTTCTTTCTATGAGAAAAACAAGTTGGAATGGTGTTGTGACTATTGGGGTAAATCTACAAGATGAAATGGTGAAGTGACTATTATAGGTAAATCTGAATTGAATTATAGAGTCCCACTCTTTCAAAATAAATTTTATCAGCATCTATCTTAGTTTTCATGATATAGAAGAAGAGGTATTGTAGTAGAAAATTGACATTGGATGGATGGTTGTTGAATTCAGGTCCAACTGTGCTATTGATGCAACTCTTTTTATCATAATACCATATGCATGTGTCCAATGTTTGGCAATAGTAGTGCCCAATTTCACAGGAACAATCTACCAAGTATAGACTCTGAGAAGAATTTTATAATCTCAAACACCTCCTTTTGAGACTCATTGAATTTTAAGATGACCGCAAAATCTATAAGGTTGGGCAGTTTTTCACGAATACCTCCCTTGTAGTAGTGGACAAAAAATAAAAAAACGTTTTGAAAATCACCTGCAGCATGGGTTTTCATTTCTTTACTGCCATTTTGCAGGAAATTATCTAGTTTACTATAGAATATCTTGTCATTTGGGCTTATGAAATGTCTCTTATTTGTAATTTTAAATATTTTTCACTTAATATGATGCCTTTGAAGATGAATTTGAAAAACCATGTCTTGGTACTGCCACCTTACCTTTCCATTTTTTTGGAATCCTATCCTACCATACTCTTTGTGTCCCATCATTTTCATATGTTTACATGTCACATCTACTAGATTTGTTGGCCTCTTAACTCATAGGCTCTCCATCCTAACCACACAAACACTTTGACATCAAATATACCTACACATAAGCACGCAGGCCTTAGTAGCATAGAAAATACCTCTACACACATGCCTCATAGTACCCATATCACCAGCGTATTAACAATGTGTACAAGTACATACAAGGGTCATCTTGGGTTTGTTCCAGTTTTCATGCATAATATTATGTTATCTTTCTCATTATGTTTGTGCGTTATTAAATAATTATGGTATCAATATCAAAGGCTGGTGGCATCACCCAATTGGGTGGTTCGAGGAATTTGCAAATGGTATCAAAGCCCAATTTGCAACAATGAGCATGTATGGGCCAAAGACAAAGAATGCTAGCGAAAAATGTTAATAATTTTTGAGGACATATATCATTCAAAGAACAATGTATGGGAGATGGATGCAATTTTTTTGACAAAATGTGACAATGAGATGTAGTTTGCTAGAATACCTTTATTTTAGGGTATGCAGAGAATGGGTGTGTTGATGAGTCTTTGAAGTTATTTGAGGAAATGGTGAAACCAAATTGCGGTTTCAATGACAATTATTATACCCAGAGTGGAAATATTGAGGAGAAAGGTAAATGTTTGATAAAATGCATAAATAAATTCCCAAAATAACCGTGTGAGATGATCAACATAATCTAAGAAAATTACCAAAAACACTTATACAATAGTCCACTCACAATTTTTCATCTTGCAAATTAAAGAATGCAAGGACTTGGAGTTGCAATGGCAAGCAAGTCCCTAACATCCCACCGTGCATTTACTGTAGGTCTACATTATGTACCAAAGGACCCTTATATTCAAGCAAGTGAGAATGTGCATCCACACTTCAGTGGGAATTCCAAAAAGGATTTCTCCACTGATTTGAGAAAAATTTTAGAGGAAAGAATGTTTACCAAGAGTAACATCTTTTTCCAGATGCAACAAGCAAGCATAAAACTCAATCCAAACACAATTTCATGTCTCCTCCATGCATATTCCATATTAGTAGCTCTACAAAAGACAAGAGAGATTCATAGCTAGGAAATCATGAGGGAACTCCAATCAAATGCTAATGTGGGATGTGCTCTGATAAACATGTATGCCAAATGTGGAAATGTTGAGATTACACCCAGGTTTTCTTATGATTTATTACCTAGGGTATTTAAAGTTAGTTCACTACATATCCATTGTTGCTTTTCAAATATTAATTTCAATTGAAAAGAATATTCAAATGGATTCCTTATATGTTATCCTGGTGTTGCATGGTCTTAAGTTTAGTGAAATTTTTAGTTGGAAGAAGCATCAAATATTGCAAAGAGGGTATTTCATTGTATGCAAATGTTGAATTTAACACTTACAAATACTAATTCGTTGCAACTTAGGTTTTAAGCTAGAAAAGCGCGGGGCTCAAATGCAATGCAATGTTCTAAGAATTGTTGCAAAAATGCTTATTCGGGAAGGCAAAAGCTATTTTATCACTACTTCGGTAGTTGGCTCGGAATCTGACTCGGACTTGAACAATATACTAAAGTTTATAGTTCATTCAGTACTGACTCAGACTTGAAAAATACTCTAGAGTATAGAGTTCATTCAGGGCTAACTTGAGCTCAAGGATTTTTTGATTTACCGAGTTAGTCCCAAGTCTAACTCAAACCTTTACTCTTTGGCCACGTTGTGTTGCCAGCCCTCACTCAAGTCATCCAAATATGGTAACTTATTTTCCTTTTAATTTTCAAATTAATTTGGTGGGAGGCATGCCCATCTCCATTATGAGAATATTTCAATGGAACATAGTCTGCTTACAATTACCGAGAGCACCCTTGGATAAAAAACTGTGACTGGTGCTATTTAATCTGGCAAGTTATCCCAGGACTTGAAGTAGGCCCCATCTTCCATCTACATGGAGGCCTCTTTGTACAGGTTAAGACATCCCACTTGCACAGATGAGATGGTCTATGAAAGGTGAAGTGTGTCTTTAGGGAATTTGAACCTTGGCTATAATGGGATGCACACCCTTTTTACTATGAAAACAAGACCCTACTAACTGAATTTGGTAACTTTGAGTTTCTGGTTTTCACCACATTTGATAACTTTTGGTTTCTGGTTTTCACAATATTTGGTGACTTTGGGATTTATGGGTTTCACAAAAGAATTGAAATGTTTTTTTTTTCAGAATATTGGGTTTGCAAAACTAGAGTAACATTATCATACTGCATTTTTCTACTGGAATCCATTTGGTTTCTCTTTAAATAACACCATTGTAATGCTTAATTTCCAAGTTCTATTATCATTCTTACAAAACTGATAGAGCATTGTCAGATATGATATCTCAGTTGGAACTTGATAAATTGGGGTCTCTTCCAACAAGATGAATATTTGTCAGTGTGATGTTTTGGCTTCTGCTTCTCAATGTTGGAACATGTGCGGGAGATCACTTATTACAATTTCTGCCAATCAGAAGCCTCTATCTTTATCACGACTTGCCACACTAGTACCAGTTCATTACAACAACATTTTTTATGCTAATTGAGCCAACCTTTCTAGCAACTTTTATTTCTTGTACATTTTTGGCAAATTGTTTAAGGAAGGGGGAGATTTTGCACTATGGATTTCTTACCCTGTTACAAGACTAGAGAAAATATTGTTTCATTTCTCATTCTTCCTAGAACAATAATGTTTGTTGAAGCATTTGGTGTTGTCTTTGGAATATTTTTTGTTATAGTTCTTGTCCAGATCAGTTGGGATTGAAGAAAGATTCTAGAAGTCATTTCTTGGCCAATTTGTCATTGAAAGTAAAGGTCATTTGATTATAATTCCGTACGAGTTCATTTCTGCCCTCTCTCTTCTATTTGATTTAGTTAAAATTTATTTAATGGAATGAAAAATCATCTTATTGCAATCCTGGTCTTATGTTATTTTAGTCCATTGTTGGATGAAAAGTAGTCCTTTATTGTGCATAACAATAACAAAGAAATGGTATAGATGTATTGTAATATTGCTCTGATTGGAGGCCTTTATGGATACCAAAGCACACAATTCTTTCACTAATTAGATAAAGCTAGCATCCAATTTTTGCAAGGAGGAATTAATTCAAACGTCTTTGGGATTACCAAATTTGGAGAATTTAAATGCCAAGTTACAACATATATAACTAAGAACAAGACACTCTTCATATAAAAGCATGCCTCAAAGATAGAAGACAACTTGTTTCATGAGCCACTACATTAAGTATTTTTGGAGTTGGTGTAGCTACTGGTCTACAATCCAAAATGGGCATAAGAAAACATTTATAGTTTTCAATTGCTTAAAGTGAAATTTATGAGGCTTTTCTACTTGGATATTTTTCAAAAACACCTAGACCAGAAGCTAAAGAGCGCTCATATTTTATTAGGTAGAATTATGAGCAATAACTCTTGATCGAACATAAACACATCTTTCCCTCAAATATGAGTTCATATTTTTCAATCTAAGCCTTTAGAAATAAATTGAATCATGTACTAGAGTGACTATGGGAATACACAGAAGGAACAGGTCATTGGTTAAGACAAAGGGAGTATTACTACTATGGACAATGTTCCTTGAACGTATGGCACAACCCAGTTTTACAACCAATTCAATGTTTACCTAATAATAGTAGGACTTATCCAATGAGACAACTTATTAAGCCTATGCTCGACCACTTGACACAATATGAAATAAATGCCAAGAAAATTGCTACTACTAGAGAAGGCAAAGTTTCCCTCTTGTGTCCAGTTTTTTATAATTTCAAGAATAAGAAGGCAGGTCATGTATTCCGTAATTTTGTAAAATTCAGAAAAATGCAATCAGTCACACAGGAATGTAATACAAATGATTCATGACTTTTACCCTTATTCATGAGAAATTTACCAAACAGTAAAGTTACATATGACCCTATTAGGGGCATGGTGCCAATATTTTGATAAATTTTGTTGTCTTCTTGTGACAATCTCCCTTGTTAAAGAGCAATGTGTAAATAGTAATGTTAAGCAGGTAGATGATCTCTTAAGAGTGCCACATGGCAATTTGTTTTCATATGTACAAGATTCCTGATTAGAAAATCCTGAAACCCTAATTTGGTATGCTTGCATTCAGTTGCACAACCCCCAATCACAAAACGTGAAATTGGTTTCAGAACCCCCAAACAAAAAAGTTTTTTTTTTACATATCAATTCATTTTCATCGATATTCCAACATTTCACCAACGTCGATCTTGTGACGAATGTCCGGTCAGGTCAGTATTGCAACGAATGTCCGGTCAGGTTGGTATTGCGACAAACATAATTTAACGCCGGTCTTGTAATGAATGTTTGGTCAGGTCGGTCTTGCGAGTAAAATAATTTAACGTCGGTCTTCCAACAACTATTTGGTAACATCAGTCTTGCGACACATGTTTGGTTACGTCGATCTTCCGACAAATATTTTGTCACCTCGATCTTGCAACGAAAATATTTTAATGTTGGTCTTCTGACGAATACATAAACGTCGATTCTAGTGTTGTTGGTCGTTGGAAGAGTGATGATTACAAATGTCGGTTATGGTGTTGTTGGTTTTCGGAAGAGCGATGAAGTTTAAATCGTCGGTAGAGAGATGAATGTTGAAACGTTGAAAGAGCGATGGCCAGTTTGAGACATCAGAATTGCGACACTTCCAAAAAACGTCGGAATTAGTGTTGCTCTATTGACAGTTAACTCAAGTGTCTGAATTGTGACGCGATTACAAATGACAATTTTCCCCACCTCAAAATGTCACTCTTGGGACGCCTATGTGTCACAAGAGTGACATTTTGGCCGTCAGAAATTGGTCCAAATGTGCTAGTGAGAGAAATAGGATAAGAATATAGTGCAGCTTCAATTAGAGGAAGCCTTGGAATAACTGAAGCACAACAACCAGAGCCTTCAAGAAAATGATGTTGAATTAAGGAGGCTTATACAAGAAGAGAAAGCAAATAATCAGAGACTGCAGCTTTAGCTACGAGCCACGGAAGAGGCTTTGGAGGAATTGAAGTGCAACAAAGGCCTGAAGAAGGCATCATCATCTGTTTTTGAATCGACATCCGAGGTAAACAATGTTGATATTTCTTCAATTTCATCTTCACATGCTATCATTTCTATGGGAAATGTGGAGATACCCATTACAGGAACTAGCATGATACTCCTCACCAAGATGGGATACAAGGGAGGAGGACTTGGCATTAATGGCCAAGGCATGATTCAACCATTGGAGGTCGTGCAGAGACCTTGATTCAAAAGTTTGGGATACACTGAAGGACATTGCTCAATGGTGTCAAAAGTTCCCAATCCATGGTTGAAACAATTGGGGAAAGATAATTATGGGAACAAGTCACCATCATCCTATGACAACGCACATGGATGCGAAAGTGCTGAGGCAAGCTCTCGTCAACATGATCGCACCAGAGACAACCGAGAAAGGTATAACAAGTCTCAACATTCTAGTGTTAATTTTGATTACAAACATGTCGCTAACAATGAACATAGATCATGGCATCATAAAACATTTAGTTTTTATGGATTACATAACCATGTGTTTTCTAAGTGTTGGAAAATAATGGCAACAGAAAGGAGGATGAGCAGTGAAATGCCTTCTCCACAGCAGGAAAAGAAGAAGGTAAAGTCGATCTAGAGGATGAAGACTCATTCCAGTCGTTGTGACAGAAGTGGCCATCAAAGAGCCACGTGATCGAGGCTCCATACAAAGCAACACCTTAAGGACAAAGCGTCAGTGCAGGAGCTAGTTGAGACAACTGTTCGACAAGTGAATGCGCCACAAACATATGACCCATTCACTTTGATAAGTGAGAGAATTTTTTTCTAGGTGTGGTAGAGTGACATGGCCTTACTGTGTAAATAATATGTCGCATTTAAAATGTAAAAGTGATGATGTGTTTTCCATCACTTGTTCAACAAAAATGATGTTTTGGCCTTGTATTGGTAGCTAGGGTATTGATCCCATTTTAATATAAAATTGACCACCTAGTATGTGTTGTAAAATCGTGGCAAGTATGGAATTCTTGGGTCATATATTGGTCGCTTAGTTAAGAATTTAATTTGCAAAATATTGTACTACATGGTTGCAGAAGATGCAAGTGTCGACTCATCACTTATGGCTCTAAAGGACAAAGGTGAAGGAGAATGAAGGGTGACCTTTCAGGACATGTGTGGTGCAGACAAGGTACAAAGCAGCTGTAGAATATGTTCATGATTTTGGTGGACCAAAAGCTCCACGCTGGGGAGGATTGATCCAGGTGGCTCTAGACACCCTTAGGAGACCAAGAGGGTTAATGATAGGTAAAAATTCAAAGTGATCAGATTTCTCTCAAACTAGGTTTAGGTTGAAGTGCTCATCGTCCTGATTCCAATAGTGTGAATGGATCTCAAATTCAAACCCGTATGGAGAAGTTAGAGCAAGTCAAAGTTTTGGTCAAAGTTTGGCAGTGGGCTAGGTTTAAGTGTCCCATAAATTCACCGTCAACTGGCAGGGACAACTCCCGAAAATAGGAGAAATTGTGGCCTCATTGATTTTCCCAATGACCATGATTTTTGTTAAGTTTAAAAATAGCCATTACTGGTTTAAAAAAAAAAAATATTAAAAAAAATGGGGTGGCAGGCCATGACCCTCATCACTCCCATCGGACCATGTCATAACCATATTACAAAAATCAAAATTTTGGGTCGGTGGGCCATGATCCTCGCTAAACCCCAGGAACCCCATGGTACATACACCAAAGACCACCACATATGAGCGGTGGGCGAGCCACCTCCGGTGGACCCGGTCCATGCCCCACCGAATATGACACCATATATATGGGCCGGCGGGAATCGAACCCACTCGGCCACAAAGGCTGGCCCACTCCACAGGCGACCCAATCCAATATGCAATGATGAAACCATATTTAAAAAATGCCACCACACCATGCGCGTCGTGCTAAGACGTCCACAACACGGTTAGGGCCTCCGTTACAACGACTCTAAAAACTAAATGATGTGGTTTCAAAAATATATATAACATCGTGCCATTTTACAAAAACAGAAGGTCGGTGGGGTTGGAACCCCCAACCTCCACATTATCAAATCCGCCCACAACCAACGCGCTAAGCTATAACCTGGTGAACTCTACCCAGCTTCATAAATTCATTTCCGCAGTACACCAAGCAGAGGAGGCCAAGTAGAACAAGGCGAACTAGAGCAGATTTTGAAGAAGATTTTTGCAAGTTTGGGACCGTGAGCCAGGCCAAAGAGGAATCATACTGGCATGCTTTTCGAGACAAAAGATTTTTGCAGAAAATATTCCTTGATGCCTAAAATATTCCATGGGGAGGTAATTTTTATTTTTGTCATAATGATATGAATTTTACAGTCATTTTAACCAGAATTTTGTAGGGAATGCGATGGTAAAGCCAGAATGGCCATCTGAGTAGCATATTTGGAGATTTCCTACAAAACAGAATCTTATGGAATCTTGAGGGAATCAAAATATTCCTTGAGGCCCAAAACTTACTGGAGTCCATTTTCGACAAATTTTATGTGTATTTTACACCTCTCGGTGAAAGGAGCTCAATGGTGATGCCTATTTCAGTAGCATAACTCCCCATTTTCTAGTCAATTTACAGATTGGAGTGACGGTGTCCGATTATTATGTGTGGAAATTCGATTATATGCCCCTCAACGCCACGCGTTCGATGGTACAGCCAGGTTCAACAACTGAGAATCCGCTTCTTCAGCCAGCTTCAGGGGTTGAGGTATATGCAGTTGATCATGTGCCTCTTTTTTATGTAAGATGTATTATGACTTCTAGATCCTTGCTTGATGCAAGTGTGGGATGTTGTTTATACTTCATGTGAGATTATGTCATACTGATAAGAGGTCCATTGTGAGTGAGAGTTCCTGTAGTAGAACATCTCATGGAGAGAAAAGCCACTCATGTTGAGGGCACATCCTTGCATGAACATCATCCATGTACATCTTCCCATTTCCAGCACTATATGAAGCAGCCTACCCCATTTTGACACCGAGCTCGGAGACGTAATCCACACTGGGTGAACTCCGTTATAAAAGTCTCGTGTTTTATGTTGTTGATGGTTGTCTTGTTTCTCTTCTTTACAACATGAATATGTGTCATTTTATTCTCTTTTAAAATTCAATTCTAATAGCATCACAGAAGTAAAATATCATGGGTAAATCCAGTAGCTGACTTGTTCGAATCACTCTTTCCTATTGATTTTTGTGCTTAGATGAAATAATTACTTCGAAACTCCTAACCCTCAAAATCTAGTCAATGACTTCAACTTCGACAACTCTCACCAAATAAAGTGGATCATAGTTACTCTGGTTATTGTGTCCAAGAACCCTCATGTGTCTTTATTTTCCTTTCCATAGGATTTTGTTAGGTACCTATAATACTAGTGTATCCCCTTATTGTTGTTAGAGTAGCCCCCTTATTGTTATTTTTGTACCCCTATAGACCCAATATTGTTATTATTGTGCCCCATAAAAGCCGCTATTGTTATTTTTGTGCCCTTACATTATTATTGTTAGGTCGGCTAAGATTATATTGTGATGATAGTTCATGCCACTCATACTCAAATGAGGAATTGGAGAATTGGCAGAACCACTTGCATGAAGTCTCAACACTACGCTGCAACCGAGTCACCAGATCTCTATGGTATGCACCCTTTGAGTACAGGAACTACCTTATTATGAGGGTATAGGTAGTGTCACTTGGTTCTTAGATGAGTTTGAAAAGGTTTTTCCAGAGACACAACGGTTCCATGCGCTTCACTTAGCTCTGCACTCATCTCCATCATGTTGGTGGGAGACACACAAGGACAACTTGACGAATTGGTAAGAATGTACCCATATGATGCAAATCCGCTTTAGAAAAACCAATACCTTATTAGAAGGAACCTATGCAAGCATAGAATATCTGCTCATACATTTATCCAGGTATACTGCATCTTGGGGATAAGAGCCGCAATTAGGATGGGTTCATACATTTGTCCATACTTTAAGTCAGATTTCTATGAACTGGTACCTAGAGGTTGAGCTGCGATGAGGCACGATGGAATAGGTTGCACTACAAGAAATATTGGTGTTAACGTCCAGGTTTGAGAATGGATTCCCATGCATCAAGATTTACATACACACGATCCAAGATGTGGTCTTTAACATGAGAGAGACACCAGAAGTGTGATCCTTACCATCATGGGATGTGTAGATAAAGGATATAGTTGACTGCAGGAATATGAATTTTGAAGGAAGACCCCAGAAACATCAATATCCCTAAGTCCAAAGGCCAATGCGCAGTTGTTGGGCCTCTTCTTAAGGTGCCAGATGTGACTAAACCCATGAAGATTAGGCAAGTCAACAACAGACTCCTCCTTTCCTTCTGAATTTTGAATTTTTTAATAATAATGTGCACAATTTCTTGGTAGATTCTGTTGGAATCATGATTTTCATTAGACCGAAAACCACAGGCATTAGTGTCTACTACAATCGCCAGAGTGAGGATCCATGAGAGGCGGTTATTTCATGTCGTGAAACACACGGGGAGCATTGAACCCAATATCCAACAGATTCAAGGGCGTATTTGAACATAATTCCCTTTTCAGTTTGTCTAAAATTAAATATTTCGCCTCAAAATTCTATTGTTTATATTTTTCAACTTGATAGAACCAAAGTCAAGTTATTAGGAGAAATGAACTGTGTTCTCATGTGACTCTCTTCTAACTCAAAAGTATATCAAATAATTGATATACTAGTTGTTGATATTCCTGATTTTTAAGGTTTAATTATTAGTAGAGATTGGTCTGAAAAGCTCCATGGTTACTTCACCACAGAGTGGTATCATATGTGGCTTCCTTTCAATGGGAATCCAAATCAAATTCAAATTGACCGAGAAAATCATATGAAATATTCAATGACTGATTTTGAAGAAGAGAATGAGCTAATGGTCTTTACCAACAATATCCTTAAAAAATACTCTGCTGAATCATTCTTGGGTATTTTTAATGCACAAGAATCTCCACTTTTTATCAACTATGTTACTTCTCAAGTCGACAATTTTTCATAGACAAATTCTTCCAAATGTGTAAATATTGTAGAAAAATCATTACTTAAATGTTTATTTTGGACTTTGTATTTTGATGGCTCTAGATCCAATAATGGTGTAGGAGAAGGTTGTATATTAACAAGTCCATAAGGAGAAAAAACAATGGTAGCATGTAGATTATAGTTTGAATGCACAAATAATACTACTGGGTATGAGGCACTGGTCCAAGTATTGTATAAAGCAATAGATATGGATGTCAAATATCTTCAAGTGTTTGGAGACTCCAAATCTATTGTAAAATAGGTGAGAAACACCATTCATTGTGTTTCTGCTCATTTGAAGCATTATCAATCTCTTTTTCAAACCCTCACTTCTCATTTTTTGGCGCTTAACATTTATCATATCCCAAGACTTCAAAATTCTAGCACCAACCATCTAGCTAATGTAGCATCTAGACTCATACCACCTGAGGATTATAGTCCACATAGGTTTTCCATTGAATTAATTTTTGACCATGCATTCCAAACAATGTCACCAATTGGCGTGTGTTCAATGATAATGAAGACATTTTAAGATTTTTAACATCTGAAGGATCATATGATGATCAAATAATTGATGAGGATGAACACGAGACACAGTTAAAACATAAATTTGAAGAAAATTCTCTACCTAAATCTGTGGTTAAACTTGAAGATCTTTGTGACCTAAAGGACAGATTTAAGAAGGTTACTAACTCCAAACTTCAAAGTTCAACCTTGAGGTTTAAACTAGTAAACCTTGGAATTGATCTCAAACCCTAAAACATCAATCTATGGCCTCTCACCAGATGAGAGATTAGATTTCATTCATTTATTACAAATATATAAGAGTGTTTTCGCTTGGAGCTATGCATATCTTAGAACATATGCTACCTTCATTATTCAACACACTATTCCAATGATTTCCAATGACAAACCTGTTCAACCAAAATTAAGGAAGATTCACCCCAATCTAGAAAATCAAATAAAGACTAAGCTGAATAAAATCCTTAAAGAAAAAATTACTTTTCTTGTTAAGCATTCCAAATGGGTCTCAAACTTAGTGCCTTTCAGGAAGAAGAATGGTGACATACACATTTTTATTGATTTTATAAATATGAATAAATATTTTCAAAAGGACAATTTTCCTTTACCACCCATGGAAAAAATATTACAATCAGTAGCAGGTTCTGAACTCGTGTCTTTCCTTTATGGTTTCTTAGGATATAACCAAATCCCGGTTCATCCAGATGATAGGTTAAAAACTATGTTCAGGACCAAATGGGGAACTTATGCAGATCAAAAAAATAATTTTGGTTTAATAAACATAGTGGAAACCCTCCAATTCCAAGGAAATATATTTTAGAGGTATGATAAACAAAAGTTTTGTTGTTTACTTAGATTACATAACAATTTATTCCAAGAAAATAAGCAATCATTTTCACGATTTAAAACAGATCTTTAAACATTGTAAAAAGTATGGAAATTCATTAAATCCTAAAAAGGCTTACTTCACTCTTAGTGAAGGAAAAGTTTTAGGATTTATCGTATCCAAAGAAGGAATTTTCATTGATCCTAAAAGGATTAAGGCAATCTCTGAATTCTCTTTTCCCCATAATAAGAAATAAATGCAATCTTTCCTAGGAAAAATAAATTTTGTCAAGATATTTGTTCCTTATTTTTCCCAAATTGTTCTTTCATTACAAGCCATGATCAATACAATCTCAGTTTTAAAATGGAGTCACAATGAAAGAGAAGCTTTCGATTCAACCAAACAAGTCATTATAAATTTTCCCTCTCTAATTGTTAGAAAATCATAAACTATAGAGAAATGGAACACATAAAAATATGTGGAAATACAAACACAGAAAACATATCAAACAAGAGAGATAGAGATATATGTGGTTCACCCAAATTGGGCTACATCCATGGAGAAAAATCTAGTCCTTCCTTTATATTATGCAGCAAAATGAAGAGACACAACTTACAAAAGATCCGTTGTGGTTTCATCTACTCTCTCACACATCCCCCCTTTCTCTTTCTCGCTTAGAATACACATATCACACACATTTTTAATACAATTCCCTCACACGAAAGAGGGGTTGCCTTCTAGGTCACCCTAAATTAAACATAACTTCTATCGTCATATTATCTGCCTAATGAACGACCAATATTGACTATGAAATTACAATATTTTACAAGGAAATTTTACATCTATTTTTAGTTTTGGGGGTGCTGCCCCGAGACCCCCCAGTCAGGGGGGGATGGGCCCACATGAACCCCCACAGGGGGAACAAGTCTCCCCCGCAACCCCCAAGTGTGGATGGGTGTATAGTCTTTCTAGAGTATACATCTAACTGAAACAAAGACCTATAAATCAGGATTATAATCAGGCTCCACACCCAACACTATCTACTTCAAATTTTTCTGATCATTTTATCTTACATACTTTTACTTCTGAAACATCTTATGTTGTTGTTCTAACACAAACTAATGATCAAAAAATTGAGGCACCCATCTCTTCCTTCAGTTCAAATTTTCAAGGAGCCGAACTGGATTATTCAGATGTGGAGAAACAAGATTTTGTTGTTTTCCAATCTATAAAGCATTTCAAGCCTTTTCTTCTAAAGGCACACACTAAATTAATAGTCCCATTCCCGGTAGTGATATAGTTACTTATACAAAAAAAATTAGGAGAAAATATGGCAAATTGGGTCACAGCTCTGCAAGAATACGACATAGATATAAAACCAACTAAACTTATCAGAGGGCAAGGTTTTTGCAGATTTATTACTGGAGCTTCCAATATAACAGTTGATGAGGACTCAGGTAATATTGTACACATATCTAAGGTAAGCCTAACTAATACTGAGTCCCAATATGATGATATTATTTTTTACTTAAAAAATGGATATGCTCCCCTTGAACTCAATTATAAAATAAAACGAGCTTTAAGGTTAAAATCCAATCAATATGATATCATTAATGATGTGTTATTCAAAAAAACCTATGATTATGTTTTGTTAATACACCTAGAAAAGTTTGAAGCACAAAATGTTTTGCAGGAGCTACACAATGGGCCAACTAGTGGACATTTCAAAGGAGATACCACCGCCCATAAAATCCTACATGCAGTGTATTATTTTCCAACTCTATTCAAAGATAACCATGCATATGTAAAGTGGTGCAAAATTTGTCTGACTATTTTTGTAAGGAAAAAATGACCAGCCTTACCTCTTCAAACGGTCAACATTGAACAACCTTTTGAACAATGGGGATTGGATATCATAGGTGAGATTGTTCCTCACTCTTCAAAGCAATATAACTATTTCCTTACTGCTACAAACTACTTTACCAAATGGGTGGAATCAATTCCACTAAACGAACTCATTGTTTAGTTCATTATTACCAGGTTTGGCTCACCAACTATACTTATGTTTGACAATGCATCTTACTTTTCAGGTAATAATATGATTGACTTTTTTTTTTAAGAGAGGATTTAAAATTAAATACTTTGTTAATTACTATCCCTAAGGGAATGGTTTAGAAGAGTCAACCAATGAAAACCTCATAAGAATTATTAAAAGAACTGTTGATCAGAGCCAAAATAATTGTCATAAATCTTTGACATTTGCTTTATGGGTTGATCGAATGACCCATAAGGGATCCATAGGTACTTCTCCCTTCAATTTGGTATATGGGAAAGAAGCTATCATGGCTTCAAACCTAGCTCTTCCCTCATTAGCCCTAGTATAATTTATCGAAGAAACACCTTCCTCTTCTTTGAAATTAATAATGTCTCAAATACTTAAGTGAAGAATAAAGGGAAAAATCCAAACTTACACATGCTCACCATCAATAGATAATTAAATATTATTTTGATGCAAGTTCTTTTGCCAAAAAATATTTTCAAATTGGACATCCTATCCTCAAATGGGACAAGGCACATTAGGAAAAAGGAAAGCATAATAAATTCCAGAAAATGTGGCTTGGACCATTTCAAATTGTTGAACAAGTAGGCCCATCAACCTTCATACTGCAAGATATGCAAGGAAATCGAGAATCTCTTCCTGTTAACGGCCTTGTTCTGAAAAAATTATTTTCTTAGAATAACCTTTGTTTTAATGTAAATATATAGGTATTTACATGATTAGGTATGTTAGAAAATAATGTTAAATGACATGCTTTTGGCTGTTTATCAACGTCTCTAATCATGTTATGCTTGTTTTTCTTTGAAAGTAGGATTTTTTAAGGAATTGATCACAAAATTGAGAATTGGATAATTATCACAAAACTCTGAAATCTTTTTCCATAGAAGTTGTAAATTATTTTAACCTCAAAATTCATAAAATATTTAGATCATATTATTAGTCAAGAAAGGTTTTCTTTAAAAAAAGTAAAGACTATTTTGTAGTTAATCATATTTAACTCCAAATTTTCATCCAAAAATCTTGAGTCAATGATTCTCCCCATCCATTAATCATACTCTTTTTAGAGTGTAATTCAAAAATATATAAAACTTAAAAGATAAGAGGTCTCATCACGAGCCTGCTTACCATGATCATAGGAAAATAATAGGCTGACATTACCACTACGGAATATAAAACCAAGGTAATAGATTATGATTATTGTAACCATAAGACAAGGGGTATATCATCATGAGCCAACTTGTTTAGCTCAATTACAACTAGTGAATGGCATTGACACTATCTAGTCACCATACCAGGACAATGATTTTTTAGGTGTCCGTAAAATAAAATAAAAATAAAACAAAGAATATATATATATATATATATATATATATATGAAGATTGCAATAATAAATGGATGGGATACTGATCATTCATGGTTAAAAGCTAACCCTCTCGAGGCTATGAGAAATTGCAGGTAGTAGAGGTTATTCCTATGACAAAATGAATATATAAAAAGGATACGTTTCAAAATTCCCCTACTTTATATTTATAAAAAATTAATGACTGATATAGATAGTTAAATATTTTCATCTATAAGAGGTTTCAAAAAGAATTACAATAAAATGAGTTTTTTATTCAGAGTAATTTTACTTATCTAATATTTCAAGTATAGCTTTCCTTTCCTAATCATTTTTAATTATTAAATTTTTAAAAAATTCATTATTATAAATCCGAGATAATTGGTTCTTCTAGTGAATCGCCAATTGTTGTGATATTCAACAACCCCCCCATTATTTATATATAGTTACATTAGGAAATAATGGGGACCCTTTTTTATTTTTAAATTTTAGGTTAACAAAATAGGTTTTTATTCTTTATAGGATAAAATATTGATATCTGAAAGATAATTTTTCATCATATTGGACGAAGGATTTAAATAAATGAAACAAAATCCTCAATGAATACGGCATATCGCAATTCCAAGTAGTGACACTAAAAATAAATCTATCGAAAAAGTGTGATGAGATGTGGCCCGAACACATAAAACAATTTGCGTTAAGGCTTTAAACAAAAAAAGAACGATAACAAAGGAAAATATTTCCGATGGGCATTATTATAAAGTCCATTGGTACGACCCACCTTTCTACCATGTCATCTATCACCGTTCCGCAATCGCAAATTCATTTTGGTGCCATTCATATTTCCCGCCCTAAATCACTGATGCAACATATCGCAATCACAGTTCCACAAAGTTTATTATGAATTTGCTTACTCCCCAAGTTTTTTGATCGCGATATTATTATCGCAACGCAAAACTTAAAGCACCCTTGACCCTACAACACCCCGATATCTTAAATCCACCAATAATAACTTACATTTAATTAACGCAAAGTATTGAACATATATCAGTGAATTAAATGTATCACGTGTTTTAAGTTGTGCTCTGAAGGAATTTTGCAATGCGAGATCTTAATTAAGCATTGAGTTGTCAAAGTAAACCACATGAACTGACGTTTTTAATTATGACTAAGGCGTAATGGTATTGATGGTCTCGAGGCCCCAAGTGATTTGATTGTTTGTTACTTCATGTTTTGGGATTTTTGCATTTAAACCATATTTTCGATGACTTCAAACTTTTGTGTTAATTTCTCCTGCATTCCAAGTGTTTTTCTTCATTTTATGTTTTTATCCTGCTGTAGGCTAGCCCCAAGAAGCAATACTCTTGTGAGATGTAAAATGCTACTAAGAAATACAATAAACCCATGGCTACTCAACACCCAGTGCCTCCTACTTCATAAGTCACTGAGAGGACTTCGTTATTCTTTGGTATAGCATGTACTCCAAACTGTGGGATTTATTCATGGGAGACCATGTATAAATTATTTGAGGATGAAAAGCCCAAAATAATTAAAAAGGTAGCCACATTCTTGCAGTGAATTCACCAATTCATTCCTCCATCGAATTGTCACTGGCGCTAAAATTCTTCCCTATATAAACATGGTGAAGTGGATAATCGATAATCTGAGTATCGCTGAAAGAAAATTCCTAACTTCAAGGGAAATAGTAATTGGGTCTTTCAAGGCAGAATATTTGAAGAGAATGTATAATATACCCGACCCATGGTGTTAGCAATATGTCTCTTAAATCATATCATATTGAATTGATTGTCCTTGATGGCAACTATCACATCAGTCAAGGAGCAGAGGAAGCAATGTATTGTAGCAGAGGCACAGAGGAAGTAAAGAGAGGTAGCAAGGCAGCATAGAAGGAATTGCATCGAGCAGCAGAGGCTGAGGCTGAGGCATTATTCCGAGGTTTACTACCCCAGCTGGTTGATACACTAAATAAGTACATTCCGGGAATCATAACCCAGGCCAAAGACCCTTATCGCATCGGAGCATATAAGGCCAGAAGAACAAGTTAACAAGAGGTTGCAAGTATGATTGATATCTAGACCCGATGGATCAATGAAATATATTTGAAATATGGTTGAATTCTGATAAGAACACTGTTCTGAAACCGTGAGCGGGTTTACGAAGCCGGATTGCCCATATCGCATCTCCTTTCAGAGATAAGTGGTTTTTTCGAGTTGGGGAGCGATTCCATAGAACGGGCAACACGCGTCCCTATACGACTCCACAAAACCGCTCATCACTGCGCGCCATCACGCGTTATTGTTCGACCCAGGATGCCCAGCGAAATTGTTGAGCGTCGTTGATCTAGGAAGGAGTCATCGGACGATGATTGCTTGATGAAGATGTGCGAAGATTAACCAAAGTACGGCGCAGGAATTTGATTGGGTCGTTGATCATATATGTGGGCCCAGTTTAAATTATATTAATTTGGGCCTTTTCAAATTAATGTTTGTGGGTTTAACCAAGGTTGTTTAAATTAAATATAAATTATGACGAAAAGCGATTGGGCCATCATTTTTACTCTAAAGTTGGTGGAACATATAAACCTGGGGGTCAACATATGAAGGTCTACGAAGTATGCTAAGGGTTTTTCATTACTAAAGGATAAATTTGGATTAATATCTCAATCTCAGATTCAGATATTAAAAAGCCTTAGATTGAATTATCTAATTGCCAAAACCAAGGAAATAAAACAATGAGAAATTTTTTGGGGGCTTGGGTAGACCCCGCTAGATTATCTAATTGATCCCGTCCAGGAATACCATCAGTGGTTTGGTGGTTTTGACTCATGGTTTTAATAAAGGCAAAAACTATATAAGGAGAAGAGGATTATAGTACAACGTGTGCATGCATAAGGGTTGTTAATGAATAAATCTCTTTAAGAGATATCTGCATGATTGAACTCTGTTTTCTGAAAAAGTTGAATCTATGATGCACCTATGGAGTTAATGAAGGTTCAAGACCTCTAGATCAAGAAAATGATGAATCTCTAGGAAGATATGCATAGAAAAAATGAAGACCTGACACAAGTCCGATGAAGAAATTGAAGAAATGTGGTGGATCTGAGGATTGAAGTGGAATATTTCTACCAGTATAAGCTGGTGTTAAAATCAGGGAGTTGGAGCTCCCTTCCAGTAGTGACTGGAGAACGAGAGAAGGTTGTAGCCTTCTGTAGGTGAGTGCCTGCGTGCTGGTATAAGTCTACACCAGCACAAAAATTGTAAGAAGTTTTCTTTATAATAAATATTGAAGACAAAGACGACAACAGCGGTGGTTTTCTCCCAAATTTAGGTTTCCTCCTTAAATACTGGTGTTCATGTGTGTGATGGTTGATTTTGTTATTACTGCTCATGCTTACTGCTTACTAAACATCTGATTAATGAATGATGCAATAATCTAAGTAAAGAATTAAATGCATAAAAAATAAAATGTTTTCCAGTCAGCTCTAAATACTTATTCACCCCCCCCCCCTCTCAGTATTTTTCCCAACAATTGGAATCAGAGCAGGTCCTTATGAAAATCTTAGCCGCTAGAAGGAAGATCAATCAAGATGAGCAATCAAGATGGAATAACATCTATCAGGCCTCCGCTCTTCAACAGAAACAATTTAATCTTCTGGAAAACAAGGATGAGATCCTATCTTCAGTCTCTGGGTGCAAATGTATGGGCTATTGTTGAAGTAGGATATCAATATACAGCCGCAGTACCAACAGATCCAACGGAAAGAAATAATTATGAAACAAATGTAAAGGCGGTTAGTGCTCTATTGGGAAGTCTAACTGAATCAGAATTTGTCAAAGTCATGCAGTTGAATACAGCAAAGGAAATATGGGACAAAATCATTCTAAGCTATGAAGGTGATGCAAAGGTAAAAAGTGCTAAACTCCAAACTCTCATAATTCAATATGAGAACCTAAAAATGCATAAAGAGGAAAGCATTGCTGATTTCTTTTTACGACTTGATAATATTGTAAATCGTATGAGAAATCTGGGAGAAACGATAACCGAATCTACTTTGGTTGAGAAATTTTTAAGATCACTAACGACAAAATTTGAGTTAAAAGTGTCTGCTCTTGAAGAAAAGCAGGATCTTCAAAATCTTAATGTGGTGCAACTTCATGGCATACTAACTGCATATGAAATGAGAAGAGGAGAACCATCTGAAGTCAAAGAAGTCATCTTTAGAGCTTCTACAAAAGGGAAAGAAGTACAAGAGATAGAAGGATCAGGGTATATCTCAGAAGAAGATGAGGTAAATTTTGTAAAGAAACTCCAACTTGGTACAGGACGGTTCAGAGGCAAGCTTCCTTTCAAATGTTTTGCTTGTGGAAGAGTTGGTCATTATGCTGCTAAGTGTCCTCACAAAGAAACACATGAAAAAGGAAAGGAAGTAGCAAGAAGGAATAAGAATTGGTTTAGCACTAGAAAAAGTTACTATACTCATGAAGACAGTGATGGGTTATCAGACAGTGAGGAAGAATGTGAACAAGATCTTAGACTTCTCATGGCATTTGAAAAGGAGTCTAGAGAAGAAAAAGATACTTTTATGGATTCTTTAGAGGAAAATGATTTTCTTGATGAAATCAATCAACTCAAAATATTCTTAGAAGAAAGTAAAATAACCATAGAGACTCTAAAAAACCAGCTTCAAGAAAAGGAGAAACATAATGAGAAATTAGAATGTGAAATAGTAAGTCTAAGAAAAGAAATTGAGAAAGTAAAGACTTTGAATCTTAGATTTGCTAAAGGATCTGAAACCTTAGATGAGATTATCAAGATACAACGTTCTCCTTTTCTAAAGACAGGTCTTGGATATATCGGAGAATCTTCTCAGGCTTCAACACCAAATTATCTAAAAGAAGCTACAGCCAGTACACAACATTCTACCCCTCAGTAAGGGAATAAAGAATCTTTACAGATAAAGCATGACCATCTCAATTCAAAGAACACTAACAGGAGTACCTTTCAAAGAAACACCAATCAATAGGTAAATTCAAGTAGAAGATTTTATAATCGCAGAAATTTCTTCTTCAATGGACAATGTTTCTCATGTCACAATTTTGGTCATAAAGCTGTTCAATGTGTTGCATATAAAACCATCATGACAAGAGAAGCAAGAAAGAAAAGAATTAATATTGGAACAAAGAAGAATACATACAACAACTTTTCTCCTCTTCAAAATGAAGTTGAATGTGCTTATTGCAATAACTTTGGCCATGAAGAATCTGAATGCAGGAGCAAAGTCCAGCCAAAAGAGCATCTTCCTTCAAGCTCCAAAGTATGGAAAAAGAAGGAATTACAGGTTGAAAATTGTGGCATAGCTTTATTTGTAGAAGGAGAAGAAAATCAATGGTACATTGATAGTGGATGCTCAAAACACATGACAGGTGACAAAAACAAACTTCTTGCATATAGTGCTCTAGAAAAGGAAAAGAATGTTACATTTGGAAATGATACTCCTGTTGTCATTAAGGGTAAAAGATCTATTTTTCTAAAAGAAAAGGTGAAAGCTAATAATGTCATGTATGTGGATGGATTAAAGCATAACCTGTTAAGTGTAAGTCAAATGTGTGATCAAGGAACTGAAGTTGTCTTTAGTTCAAAAGAATGTATGGTACGTGATCTTGATACAGGTAAAACAATTATAAAAGGAAAAAGAACTCCAAGCAACCTGTATGTATTGAAGAACTACAAAGAACAATGTTACTTGAGTAAATATTTAGAAAAATTCCTATGGCATAGAAGGTTGGGGCATCTGAGCTTCTCTCAAATCAACAAATCAAGCAGACTTAAAGTTGTTCGTGATCTTCCCAATATTACTCTACCTGAAAGTATCATATGCAAATCTTGCCAATTCGGTAAGCAAACTAGAGTGCAATTTAATGCTAAGGAAGGATCATCAAGTAAGCCTCTTTAACTCATTCATACTAACATATGTGGACCTATGAGGAAAAATTCACCATGTGGTGAACAATACTATATCTTATTTATTGATGATTTCTCTAGAATGTGTTGGATTGGGTTGATTAAACACAAAGATGAAGCATTTGAGAAATTTCAGATCTTCAAAGCACTGGTTGAAAATGAATTAGATCTAAAAATCAAGTGTCTTAGATCCGATCGAGGAGGAGAATATACATCAGATGAATTCCTTGAATTTTGTGAACAACATGGCATAAAAAGACAGTTTTTTGTAGCTGGCACTCCACAACAAAATGGCGTAGCAGAAAGAATGAATAGAACAGTTCAAAAAATGGCTAGAGCTATGCTTGATGATTCCGGAACACCTGACACATTTTGGGGAGAAGCAGCACATACAGCGGTAAATATTCTTAACAAGGCACATGTTCATGTAAATAGTGATAAAACTCCATATGAACTCTGGTATGGTAATCCTCCCACTGTGAAGCATTTTAGAGTTTTTGGAAGCAAATGCTTTATCAAAAATAATAATGAAAAACTTGGCAAGTTTGAACCCAGAGCAGATGAAGGAATAATTCTTGGTTACTCCTCTAGGAGTAGAGCATATAAATGTTACAATAAAAGACTTCAGAAGATTGTTGAATGTATTGATGTTGTTATTGATGAGTCTCCTGCAGCTCCAAAAGAAGAAAAAAAAACAACAGATGAAGATGATGATGACATATATCCTTCTACATCAAATAGGAATGATATAGACAGTGAACCCAATGAAGAACCTGAAGATGATTTATCTGAAAAAGCTCCATCTAGATATGTTCAAAAGAATCATCCAGAATCTCAAATTTTTGGAGAAAAGGGATCAGGTGTACAAACAAGAAGGACTCTTGTGGGATCTTCTAGCAATCTGGCATTTCTGTCCACTATTGAACCACACAATTTCAGTCAAGCTAGCAAAGATGAATGTTGGATTCAAGCCATGAATGAAGAGCTTGATCAAATTGAAAAGAATCACACTTGGGAATTAGTACCAAGACCTCATGACAAAAATGTCATTGGAACTAAATGGATATTAAAAACAAGTTAAATGAGAATGGGGATGTTATAAGAAATAAAGCTAGACTTGCTTGCAAGGGGTATGCTCAATAAGAAGGTATAGACTTTGAAGAAACTTTTGCCCCTGTAGCTAGACTTGAAGCCATAAGAATGTTTCTTGCTTTTTCAAGCTTTCAACAAATCAAAGTTTATCAAATGGATGTTAAATCTGCTTTTCTCAATGGTGATCTAGAAGAAGAAGTTTATATAGAACAACCAGAAGGATTCATTTTGGGAAATGATGAAAAACTCGTTTGTAGACTTAAAAAGGCTCTATATGGTCTCAAACAAGCTCCAAGGGCATGGTACTATCATCTTGACAAATATCTTCATCAACAAGGATTTTCAAAGGGGTCAGCTGATAGCAACTTATACACAAAAACTGAAAATGATAAACTATTGATTGTGGTTGTATATGTTGATGATATCATTTTTAGAAGTAATGAAGAGTCTATGAGTCAGAAATTTGCTTCTGATATGCAGCAAGAATTTGAAATGTCTTTACTTGGGGAACTAACATTCTTTCTTGGCTTACAAGTGCAGCAAGCAACCGATGGCATATTCTTATCACAAGAAAAATATATTAAGAAAATCTTGAAGAAGTATGGCATGGAAGATTGCAAACCTGTAAGCACACCAATGATAACCGAATGTAATCTCAGTTCTAATGATGATTCCCCCATGGTGAATCAACCAGAATATAGGTCTATGATAGGAAGTCTACTTTATCTCACTGGGACAAGACCAGACATTATGCATGCAGTTGGGATTGTTGGACGATTCCAAGCTAATCCAAAAGAGTCTCACCTTCAGGCTGTGAAAAGAATATTCAAATATCTACAAGGAACTCAAGACTTTGGACTATGGTATCCAAAGAATGTTGATCTTACTCTTCATGCTTACGCTGAGGAAGATTGGGCTAGAAATGTTGATGATCGGAAAAGCACTAGTGGTGGTGCATTCTATATGGGGCCCCAGTTAGTATCTTGGTTCAGTAAGAAGCAAAGCTCCATTGCCTTATCTACAGCAGAAGCAGAATATGTGGTTGTCGCATCATGTTGCACTCAACTTCTTTGGATGATGTAGACTTTACAAGACATTCAAATCAAATGTTCACCTCCTATCTCCATTATGTGTGATAATACAAGCACCATCAGTATTTCAAAGAATCATGTTATGCATTCCAAGACCAAGCACATTCCCATCAATTATCATTTCTTACGAGAACAAGTGCTTGAACAAAAGGTGAAATTGGAGTATGTTCCCTCCAAAGAAAAAGTTGCTGATATATTTACCAAACCTTTACCTAGGGAAGCGTTCGAATATCTCAGACAGAAGCTGGGAGTAATCTCTGCCATGCAGAAGATTAGATCTGCTTAAATTCATAATACTAAATTGGATACGCTCCTGTTGAAAGTGCTCAGGCTAAGGGGGAGCATTGGTCATATGGAAAGGATGCATTGTTGGCATTCCAATTAATTGTTGTAGTCTGATCTCATCTTTGATCTTGTTTGTATAAGTCATTTTTGTTATATTATGTTTGAAGATGCAGCATGATCTCAGGGGGAGCATGGTTTTTTTGGTATAAAGGTTTTTGATCTACCCTTTGCCCTTGATTTCAAAGGGGGAGAATGATGTTGTCTAAATATATTTCTAGTCATGGTTGCCATCAAGTCCAAAGGGGGAGGTTGTTAGCAATATGTCTCTTAAATCCTATCATATTGAATTGATTGTCCTTGATGGCAACTATCGCATCAGTCAAGGAGCAGAGGAAGCAATGTATTGTAGCAGAGGCACAGAGGCAGTAAAGAGAGGTAGAAAGGTAGCATAGAAGGGATTGCATCGAGCAGCAGAGGCTGAGGCTGAGGCGTTATTCCGAGGTTTACTACCCCAGCTGGTTGATACACTAAATAAGTACATTCCGGGAATTGTAACCCAGGCCAGAGACCCTTATCACTTCGGAGCATATAAGGCCAGCAGAACAAGTTAACAAGAGGTTGTGAGTGTGATTGAAATCTAGACTCGATGGATCAATGAACTATATTTGAAATATGGTTGAATTCCGATAAGAACACTGTTCTGAAACCGCGAGCGGGTTTAGGAAGCTAGATTGCCCATATCGCACCGCCTTTCGGAGATAAGTGGTTTTTTCGAGTTGGGGAGTGATTCCATAGAACGGGCGACACGCATCCCTGTACAACTCCATAAAACCGCTTGTCACTGCGCGCCATCGCGCGTTATTGTTCGACCCAGGATGCCCAGCGAAATTGTTGAGCGCGGTTGATCTGGGAAGGAGTCATCAGACGATGATCGCTTGATGAAGATGTGCGAAGATTAACCAAAGTATGGAGCGGGAATTTGATTGGGTCGCTGATCATATATGTGGGCCCAGTTTAAATTATATTATTTTGGGCCTTTTCAAATTAATATTTGTGGGTTTAACCAATGTTGTTTAAATTAAATATAAATTATGACAAAAAGCGATTGGGCCATCATTTTTACTCCAAAGTTGGTGGAACGTATAAACCTGGGGGTCGACATATGAAGTTCTACGAAGTATGCTGAGGGTTTTTCATTACTAAAGGAGAAATTTGGATTAATATCTCAATCTCATATTGAGATATTAAAAAGCCTTAGATTAATTATCTAATTGCCAAAACCAAGGAAATAAAACAATGAGAAATTTTTTGGGGGCTTGGGTAGACCCCGTTGGATTATCTAATTGATCCAGTCCAGGAATACCATCAGTAGTTTGATGGTTTTGACTCATGGTTTTAATAAAGGCAAAAACTATATAAGGAGAAGAGAATTATAGTACAATGTGTGCATGCATAAGGGTTGTTAATGAATAAATATCTTTAAGAGATATCTGCATGATTGAACTCTGTTTTCTGAAAAAGCTGAATCTATGATGCACCTATGGAGTTAATGAAGATTCAATACCTCTAGATTGAGAAAATGATGAATCTCTAGGAAGATCTTCACATAAACAATGAAGACTTGACACAAGTCCGATGAAGAAATTGAAGAAATGTGGTGGATCTGAGGATTGAAGTGGAAGCTTTCTGCCAGTATAAGCTGGTGTTAAAATCAGGGGGTTGGAGCTCCCTTCCAGTAGTGACTGGAGAACGAGAGAAGGTTGTATCCTTTTGCAGGTGAGTGCTTGCGTGTTGGTATAAGTCTGCGCCAGCACAAAAATTGTAAGAAGTTTTCTTTATAATAAATATTGAAGAAAAAGACGACAGCAACGATGGTTTTCTCCCGAATTTGGGTTTCCACCTTAAATACTGGTGTTCATGTGTGTGATGGTTGATTCTGTTATTACTGCTCATGCTTACTGCTTAATAAACATCTGATGAATGAATGATGCAATAATCTAAGTAAAGAATTGAATGCATAAAAAATAAAATGTTTTCCAGTCAGCTCTAAATACTGATTCACCCCCCCCTCTTAGTATTTTTCCAAACACATGGAAGGTGTATGATAAGAATTCCTTCAACAATTAGCAAAGGAAAACAAGCTAGAATCAAATCCGATAAGGAAATGGAGACACAACCCCAACAAGCACAAACATGATGATAAGGGTATGTAGTCCATTTCTTCTCTTGTTGGTCAGTACTGCCATATTGCTGCTATCATGTGTAGGTTTTTCAGATACCCTAATACAAATAAGTTTTTAGTTGAATGGGTTCCACTCATTGATGTTGCATTATATTAATACATTATGGATTGGGCCACCATCCTTTCCAATAATATTTCTTCCCACATCCTAGAGTATAGAAAAAACCGTAAAGTCACTTTCAAGACAGTTCCCCCTTCTCCATGAGTGCATATATTATGGATGAAATATGATTTACTTCTGATTCCCAAACCATGGGATGGAAATGGACTATACAAGAACCTACACCTATCCACATCTGCCACAATATCCTTTGGGAGTCCAATTTTGAGTCTCATTTTTATAGAATTTTTCATGGAGTCATTTTACCCCTACATCAAGTTGTATTTGGGGAAAAAGCCCCAAGACTATCAAATGAAGCCATATATTATTTCACAGCTATCGTAAAATGGTTTGTAGAAGAATTGTTTACATATGTTAGGGTTTTTGGTAGTCTAGTCGGGCCCCATGTTCATTAGAGAACTTTTGAGATTTAAAATGGGCCTCCTAAGAAAAATGTACAACCAAAATAATTTTTTTAAGAACCAATAGGATTCAAGATGATGATGTCAACCATGGTGGATGATTCACCATTTTTGGGGTAAAAAAGTAAAAAATTTAAAAATAATAAAATAATAAAACTACTTTTTCAACTTGTATTTTCAACTTATCTCCCTAAGGTTTTACTCAAATTTCGAGTTGTGGTACTCGCTGGATGCAAAATTTAATTCCTTATCCAAGGAGTACCCATGTTGCATACTTTCGGTGGGCCCTACTACGTGGAAAATGAGAAATACAAGAAAAAACATGATTGCAATAACGCTTTTCATGTATTTCTCATTTTTCATGTAGCAGGGTCCATCGAAAGTATGCAACATGGGTACTCCTTAGATGAGGAATCAAATCCTGCATCCAACGAGTGTTCTCGCTTGAAATTTGAGTAAACCCATTGGGAGTAAGTTAAAATACAAGTTGAAATAATAGTTTTTTCCTTTTTTCCCTCTAAAATTTGATGATGTAACCTAATTTTATTTTATTGTTTCCTCTATTATTTTATAATTAGCTTAGGAGGCCCATTTTAGACCTCAAAATTCCCCTAATTCTCCCATTTTATGTACATGATAAACTCCTGGCCAGAGATATTGCCTATCAGACAATAGGTTATGGAATAACCAAAGCCTTGAAAGAAGTCAAAAATTCCTCCTGACCATCCTTTCCTATCAATTGTGGTGTCGATGGTTTAGATAATTACAAGAATTTTGGGCTTGAAATCAACCAAATTCAGTGTTTAAGCTTATCTACCATGCCCTACAGATAGTTTGACCCAAACAAAGTAGCCCAAGACTTTTCATCCTGAGTTAAAATCAGAAAATTGATACACGAGCTTGATGATTATGATGATCTATTTGAGTCTATTGAGACACACCTACAGGTAGAAAAGCTGACAAAGAACCTTCTGGATCTAAAACATCTTACTAAGTTTAAAGAATATAGGAATCAAAGATTAGAGAATATCCCTCTTAATATGTTGAGGGTGTCTTAGCCAATTCTACAAAAAGAGCAGAATTTGGAGAAGCCTCCAAAGGACACCGCGGTCCTACAGGGAACAAAATAAGTCACATCCACCGAACAAAAAATTGATAATACATTGTTCAACAATGATTTGGATAAGTTCTGGGACCAATTTGATAAGCATATCAAAGGAAAGTAAGATCTAAACACTATTGAGCCTAAAGAAACAATCGGCACTGCTCAAGGCAATAGACAGAGCCTTCTTACTATTGGGACTTTTGATGAGGAAGTCAGCATAGATGGAATTGAATTCATCCCAACATTCCCTTCATCAGAAATTGTTCTCAATATTGAAAAGATCCCTCCTCTTGACATATTTTACAGTCCCAAGCATCGGGTTGTGATGAGAAGGCATAGAAAGAGAATAAGAGGTGACCAATCCTAGGCACTATTCTGTGGAGACATACCAATGGAGTTGGTCTGAATAGATCCACAAGCCAATCCTTCTGATGACTTAACAAGATTATCGCAATTTTCAAGTGCTTATGCAACTGCCCTTATTGACAAAGCATCAAAAGTACAACAATTGGTCAAGGAAAAGGATGATAGAATCCAATAGTTGGAACAAGAGTAGTTAGAGGAAAATTAGAGTATCGAACATCAGTGGAAAACATAGTTGTCGCAACTCCAAAATATCTTTGATCTATTTAAATTGCAACATAAAAATTATATAAAGGTAAAAGTTACTCAAATTCAACAACTCCAATTCACAATTGAGTAACTGATGGAAAATTCAAAAATTGAAGACTTTAAAAGGGAAGAAATGGAAACAAACACCCTGTTAGCCCAACAACAACAAAAAATCTTCTGCCAGAAATTGACAATCATCAATGATTCATGTAACAAAATTGATTCACTGATGTATCAATCATCCGACCTGAGGACAAATTTTGATGACAATGGTGAAAAGATTTCAGAATTCATCACTTGGAAAGACAACGCAGAAGGTAGAGAAGAAAATATTCCAAGAATATATGATTCACACAAACAAATCCTCTTTACACATTGGGACGTAAAGCTAAAGCAAGAAGAAAGGACTATCTTCAGAGCAAGGGATGTTGCAAAAAATATTATACTAAAATCATCAGTAATAATTTTTCTGGTGCCAATCCTTTTCAAGAATTCCCACCTGGTTCCCTGACCGATGTCAAATTTTTGATGAAACAATGGCAGGAAAGGTCAAAGAGAAAGGAATATGACATTAAGAAACTGGCAAAGATTGATCGGGAAAAATATTGGCAATATCTTGTGAAGCCACACAACCAGTGGCTAATGTTGTGATGACTTGCTGACACATCCTCTCACATGCTTCCTACACATTCAGATCCATTGTACACTAGAAATTTGTGCATAAGGCCAACTCAACCTCCTGAATTGCAGCCAATGATAGGTATTTAAGAGCTCAAGAAGCCAATGGGAAAAGAGACAACATCACACTCCTAAGCTCGTCATTAAAACATATTTTATTTTTGTCCTATTATCTCTTATTTTAAGGAGAATTTTTTAAACATCCTCAACACTTTGTGTATTTTCAATTTTTACATTCCTAGTATTAGCTCTATAAACCCTTTCATGTCTTGAAGAAAAGGTCCTGAAAGTTTGAAAGGAAGGCTTTGAGAAGTTGCACTTTTGTACCTTCTAAAATCATGTTAATAGAAAGGCTGTACCAAGGCCATTTCTTTCATGAGTAGAGTTACTAATATATCGAGTACTTATATCTTTATATTGTTGTTATGTTTATATGTGATTAATACTCATACTTCTTTTTTAATTGTTTTTTTTATATGTATCTTCTAAATACAATTGAGCATTAATTCACTTTTGAACATGCAAAGATTTCCATCTTTTAATATATGCACAAGAAATTCATCTATTTGATGTGATATGCATTTAACCAATTAATTATATTAATTATTTAATCAAACTAATTATCTTTAATTGTTTTCACTTCTGTAAGTGTTTGACAGATATACATTTTCATACACTAAGGATAATATTTGAAATCACATATACAAAAGAAACACAATTAAGTCTTGGGATATAGATAGGTATATATATACTTTTTAAGATCATTATCACTCCCATTTATCAATCACATTTGGCTATAAATACTTCACATCCACTCAATTATACTTTATTGGGAAACTGGTCCCATCATCCTTAGTCGGAACCAGTATTCCAAACAGAAAAGGAAAAGTTTTCAAGTTCCTGACTGGGTGATCATCCTAGATGTTGTTGTAGCAATTTTTGAGGCATCAACATCCTCTTTGTAAACTTCCTTCAACCTTGGTAATGATGGTCAATATTTAATAGCATGTGATTCTGCATGGAGAACACAAATACCAACATCTTCCTTTTTCTTACCTTGCATTCTTAATATTTCTACTGGTTTTCTTAGATTGCTAATAATTTATGTTTTAAAGTTATCAAGAAAAATTACATGTTCAATTTGACTTACCAATCTTGAATTTGATTTGCTTACTCTTTCCCTTCCTCTTGATATGTTTTTTCATGTTTCACAAATTTCTTCAAATAATAATTGGTATACATCACCTCTACTCATGAGATCAACAAGATAAATCCACTCATGCCTAATTGTTCTAAGGAAGAGGATTTTTAGTGTGTCAAATCCTAAATGATATAATTTTTCCCTCTTAACATTATACATAAATATCTCTATTATATCCTCAAGGCTCTCATCTTCTTTTTTAGCCGTTCTAAAGATTTCTTTTTTAAGATCATGATATTTATATTTTTTTAGAAATATATTTTGCATATCATTTCATGATCTTATTGAATTATTCCCTAAATTCATGAACCATTTAAGAGCTATATCCTTCAATGTTTTTGAAAACAATCTCATTTTTTGAGTGTTTAGTAAGTAACCATAAGATTTACAAAGGATTTCAAATTCAAAGAGAAATGTTTCCGGATCCTCTGACCTCATACCATGGAAGTTGGGAGGGAAGGATGGAGGAATTTTCTTCATATGAACACTGATATAAGTATCTTGAATGGGAAATCCAAGAGTATCTTCTTCATTGTCATCATCGCCATCCATTTCTTCTACCTTCTCTGCCACCTCTTCTTCTTCTACCTGCAAAAGTGGATGGTGATGTGGTTGTTACTGCACCACGTAATTAAATGGGGGGGGGGGGGGGGGGGGGGTTGGTGTTGGAGAAGTAATTTTTATGTTTTTATAAAAAAAATTGAATAAGAATGCTAATGCAATGAAATTTTCTTAAATGAAATATGCCTAATGAAATTTTTTTTTTCGCATAAATGGATCAACTAGGGAAGAAAACAATGGATACTTTGACACCTCCCCGGCAACGACGCCAAAAAGTGATGAGCCTCAATATTGCAACAATAATGCTGCAACTACCAAGGCTACCGAATTAAATTATCAACCTGGAGTTCATACAAACTTAAGAGGTGTCGAAAATATATGTGCAACATGCAATGTGTCCTTCTTTCGTTGACTTGATGAAGTGGATTCCATGAAATCCAATCCTAAATAATTGCAGAAATTGAAAGTTACTCTATTTTTAGAAAGGAAACCTAATTAATTTTGCAGAGAAGAAATCCTAGTTACTTTTTAGAAAGGAAATACTATTCTAATTTGCATTAATGTAAATGTTAATCCTATTTGCAGAAATGTAAACATTAACCTATTTCCAGAGTATAAATGATACATCGAAAGGAATTCAAGTATATGAAATAGAAATAACAATGTTGGAAATGGAAACCTTAGCTTAAGATGCATGAAAAAAATGAAAAAATTCTTAAATCACTACATTCAGGATAGAGTTTTTCAACAACGTTCATAAAGTGCTTCATAAAGTAATCATGAAAATCATCATTATGCTCTTAAAGTCATGGATATGTCCTCTAACCATAATTGTAGAGGTGAGTTGCAATGGAGAAGAGGTAAGGCTTAAGAGGTTTTTGGTCATACTCAATCATGGTTTTGGAGCCTAGGGGTCATTATTCAAGCCTACGGGACAAAACCCAAGCTTTTGGAGTGGATATGGTTAAGTTTACACGTGCTACAAGAGTGCTACAGTAGGTGCTACAAGAGCAAGATGGGAACAATTTTTTTATTAAGTAGGATGTCTTAGGACTCCATTCCAAGTGGAATCACTCCAAATACCTATGTTAACATGTACTAAAAATTAGCAGAAAATTATTTACTCTAAAAACCAGAAATTCAAAAACTTGTGAGCTAGTTAACCTACCAATTTCCTAACCTAATAAAGTACAAATTATATGGGGTAATTTCTTTTATCAACTTGA